>JARHVA010007622.1:115000-497500 GCA_037957365.1 Torreya grandis | reverse complement strand
AAAAAATTAAGTAAATCAATCATACTAAATCACATTTAGAAAGTATAAAAAGAGAGACAAAATGTAAAATTAAATTAAATTGATCACACTAATTCAAGCTAAGAAGTATGAAAATTTTAACAGAATGGTTGTAAACTAACATATAATCTAAAAACAAGAAGATAAAAGTGAAATTTTAATAAAGTAATAATAAAACATAATAAATCAAGATGGGATGTATGCCAATGACATGTAACTCATAATCAAACACTACTTATCAAATTTTATGCATGTAATTTCATTATAACTTGGTTATAGTAAGAATTGGGTATTGAAATATTTTTTGAAGAGGGCCTTGGTCCTATCCATGGTCTTATACTATAAATCACAAAGTAAACACTAATGAGGTGGAAATAATGGTGGGAATGATTTTAATAGATGTTTTTAATGTGGTAATTTATGAGGAGGGCTTGTTCCGATCCATGTTCTTACACTGCAACTTAAAAAGGAAACCATAGGTGGAATGATTAGTTTAAAAAATAATATTTTTCAAGGGGATTTATTAAGAATTTTTTAATGTAAGAGGGAATGTAAAAATAATGACATAGGAATTTATGATAAGACATTAGGAAACATGAGGCATATTAGGTATAGAGGAGAGATGCTAAGAGTCTAGTGACCATCAAAATATAAAGATACCTACTCAAAATAAGCACAAAGGTAAATAGGAAAATAGGTGAGATACTAAGATCGACTCATGTTGGTTATATAAACAAATAAATTAAAATGGACCTACCTTTACAAAACATGTTCCCCATTCCTTAGGACCTATTATAGAGCCATCGATATACTATGAAGATTGGGTACTTGTGTGAGAAATTATGTAGCACTAAATTACTTTCTTATTCTCATTTCCCAATCTACTAGCCTACCAAACCCTAACGGACCTAGACCCTATCATGAGGCCAACTAAGGAGCTTGAGCTTTGATTAGTAAAAGGGGATGTGTTATGAATCATGTCTTTTAATGTGATTTTACTTTTGAGATTTATATGTTTCCTTTTCTATCATTTCCTTTTTTTTTAAATGATTTGGATTTTAATTTTTATGAATTTTGTGATTCCTCCTCCATATAGATTTTTAATAACCAATATGAGTGATAAAAATGATACACACAAATTTTAGATTTTGGTTACATGAAACTAGGTATCTAAAAATATGATTCACTAAACACTTATGCTTGCCTATGAATAAATATGTAATCTCAATTTTCAACCATATGTTTGCTTTTGTATGTAAAAGGAGAAAAATAAATGAAGGGAGATCCAAGGGATATCGGTAATATAAGATTACAATGAGATGTCTTGTATAATAACTGATCACATAGTAAATAAATATTATTAAGGGGAATAAGGTTGGTATAACCTAGTCACAATAATAATTACTTGAGTTGTTGAGATAAGGTAGTAAATAATCATTATAAAAGACAAAGACATCCATGAGGTGATCAAAAGGTGAATAACATGTATAAGAATCATGGGAAACTTATGGAAGGAGGAATATTAGGTGCAAAAATCATCAAAATGTGATCATGAAGGTGGTTTTAGAAAATGTGGTAATGATCAGTATGATGGATATCGTAGTGTTTCCAAAGACAATACACCTCGCCATATTTAAGTAAATACTCAAGTAAAAACTTGGGAGGAGGTATAGCCTTGTCTTTGGGATAGGTAAGGATATGGTGAAATGTGTTAATATATTGCCAAAGATTTTGACAATGGGTGGAATAATGATTATATATCTCATGGAAGCAATAGATTTGCTTGTTAGTAGAATTTGGGCGTCTAATGACAAAAGAGGTAGAAGGGGACGTTACACAAGGTTGATTTAATTAGCAGTTTCTATTTGAATGACTATAAACTTTGTGAATATCACAATAAGGTTTATTGGCCCACCAGGTGGGCATGGTATCAAGCTATGAAAAAGAAGAAGGCCATTACCAAGGGATGTTAGGGTTTGTTTAAAAATTGGGCTAGGATCATCTGAAGGTAAAGCAGGATAAAAAATTAGATGATGAAAATATAAAGGTAGAATAAGAGTAAGAACCATACTAAGCTTATCTTAAGTTGAGGTGGGATGTGCAAAAGTATTAAGAGTAGTATCTAACATCTATGGGGTAAAAAATCTATAAAGATCCTATTATTTAGAAAAATGGTAAGGACCCATCATTGAATGATCCATGAGCATGTTTATAAGAGGATCTGATAAAACTAGAGGTGTGTCATTCAATTGATCCATCTCTACTCCATGAAAATAAGGAATAATACTAAAATTAGGTACTATGAAGGAAGGAATATGAGAAAACAAACTGAAAGATTGGGTAGCTCAATGCTCTAATCCAGTTCGGAGACAGGAAAGATCACCATCACCCTAGATCACCTATGGAATGTAAATATGGAATATAACATCGAGAGGCACCAATGGATGGGATGAATGCCAATCACTTTATGGTACCCCTATAGAGATTTGGGGGGTGGGATTAACTCAGATAGATCCCTCGGCATAGATTGGTTTGACTTTGGCTAGTGACCAGGTCCCCAAATAACTATAGACTAGTCGAGGTCGAGGGATCCCTCCCCCATCCCCCATCCCCCATCTATATATAGGCCTCTAATAAATCCCACCTACCTCTCTTTATATATATGTTGAGAAACTCCCCATGGTTTGAATTCCCTCCAGAATTGAATAGGGTATCGATCATCTTATCTCCTATTGTTCCCCCTAGCCCCCTAGATAGAGATAGATTCTGAATGGTTGATTTGTTCCCCCCAACCCCCAGCTATAGATAGATGTTAGGGCCACTAGATAGATCTCTTGATATGGCACAAATCAGGTGGGTGACTAGACCATAGATAGGGGGCCCATAGAGATAGAGATAGGGCTCCTCTCCATATAGCCCAGCCTAACCGCCCTTAGATAAATATATATATATACACACACACACACACACACACACACACACACACACACACACACACACACACACACACACACAAATGTATATATAGTGAGTGAGATATAGAGGGGTGGGCATTGGCACTAAACCAAATAGGTATCTCCCTCTTAGACTCCGAGTTGGGATAGTCTATTCCATCTATTCTGAGGGGGGCCATATGATGCCCCATATATAGATAGGAGGCTCTATCCCCATATATAGAGAGCCTGCCAAATAGCCAGAGGTGACCCTAAATAGAGAGGGGGGCTACGCTTAAGTAAAGAAGTATGATAAGGAAGAATATTGGCATCTCTATCATGGACAAGTCATCCTAAAAATGGATCATCTAAAGAATATCCACATAATAATCAGTTGTATGTAGGTTGATGATAGATGTAGGTATGATATTTTTGTTAGATTTCATATGATGAATATAATATTTAGTCTTGGTTAAGATCACAAGTATAACATTGATAGGAGACTGATGGGAGTGAGGCTTTAAGGTCAGTAGAAGTTGGGAAATGAGATGAGAGGATAGATAAAAAAAATTATCTTGAGGTTAATCTCATCTAGTTCATCATCATTAGAATCTAGGAGGTTAGGTGGTATGTTTCCAATGAGTTTGGGGTGATCATTATAACCTCAAGTGGAATTAATAGGATAATTAAAACATTGATATTACCTAATTGGGATACTAGGAAAGGGTTCAAGGGTAGAAATTTTAAATACACCACATTCTTGGAATTATTCAAAATTTCAAGGGTTTGTGTCTCCTTGAATCTTTTAAATAACACCATTATGGGGGAGTTTGATGCATTGAAATGAAGATGAGGTGACATCCCTCATACATTGAATCCAATGTCTACCAAGAAATATTTTATAATAGAGGGGAAATTTAAAGAAGATAACTTTCACGTGGGTAGTAATAGAAGGGATGGTAATAAGAATACACATGTAACCTAAAAGAGACATTTGTCTTCTACTTAACTTTGACATGTGCTACATGTGGAATTGAGATTGCACTTAGAATATCCAATAGTTTTAATGAAATTGAGTGAGGTAACATAAGTACATAAACCCTCATCAATCAAAGCACATTTACCTTGGATGTCACTAATTTGGATGTTTTTAAATAGGTGAAGATCATCTGTACAAAGAAGAATATCATCTAGAATCATGGAAGTGATAAGAAACTTAAGGGAAATGGAAATACCAATTATTTAATCAACATGTGTGGACATTTATTCACATTTTTGGAGTATATTATATTCAAACCCAGACAAGGTAGCTTTGCATCTTGGTAATGGAGGAAGAGGGATGTTCATTCCAAATAGTAATTTCATTAGATAGTTGTGATGATAGGGGGAAGTTTTCATTAGTTCTAAAAAAGGTATTTGAGATAGGAGATGAGAAAATTATGTAATGGGGTCCCATTCATCATAACCCATGGTGGGATTGCTAGATATAGGTGCAAAATGTTGTAGGAACTCTTGGTAAGGAGGGTTGGAAGTGTAATAAAAATTGTGTTTGTAATATGTAGTTGGTTTAGTTAGAGGACAACTAGTTTGATTATCTTTAAATGGTAGGATATTTGATTTAGGTATTTCTTATGATTGGTTTGAATAAATAATGTTGGAAGGGTGGGGGATGTTGTCTATGTGTATAGATGTTAGGGGAATAGTAGAGATAGTGTGAGATGCATTATCTAGTTGAGATGTTTAAGGTGGTTCTTATAAAGTTATAAGGTCCTCTTGCCCCAATTCCATGAGATGAGATGGGGAAGAGTCTTGAATAATTTAGAATGTTTGAGGGGTTTTGTGTGTGTGTTACATTAGAATTAATAAAAGTAACTACATTTTACATTTTAATTATATTTACCATAGTTTCTTCATTAGTGAGGTCTACAATACTTTCAACATCATTGGTGGAAAGAGTAGGATTGTAATTGCTATCTTGATGGTTAGGAAAAGGGTTATGTACATATCAAGATGACAATTAACTTGATTTAAATGTTTATTTTTATTTTATGTTTTATGAGTCTTAAATGCTATGTCATATGCTTATTGGTGTTTACAAATGAATGATTCAAGATTAAATTCTGGGCTAATAAATAAATAAATCTATATCTAGATTACATAATTGTCTAAAAGTCTTATGAGAGTGGCACCAACTTGCATAAAACCAAAAAAAAAATATTTGGATCATATCATGTTTTAATTGGACAAGTGGGGTTAAGATCTCATGGTAGAGGCCCTATAAGATGTTTTTGAAGCTTTGTTAAGGATAATGGTTTGTGGACATTAATGTTTTTTGTTTGATAAAATGTCAGATTAAGAGTGTTGTTTGGAGGGGAAGCATGTTCCAAATTATTATTGGGAGTGACGGAATGAATGGTATGAATAGTGTCATAAGTATTGGTGTGATTGTTAGCATGATGGTTTTTGTTTTTAATGAGCATAAGAGTACCTATAGTGGGTTGAGATGGTTCAAATTGGTGCATGATAAAATGGTGTCACTTAGCTTGGTTGAGAGATTCTTCCAAAGATATTAGAGAGAGAATTCTAACCCAATATTGAAACTTAGGGTAGAGAACATTAGTAAATAGATGAAAGAGATCATCATCTATCATGTTATGTTCACATTTATTAGACAAGTTATTCCATTATTTTATGAGATATTGTGTTATTTTAGTTTCAAATTGTTTATAATTTATGAAGTGAGCTAAGGTATTATTATGGATATCACTAGATTGAAGCTATTTTAATATATAGATAACCAAATCTTCCAAGCTAGTGATATAATGGGATTTCAATAAATTGTACCTATCTAAAGCATCTCCTGAGAGTGTTTAAGCTAATAGCTTTGTATCAACAAAGGCATTAAGTTTGACCCAATATTTATAGAGATTACTGTATACATATAAAATTGGATACCAATAGATTTATACCTAACTTTAGACCAATTATTACCAACCATTGAGTATCTATCCTAAGAATTTCTAAATGTTTCAAATTTGACTTCATAACAAACAATTAAATCAATTTGACCTAAAAATCAATTAAATAAGATAAATGCCTAAATCATTTAAATCCAAACTTGAAAAAATATTCAAAAGCCTAAAAGTGATTAATTAACATTTAAATCCTAATCAAATCCTAATTAAATTCATCCATGAGAAATTAAAGCAATTATTAAAAAGGGAAATTTAAAAATCAATAAATATCCTAGGTTTTCATCATCAGCTTTTGTGAGTTATCCACAATAGAAAATATCCCACCCATGATTATTTCATGCTAATCATGACCATTTGACACCTTTTAACCCTACTGGGGTTAACTAATCCAACCAAGGTTAGTATTTAACTCATTCCAAGTTGATTTCAAAGCCTAATATCAAGCCTAGAGATCTTCATTTAGAGATCTTGTAACATAGTAGAGTTATAATACATGATTTGATTCATCAAGCAAATGAATAGTGTTATAATGATAAAATTGTGCCAAGCCAAGCCATTTTAAAGCAAAATTAAGCAAAATACAATCCAACCATGGTGTTAATAAGAGATAGAGATAGCTAAACCCCATTGATGAAGATTTCTTGAGCACAATTTGAGCAAGCCTATGAACACATCATTTAAAGCATTCATGGATTTGGTAATGAATTTATGTAATTTAATTTCCCATTTTTAGTTGAGCTTTTACATTTGTTGTTTGTTCACCAAGTTTCCCCTATGATATAAGCATGGAGGTGTTAAACTTTGTTAGTGTATTTGTTTTCATTTTTATTTCATTTTGAGACTAACACTTGATCTAACCTTCCCTCCATCATCAAATTCCTAACATCATAAATGGCACTCTTGGTGGGACCCAATACATCCCACATGCCAAATACATCTATATGAATCTTTTAAATCTTCATTTGGATGCTTGAAGCTCTCTAAAATTTATTTTCTAACTTTCTTTTGGTTAGATTTGATTTTGGTTTATTTCTTAGATCTACATAGAGACCACTGATAGTTAGGTTCAATTAATGATGATTTATCTAAATTAACCATGGTTTTACCCAATTGACATTGATTCTATGTGAACTACCAATGGTTAGGTTGTAGGGGAAAAACATTCATAAATCTTGAATTTTGATTCTTTCTATTCTTCCATTTCATTGTTTCTTGGTTTCAAAGGCATAAAAATCACTAGGCTTAAGTTTACCTTGTAAGTTTTATTGATCTTTGAACTAACCATTGCCTAACCTAACATGTTTACATTTTATGGTTTATCCTTTGGGTCCATAGGTTATCATTGATGGTATCTACTAATCAACATTGATTTTGCTTGACCAATGGGGGTTACCTTTTAACTGACTATCACATTTTCCTTAAAATTGATGGTGGTCATCTGTGACCATCCATGGTCATTATGTGAACTAAATTTAAAACCCAAGAGTTAAAAATCAAACATAATTTACCAATCAAGAAAGTGATTCAAATTAGGGGATTACCATCTGACAATGGTAGGTTTAAGGATCGATTTCAATGCCAAATTTTCTTGTTTAGACTAATCAAACATTTTGTTGTGGATTTTAAAAAGGAATTGGTCAAATCTTGTATATTTCAATTTGGGAACTAAAACGAACATGTTAGATCTAACACATTTAGTATTTGATGCCTAAAATTAATCTAACATTCTAAGTCTTAGAAATAATTCAAATTTGGTGCCTAAAACACATGTTTAAATATTGAACATTTTAAATTGGTGTTTTAAAATGAACTTAGGATACATCTTACAAATTTAGACTTTGGGATTAGAATTAACTAGATGGTCTTGATTAATTGGGTCTTTTGAGAAAATATTCTTTCAATTTTTTACACTTAATCCAAGGGGCTTAGTAATGAACAATGTCACATTCAATATGGTGCTTAAAAATCAAAATTCACATGTAATTTGTTTGCAAACTATTTGATGTTTGTTTGTTTCACAAAAAGGATGGTGCATGTATGTTCTCACCCAATCCCCTATAGGAAACTTGTAGGATCAAAAGAACCTTTACATTACATTTGGTGCCTAGTCCAAGGCATACAAATAAAGTTTCCTAGGCTCTCCCCAGACTTACATAGTATTGGGTGATCTTAAATCAACCCTAAAGTCTTTCTACTTGTCTTTTATTTTCATGAATTTTAGCTTGTGAAGAGGGTGTCATTACCTCTAACAAGTTATATAGGTAATCTTTGACTTGGGGATTCATCTCTCAGTAGTGTTTAAACCCCTCTCCATGGGGTGGGTATACAAATTGGGACCACCCTACTGGGATGGTGGTTTGAGTGGTTAAACTATCTCTATTAGTGGGAAGCCTACCTAGAACATATGATTAATAGAACATCTCACTACATTGAGCAATTGACAAATGTAGTGGTTGTGAAAAGTATAATAAATTTTCACAACAAACCAATTTACATTGATCTAATTGATGTGTTGATTCTTTTTTGTGTAAACATGAAAATTTGTACACATGGGATCAGTCTAGATGGTCGCAACTTGTAAGTTTTAGTCAACCCCACTTTACCACAGCCTGATAAGATTTAGGATGATATACTTAGTTGTATTATTTTCATTTAATCTTTATTTTTTTGTGTGTTTGAACTAAAAATTATGTTGTTTAAACCACATCATGAATGATACTTGTATCTAACACCATTCCATTGTTTGTGGAGGCATTATGCTACCTATTTGACACCTTGATTTAACATATAGAACTTTCGTTTCAAAAACATTGAGTATGGTACTTGATTTAGACTAGTACCATTATGCTACTAAAATAATTCCAAATCTTGTTCCTTAGAAAATATTGAAACAACAAACCATTGTCACATCTTTTGGGAGTGATAACATCTTTACACTACCCAAATTATTTCAAAAGACTTGTCTTATCTTGTGGATCAATTATCATTTTTTCAAACCAATCATTTGAGCCTTGTTTGATCTTTGTTTAGCAAAGTCATGATTTTAAAATTTTTATAAATTGTTGTCATCAAACCCTAGTTTACCTTAGTTGAGTCTTTGATTAAATTTTACAAGTTTGGATCCAAACATTAATTGATTTTGGTTTAGGCCTCAACACATAGGGCCTGATAGACATATATTTCTCTTTTGGGTCATGTAACTTAAGTTAATCAATTATTAAACTTTGGAAACTTTATTGTTTGTGCCTTTTTAGATAAAATTACTCCATCTTCAAAGTGACTACTTTTTAGTTTTTTAAACCAATCAGATCATGTTTTTGTTTAGAATCATGTGCTATGTCTTTTCCAAATTGTTTCAAGTTTGTTAGATTAATCATCATCTTTAGTTTTAAGTCTAGATTTTGACATGGTGTTTGGCAAAATTTCCTAGCACAACTTGTTTGATCCTAGTTTTTGAATTTGCATTTGGAAAAAAGACCTAAAAACATCTCCCTTTCCTAGTTTAGACTTATTTGGAACACATTTAGACATTATAGTTTGGCATTTTATTTTTAGGTCATTTTACTTGACCTTGTTTGTGTAAAACATTTAACTTTATACATTTTGATGTTATGATATTTTTACCAAGCCTTTGCATAGACATTTTAGAGATCTAGCTCCACCTTGGACCAAGTTAAATAGATTTTTGAACCTCTTTATCTTTTTAGACATAGATTTTCAGAGTTTGTAGAACTCTAAACCATTTTGTTATGAAACATTTACCATTTATAGCACACCCCCATACACAAAACAAGATAAAAAAAATGACCCAATATTTGTTTAGTGTACCTATAGTTTTAAAAAACATCCAAAAACAACCCTAGTACATGACCATGCCATCAACCTATGATCCTAATAGAGCCATAGAGGTAGGTCATGATAATTTGTCAAATCTAGTAATAAAACTTTACAACATGTTTTACAAATAGAACTATGAGCATGCCTCTTATATAAAAAACAATGCCATATAACCAATGCCCTATTTAAATCCTTGTATTCTTATAACACAAAGAGGCTTTATATATGACCAATTTATGGAAATGTAGGCAACATACTAGGCATATTAAAAACTAGCATGTAATTTTAACAACATGGATATGTCAAATGCATATCTTATTCAATCACTCCCTTAAATATGAGTATTATTTGAGTTGATAGGTCAATAAAATTAGGGTTTTTATCCACTTACACAAAACACTTTATTCAAAAACATATTCAATACCCAAACCATCATGGAAGTGTCTTATGCTTCTACACAGAACTATGAGCAAAACATAGTAGACAATACACAAGTAATGTCCAAACCAAACAAAAGTGGTGTTAATGCACAAAAAAATAATCAAAAATAAAATGTGACTTTAAATAACACCATTATTGTTTCACAACTTATGGATTAGGGTTTTATACATCCCAATGTAAAATAACTACCACTAATCCTCAACCAAATACTTTTTATATCACCCAAAAATAAGGATTAAGCAGTCAACCAATAACCAATGCTGCACCACAATAGAATGTGATGAATCTTCCTCCTCCCCAATAAATGAATAGTAATATTAAAAAATAATAGGTACTATTAAATAAACCCACATAATAGAGGCAAAACATATTACCACCTCAATAGGGGGAAACCAATATTCCACCTTGATAGTTAGCAATGAACATACCTATTCAATCACAGACTAACATACCAATCCAAAACCAGATGATGTCTAGACAAAAACATGTAAATATTGGTCAATGAGATATGTCTAATCTCCAACATTAATCTACTTCCTAATAGGTATTCTCACAATAAATAAGTTCCAATGTTCCTCAAGTAACTATTAGGCAAAATTACCTTTTGTACAGAACCTACCACAAGTTCAAAGATAGGGACTTGGGTCATAAGTCCATCCTAATAAACAAGGTATGAATACATGGTAACATGTACCTATTCAACCTCAATAGCCATAATATGGTCATATACTACCATCCCAACCTCAACATTCCTAGCATCAGGCCTACATACTTAGTCCCAACTAGAATATTGCACCATAGTATGTGCAATTTCAATAATCACACGCTAGTCCTGTGCATGTATATTCATGGTTTGTTCCCTATCCAATCTATTATTCCCTAAAAAATACCTCCATCATACCTTAGTCAAATTAATCCACTTTTGATCACTCAACCATCACCTCAGGCTTATTTTCTCACAAGTTTTCTCAAACAAGAACTACAATAAATGAAGGATGTAATTACCCTCATGAAAGTGGGGAAACAAACTTGAAATTTCAAGTTGGATGATGTATGTTATTACCCTTTTAACATGGATTACTTGCATATACAATTTCCTCTAGGGTATGAGTCACCAAAATTTGACAGATACAAGGGGAAAGGTGACCCCAAGGCCCATTTGACATAATTATTTATCACATGCAAACTATTGGCCTATAGCAATATTTAATTTTTGTTGTTGTTTCTAAGAAGTCTAGCTGGAAAAGGATTGGATTAGTTCTTGAAGTTACCAAAGCATTTAGTTTCTAATTTTGATGATCTTTTGTACAAGTTTCTATAACACTTCTCTTTTAATGTCAAGAACAAAATTTCATTAGTAGATTTAACACAAGAAACATATAAATTAGGAGAAAGATACACATGATATATATAATGATGGATAACCCTTGCATGCTGATTTACCCAAAATCTACCAGAAAATTAATTAGCTATTGTGTTCACCACAAATATACATAGTGAGATATCTTATAATTTGGAGTTAGAGTGTGTGCACACATTTACAAAGACTATTAACAAATGTTTACTAATTGAAAGAGCCCTTATTAATAAAAATATCATTAAAATATCCTCATCAAATCAAAACTCAAATCAAAATCAAAATAATAGTTAGATATAAAACCAAAATAATAGCCAAAATCAACATCCAGACCAAGCACAAGCATTATAGCAAACCCATGGCAATAAAAATGATAGACCTAAGAAATTCAATTGAAAAAATAATGTTTTAGGCAATAGAGTAACAAAATTATGACATGTTTAAATGATTCAAACACCCTTTACTCAACCTATGCTACCTTTTAAACAATCATAGCATGTGTAAGAAGCGCAGTAACCTAGACCAACTCCACAAATGCAATAAACAAAGAAAATTCCTATGCATTTTCAAAACCCTCCACCTCTAAGGAGAAACATGCCTACTCATTTAAATTGTAATTATCTTGGAGAGCCCATAACATTAGTCTTTCACAAACTTATAGCAACTGACTTGATTAGATGGCCTATTTAGAAAGAACAAGTTTGTAAAGGTGCTGACATTCTAGACTAGTATAGGACAAAATAGTTCTATGATTTTCATAGGGTAAATGGCCATAAGTTACAATGTTATGTGAAAATTAGACATGTAATTCAAAATATGTTGGAAAATAGAGAGATCACATTGGATCATGGAGCTTCCACCTCCAATCAGAGCCTTGACATTTATCAAAATATTTTTCCCAAACATAACAATCAACAATAAAAAAAAACAATAGTAACAACAGTGGCTAGTGTAACATCAACAATAATAGTATCAACAACTAAGGTCAAACAAATAGACTCAACAAAATTAGCAGCATAACCAACAACATCAAAATAATGAACAAAACCAAGGCCATAATGGTAATAACTAACAAACCTATAATCCAGTGGCACATGACTATAAATTAATTATAGGCCATATTTTAGGAGTTCATGTTAATACCATTTCCATCAATCCTAGACCAAGTATCAATTAGAAAATACCATTTATAATCACTACCAATAAACCAAATCATTATGGTAATCATTACTTGACTTGTGACTACACATAGATGAATTAGGAAGTAGGGATTCCCATCTTAAGACATTATACTGATAAATAATTATTATCCAATGACCACACACAAGTGCATCAAAAATTGAGAATCATCCTATCTGGTCCCCTCCACCCTCATTTTTTATAAATGATGGTCTTGTAACTAATCTTGATTGTGCAATCATAACTCAATGATCAAATATTACCATACCAAGGCTATAACCATCTGCCACTTCATTGATCATCCAACTAGCCATTCTTCCTTAGAACAAGCCATTTACCATTATACAAGAAAATATATTTAACACTATGGAAAATTTTCAAGAGACACTAGCACAAATCTTTGTTTTAGATTTATTACATAAATCAACCATCCATAAAAACCTCTTGATAGAGTTCCTTGGTCAATCCATAGTTCCAAATGACATATCTCTTGACAAAGTTCAAGCTTTGGTTGGAAACCTAGCTCCATCCCAATAAGTAACCTTCAACCATAATGATATGTCATATGTTGGCCCAATGCACAATAATCTATTATACATTGAATTATAGATAATGAGACACAAAGTGAAATGTGTCCTCATAGACTATGGATTAGGTCTGAACATAGTGTCTCTAAATCTCACCAAGTTTCTTGGGTACATGACCATAGATCTCTAAGTAGAAACAATCACCATCAAAGCCTATGAAAATGAAGAAAGAGAATCATAAGGCACCATTATCCTACCAATTATCATTGGGCCCTTGACCCATGATAGACTTTGTCATGTGTTAGATCTTGATTTATCATACAATATGATTTTGGGTAGACCTTCGTTACATGAAATTTGTGTAGTCCCATTGATGTTTCCCTAGTATATCAAATTCTCCCATTCATATATAACGGCTAGTATTCTTGGAGATTTACATCCATATGAGCATTATAAACATCTAGAGGCTGAGTTTAATAGCTAAAATTACCATTTTGGCATGAATCTAATTGCCAAGCAGGATAAAGGGAAAGCCATACTTATTGATTCACTAGAATCCAATTATATTGACACGGATACCCTTGATTCACTTTCCCACATACTACCTCCTAAAATGTCTAATCACTATGTCATCTCAGATAATGGCCTAGGAGAGTATTTGACCAATGACACCTTTCACATTGTAAAACTTATAAAGAACCCCAAGTCTTTTGGAAGACCTAAAGCCAAACCACTCATGCAATGGAAAAGAAAGGGAAAAGGCCATCAACATAGTCTATCACCTGTCACTTTCATACTAGCCTCTATCCAAAAATAAGATATTCTTGAAGGTGATGAATCATGGTTATATAATGACAAATTGGTTTATTATTATAAGAACTCCAAGTATCCCATTCTTAATTGGACCATGGAAAATGAGGACTATTAAGGAGGAGGTCTCAATCCAAATCAACTAGGAACATTTAAGCCCATTTCTATGACTAAGCACAAAGAAACCTATGGGCTTGGATTTAAACCACCTAGGGGTGACCCCATGGATCATTTTTGAGTTCAATCACCAATGAATAGTGATGATGATGCCAATAGTGAAGTAGAGTCTGATCATAAACAATTCGATGACTTAGACCAAACCAATCTATTTAATAATAACACCATTTGTACCCTTTAACTAGTCATTCATCATAATCCACTAGAATTATATTTTCCCTAATAGATAGAATAGGACCAACAACAATCCAATGTACTAAATGATAAGTTTCATAATGATGAGGACTTGTATGAGTTTTTAGGTCTTAGGGATAATGTTCCATTGGGAGATCACAAATCAAGTTTCCTAATCAAGTTAGATCTTGAAGCCTATTTGGAGAGTTGGTGAACAACCTTAGCCAAAGTAATTATATAAAACATTGAGGTCCCAAAGTAAAAAGTCTTTGAAGTGCTTTTGGACCAGGTAAAAAGTGAAGATAAAGGCTAGTTTATTGGTGAAAACCTATTTTAGGTGCCACTAGATAGTGGTGTTCAACCTTCTTCAAATATATACCAAGAGAACACTAATGAAAAAATTATTTACGATGCCAAGTTTAACCTTGAAGAAGAAAATAATTTTGATCGAATCATTCAAAATACCATTGACAATGAAGTTGCCTATGAGTTCAAATCGAGCCTTGAATAAAAATGGGCCTTTTATTGAATAACTTAGGAGTTCATAATAGCATTTGCTATGTGGCCATCCTTCCCATTAGGGGATTCTAATTCATCATGTCTAGGAGAACTTGAAGAACTAGTCCTAATAGAGGACTCTAACATAGCCAAACAGTTCAAAACTTTGCCCATTATTCATGAAGATGGTTCAACCCTTCTATTGGAAGATGCAATAGAGGTAAACATTGAGACTCTAGATGACCTAAAATGGATTAAATAAGGTGAATCCCTCACTGAGGAGGAATGTGAATTCCCTACAACCCTATTGAGATAATTTATGGATATATGTGCTTGGGCATATTTTGACATGCTTGGTTTGGACTCTAGCTTGGTTTTTTACCACCTTGTGGTATATCCTGATGCCAAACTAGTGAAGCAAAAGTTATGTAAAATGCATCTTAACATTAATGTATTGGTAAAGAAAGAGTTGGAGAAGCTCTTGGAAGAGAGATGTATTAGGCTAATCAATTATTTTTGATGGATTTCCAATGTGGTGCTAGTCAGTAAGAAGCTAGAAGCACTATGAATATACACTTATTTTAGGGATGTTAACAAAGCTTGCCCTAAGTATGACTTTTCATTGCCAAACATTGACATGATAGTCAACTTTACAATGGGTTATGGGATGATTTCACTGATGGATAGATTCTTAGGCTATAATCAAATTCAAATGTCAATAAAAGACCAACACAAGACAACATTCACCATTCCATGGGGAACATTCTATTATCAAGTCATTCCATTTCAATTAAAAATGTAAGTACCACTTATCAAAGAGCCATGATAGTCATATTTCATGATATGATGCATGACATTGTTGAAAACTATGTTAATGAGATAATAGGCAAATCAAAGACCAAGGCTAATCATCCAGTAGCATTAAAGAGGATATTTAAGTGAATGCATGAATATAAAGCTGGGCTCAACCATAATAAATGTGTTTTTGGAGTTACTTCTAGAAAATTGTTTGGCTTCATTATCTCTCACCAAGATATTAAAGTCGATCCAACTGAAGTATGAGCCATAACAAAAATATCACTATCAACCAATTTGAGGTAGCTATGTAGTTTACAGGGTAAGATTCAATCCATAAAATGCTTCATTTCTTAATTGGATGATAAGTGACACCCATTTACACACCTACTAATGAAGGGTGCAACATTTTTTTTGGGATGATGAATGTCAAAAAGATTATAAATAGCTAAAAGACTATCTTGCAAATCTGCCAATTCTATTGCCTCCTATACTAGGGAAACCACTCCTTTTATATCTATCATTGATATATAAAGGCCTGGGGGCACTTCTATCTCAACACAATTATCATGAAAAGGATCATGCCTTGAACTATTTGATCGATACACTAGTCACATATGAACATAATTATACACCCATCAAAATATCTTGTCTCACTATGTTCTTCATAGCTTAAAAATTATGATGTTACATGTTGAACAATAAGATGATGGTCATTTCAAAATTAGATCCAATCAAGTATTTATTATCTAAAATAGATTTACAAGGTTGTATGGCCAAAGTATCATGATTCTCAGCTAGTTTGAGATAGAATATGTGAACCAAAAAGCCATCACGGGGCAAGTTCTTATAGATAAACTTGCTAAAGTACCCATTATAGATATAGATCCACTCACATTTCAACTTCCAATCAAATCCATCATGGTCATCATTGACACACCTCTTGAATATCATAATTGGAAACTATATTTCGATGGTTCATTCATAGCATATGGATTTGGGGTAGGCTATTTGTTTATAACACCATAGGGGGATCTAATTCCTAAATCATTCAAAATAAACTTTCCTTGTACCAATAACATGGTTGAATATGAAACACTTGTATCAGGGATTAGACAAGTAGTACACTAGAAAATACATCATCTAAAGGTTTATGGTGATTCATAGTTAATCATGAATTAGGCTATAGACCACTTTCAAACCAAATATGACAAGATAGTTCCCTATAAGGCCATAATCAACATTCTCAAGTAGGAGATCACTGACATCTAGTTTGAACATATACCAAGGTCCAATAATATAGTAGGATATGCCATGGCTACCATCTCTCATTCAAAAAATAGATATAGCCAAGGAATACCAATTTTTCATTGAAAATTTATTATCACTGACTCATGAACCATCAATTGTAGTAATGATATGTTATATTGTTGGTCTAACTCTACTTCATATTCAAACCTATATACCTATTTAAATTACCATGATTTACCACTTGAATTATTCCATAAACAAACCAAAGCCTTCATCTATAATTCCCAATGTTATACCTTACTTAGACTAGCCCTATACTAATACAATTTTGATAGAACTCTACTTCATTATCTACCTTTGGCAATATCTACATTATTATTGTGAGAAGTTCATGAATGGGTATGTGAATCCCACACTAGTAGGGATATCCTATCCAAAAATATCTTTCATATTGGTTACTATTGGCCAATGATGGATGTAGATGTAGTGAAATATGTTAAAAGATGTAATAAGTGTCAATGGCATGCTAATATGATTCATTCCCCAACTAAAACTTTGAAACCAATGTTGACATCATGTCCTTTCACTACATGGGGCCTCAATATCATTGGGAAGATAAACCCCACCTCATCTGATAGTCATAAACATATCCTTACCACTACAGAGTGTTTCACTAAGTGGGTTAAGGCTATACCCCTCACGTGACTAGAAAAAAAATTTAAAAATTCATCTTTAACCATCTCATATGCTGTCATGGTATCCATTCTAACATTATATATAATAATGGAGGATAATTCAAGATTAAGGATGTCAAAAAGCTATGTGCCCAATAGTATATCACATAAAATTTTCCACATAATATTACCCTCAAGGTAATGGCCAAGCTAAAACATCAAATAAAACCATTGTCAACATCCTTAAAAAGATTGTCAATGATGTCAATCATGATTGACACCTTTAGATATTTCATTCCCTCTAGGCATACCATACCAATCACCACACTCCCACAAGTGCTACTCTATACTCAATTGTTTATGGTACTAAATTCATTCTTCTTATTGAGGTTGAGTTTCCTTCATTATGCATGTCTTTAAATCATGTCCTAGATGACAAAGACTATTGAATAACTCACCGAAAAGATCTAGAGTTACTTGATGAGAAATGCATGGATGCAGTGAACAATATTCAATTGGATCAAAATCGACTCTATTGTCATGATAATCAGTGTGTGAAACATAAACAATTCAAACTTGGTGATCTTTTACTCAAAGAAAACCAAAAGAATACCATGGATAGAAATAATCATAAAGGAAATTTCAAACCCAACTAGGTTGGTCCTTTCATCACTGTTGTAGACTTTGATGCAAGACCATATAGGATCACCACACTAGATGGGGATGAACTTGATGAGCCTATCAACATTATACACCTCAAATGGTACTACACTTGAGTGACTCAATATATTATCTATGGGGACTATTTCATGTTGTCCCATATTATCAATATTATTCTTTACCATAACTTTCTATCATCGTATCATCTTATAAACCCACCAACATATCACTTTTCCTATTTTTTATCCATTCTACCATTCCATTCTATAATCCAAATAATTTTTTGATCCATCCTATCCTAGATCATTTAACCTTAGTTCATCCATTAGTTTCACATTTATGAAAAAGAATCAGATCATTTTTAGTAGTTTTTTTAAGAATTATAGATAGAGGTAGTATTTTAGAGTAGTAAGATAGAATTTTTGGCAATTGCATCTTTCATTTCTTGTCCATTATAATCATGTTTGTTTATGTGATTCTGATTATATCTTCCTATAGGGGAAAATAAGTGTTTCAACGATATTACTAATAATTATAACCATCTATAGGAAAATTAATATCATTGATCTGATTAGTTATATCCTATTTATAAATACCTATGGGAAAATTAGGGAAACATTTATTTATTTTTCCTTGACATATCAAATTGACATTTACTATGTTATATTATGCCATCATGCCAACTGTGCCTATTTTATTTGAAATAGTTGCTACATTGGTTAGATTCCTCCACTATAAGGTGGAGCTACTAATATCTGAGGCCATTTTTTGACTATGTTGATCATGCTTAATAATTCTTGAGGTTAACTTAGTCCCCTGTTCCATTATGCTCTCACTATTTTATGATTATCCATTCAAGTTTTCCATGCTTTCATTACTTTATGAGCTTGGACCATTTAGTGTCTTGTCATTATCAATCAATTTGAGATTCTATAAAATTCTAAAAAAATTGAAAACTATTTAGAAAAACCAAAAACATTGATCACTTCTTTGCCTTAAGGATTTGGGACCCTTATTAAGTCACAAGAAATCACTTGTCACTTAATTTTCCCATCCTTTTTGTCCTTTTTATCCCATGATCTCATTGTTTTGTGATTTCATTCTAATTCTTCTATTAACATCCATCATGTTTATTTTTTGATCATTGCCATTTTTCTTCTATCTTATTTCCTAAGATAATTACATTTGTCTTGAATTTTTGTTGGATATTTCATCCATATAACTATGTAGGCAAATTATACTTTCCAAGTACATACGGAGATACCTCGACCACCCCATTCATTTTTATTCTATTCCCCCATCATGTTTATTTGTTAAGTTATCACCTATTCTCTAGGGGTAATGTTTGTTGCATTATTTGTGTCACATTGTTTGTACTAACATTGGGACTAATTATTGTTTATTTATTTGTTTGTTTATTTGTTTATGTGCTTGATTATTTTATTTTAGCATGGTTTCCATGATTCAATCTATGCACATTCATTGGGTGATTTATTTTGAATTTATACTTGAATCCATCCATATTCATACATCTACAGTGTCATTATGGTTTTTATTATTACTACATTATTTTCCATTAAGTATTGGATCATAGGAGTCATTCCTTATGCCTATTTTGGTTAAGTCTTCATTGGGATTGTTGTCAGTGTTGGTGCTAAAGAGATATTGATGTTGTCTTGTTGTGTAGACTTCTCTAAGTTTATTTTTTCTATTATATCATGATTCCTATCATTAAGTGCTACAACAAAAATCAACTTTGAGAAGTCTACACAACAATATAACATCAATATCTCATCAACACCAACACTGACAACAATCCCAATAAATCCCAAATAGAGTAATTAAATAAACAAAAGAGTTTCAACCTTTTTCAGTTCAGATGAACATCTCCCCATTAGTAGGTTATCCTAATTCATCTTTATCCTCTATATCAAGTTGTCATCATCTTTTTAATCATCAACCATCAATCTTGTTTTCCATAATTATGGTACAATGATTATAACAACCTCTAGGAAAACCATTGTACACCTTCCCAATTGAATTCTAAATTATTATAACCACCTTTGGGTAAATAATTTTACTATCACCAATTTGAGGGTTAATGATTATAACTACTTTTGGGCAAATCATTCACTTTCCTCTACCCACCTATGGCATGATTTATCCTATTTATCTATCCTAACTGGGAAGATCCATATTCTAAATGATTATAACCACCTTTGAGAAAATCATTGTGTTCTCATACCATATTTACCAATATCAGGGTACAATGCTTATAACCACCTTTAGGAAAACCATTGTACACCATTCCACTTGCATTCTGAGTGATTTTGACTAACTTTAATCAAATCATTATGTTTTCACCCCATAATTTTCACTTGTTTAGCCCCTCATTTCCTTATTTTGAGGAACCATTTTCAAGCCATTTTTAAAAATTATCCCTTGAAGGGCACTCTACATTCATCCATTGTCATTAATGTTGTAAGCACACAAAACACTTTTATTCTTTGAGAATATGCTATTGTGCTTACATCTTGTAATGCCTTCGTAAATAGGGGAAAATTGTAGACATATAAAATTGGCTACTAATGTATTTATACCTAACTTTGTACCAATTATTACCAACCATTGAATATCTAGCCTAATAATTTCTAAATGTCTTAAATTTGGCTTCATAACAAATAATTAAATCAATTAAATAAGACAAATTCCTAAATCATTTAAATCCAAAGTTGCACAAATATTCAAAATCTTAAAATAGATTAATTAACATTTAAATCTGAATAAAATACTAATTAAATTAATCTATGATAAATTAAATAAATTATCAAAAAGGGAAATTCAAAAAGTAATGAATATCCTTGATTTTTATTATTATCTTTTGTGAGTTGTCCAAAATGTAAAATATCCCACCTAAGCTTATTCCATGCTAATCATGACCATTTGACACCTTTTAACCCTATTGGGGTTAACTAAGAAAACTAAGGTGAGGATTAAACTCATTCAATGTTGATTTCAAAGTTTATAAAAGCAAGCCTAGAGCTCTTCATTTAGAGAGATTGGAACATAGTAGAGTTATAATGCAAGATTTGATTCTTTAAGCAAATGCATAATGTCATAATGCCAAAATTGAGCCAAGCCAAGCCATTTTTAAGAAACATCAATCCAAATCCAATCCAACCATGGTGTTAAGAGGAGATGGAGGTAGCCAAACCCCATCGATGAAGACTTCTTGAGCACAATCTGAGTAAGCCAACAAACACATCATTTGGAGCATTCAAGTATTTGGTAAGGAATTTGTGTAAGTTTATTTTCCATTTTTAGTTGAGTTTTGTCATTTTTTATTTATTCACCAAGCTCCCCCTATGATCCAAGCATGGAGTTGTTAAACTTTTTTAGTGTGTTTATTTTCATTTTTATTTCATTTGAGACTAATGTGGACACCTAAATCTGGCCACTAATGACCCCTAATCAGGGTTTTGACCAATTTCTACCAAAATGCACAAGTTAAATTAAAATAATAAAGCACATTAAAAGAGTTGAAATTGTTATATTCAAGTGTTGATTTTGGCCAGAGTGTCACTAAATGGGGCAATGCATTTTATGGGTTAGCTAACTTTTGATCAGATGGTTTTGAGTCAAAATGCTAATTTTATACATGGGTGCTCTGGATTGCTCTTTTCTACCAAATTTCTTGCATAAGACATGTGCCTTTGTTATTTTATGTTGAAAACATCATAAATGGGAATATGGTTCCAACACATCTAACACTGAATTCCAATTCTAATCCTATCAAAATTTGAACCAATAATATGACATTTTGACCAATTTAATTAATTTGTACACAAATTACCAAGGTTTGTATCAAAGTTGACTAATCATGTTTAAAGCTAATTAAACCAAATCAAGAGCTTAGGTTAATTTTCCATAGAAATTTTTTAATATTTATTTTTATAAATTGATATTCAATAACTACATCATCAAGTGACATCATTTCTTTGAAAGACATCTCTAGGCCATAAATGCACAAAATATCTCATCAAGCCACCCCATGCCTTATTAAGACCCTCCATGACTCTTTATTGACTCTCTATCCCAAATATTTATGAAGGTATTTATTAATTTTTTCCTCAAAAATTGAATGGATTCTTATCCACACATCTTCATCTTGAGATGGACATTTCAAGTTCATTCTAACCATTTTACAAAATATATAAATAGGAGGCCTTGCCTATTTAATTTGAAGCTATCTTGGTGAAAAGTTATAATTCTAAATTGATTCCAAAATCCATTTCAATTAGTTTTATAATGATAAATTATTGAACCAATCCAAATCTACATGTCATAGGGTGCTAAGAGGCGGTGGAGGATAGCCAATATCCATTACAATAGACCTTTTGAAGCACAATGTTGAGCAAGCCACTCTACAAACCGTTTGGAAGCTCCAACTAAGGTGAAGGAAGTTTTATTTAATTTTTTATTTATTGTTTTCATATGTATGTTTGTTATTATGCTCATCCTTAGTGTCTAGACCTAGATATGTGTGCTTGTTAGTGTTTTTCTTTCAATTTTATTTTATTTTGGAACTAACACAATACTAATCACCTCTCTTGAGTAAAATTCCTAGTCTACATAATGGCACACTCAGTGGAACCTATTTGAACAAAACTGTTTTAATCTAAATTAGTCTTTGAAACACTTTATTTGGATGTTTAAAACAAACTAGGAATCTTTGATTTTGGTATTTAAAGCAACTTTTTTAGGGTGTTTTATTGGTTAAATTTTTGTGGTTTCTTTCAAAGTTCACAACTTAAGGCCAAGGGGCCAAAAAGAACACCAAAATTTTCAATTGAGTGCTTAAAATTGAACTCATTTGTAAAATTTTGTATTTAATAGTTTCTTAATTAGTTTTGTTTGGAAAAAATAAGGATGTTGTGTGTATGCTCTCCCATCCATCCCCTTTATATAACTTTTGGGATAGAAAGTGGCATCTTTATTGCAAAGTACCTTAGTCAAAGGTGTGAAATAAAAATTATTAAGTATATCCTCAAGGACCCACATGGTTTGAATGATCTAGACACAACCTTTAAAGATCTTTCACTTAGTCATTTATTTCATTGCATCTTGGCTTGTGAGGGAGACTTCTTTACCTCCCACAAGTTCAGAATATTTGACTTGGGGTTTCATCTCTTGGAATTTATTTCATCACCCCCACTAAGATCAGAGGTTTGAGTGGTTAAACAACCTTTTAGTGTTGTGGTTAGGCATTGGGATGTATCTACACATTAGACATTACACTACACTGAGCAAGTGATAGATGTAGTAGTTATAAAAAGGGAAAGACCTTTTTATAACAAGACAATTGTCATGGACATCCAATTAAATTATGTTTCTTTTGCATCATTTGGTGTGAAATTCATTATGTAATTGATCCATATAGAATGTTTGAAACCTAATTAGTTTAGTTAACCCCATTTTACCATGCATTGTTAGTTTAATATTCAAGATGATTAGTTAGTTATTTTATCTTCATATTAGATTACATGGTCTTGTTTGAGAGTCAAAACTTGGTGTTAACAAAACAACATAAATAAACACATTATTCTCAAATTTATTTGAACAAAGGAGGAATTATGCTGCCTAAGTGAAGACATCATTTTCCTTGTTTAAATTCATCATCATACACTTTATGTCATATCTTCCAATTTGATGTAGTTACACTGCCCATTTGAGTCTAGACCTTTTTCCACATTTTGTTTAAGTCCCTCATTGATAGTTTAAACTCAAACTAAGTTTTAAATGTTGATGTGTTAAATTGGGTCCACCACTTTGCACTTGAATTTTTTTAACTTGATTTCAATTCCCAATTTGAATTGAGGGCCATTTTAGACTCAACATCATTATCATCATTTGATAAGACTCAAGTCATCTTATGTTTTTACTAATGCTTTGAGTCCTAGACTTTGACTACCCATCCTATTTTTCCATTTGTTCATTTTATAGTACACTTATGCCTTAGATAAATTTGTCCAACTTTGTGTGTGGGTATCATTCTAGTTGAGAGTAGTGTTACACTACCAAAATCATGGTAAACCATTTTTTCCTTAGAATCTTGAAACAAGTATTTATCACACATTTTGATAATTTTAGCATTGTTATGTCTCTCAAATTATTTTTAAAATTGTTTCATAGGCCTATTTGCATAGAGTCTAAGTTGTTTCAATGTTTCAACCATTTTGATTTTTCTTAGAGATCCTTTGTCTAGAATAGTTATGCAATTCATTTTTGTCTAGTTTTTTTTTTATCATAGAGCCTATCTTCATCATTATTTGTGTTTTTGTTTGGGAGAACATATAATTTCTCCAAGAGCCTTTTTATTTTTTGTCTTATGCCAATTGTTAATGTTTATGTTTGATTTCATGTGCCAATTCTATGTCAAATTTATTTCTAAACTTATTAGATTAAATAAAATTCACATCAATCCTTTGTTTCAAGCCTAGATTTTGATGTTGTTTGGATAAAAGTCCTAGCACAACTTGTTTAAGCCTAAATTTTGAATTTTGTGTTTGGATAAAAGACGTAACAACTCTTTTTTCTGTCCTAGTTTAGACCTTGTTTGGAACACTTTGACCTAGACCTTTGACATGCTAGTTTTTATTTAGATGCTTGATCTTTTATGTATATAACATTTGATGTTAGACTCTATTATTCAAAATATTAGCACAAACCATTTTGGAAGTATAGCTCCATTTTTAGACCACGTTAGAGATACAACTCCACCTTCGACCAAGTTAGACCAAGTTTGAACCTTTTGTCCTTTTGAAATTATTTTTTGAAGTTTACAAAACTCTAATCCTTTTTTTTGAAGATTTCATCATTAATTTAGACATGTCTAACTATACTTATGGTGGAATCACATATAATCCTAGTTATGATAGAATGGCTTCACAAATTGACTATAACCAATGGCCTACTTATGATCCAACTCAAAAAAATTATTGGTATGAAGAGACTTGTGAGGATGACTCTATTGAAGATCCAATTATAGACAATTTTATCAGGGAGATGGATCCATACCCTATTTACAATAATCAATACATGAAACATAATATAAAACTAGCTTATGACCCAACTCAAGACTTTGATTGGTATGATATGGTTTATAAGGAGGACTTAGATGATTTGTCTTTTGTGAGCTACTCAGATATATAATTACCGAAACTTATCCTTTTAGGACCTCATCTTTTGCCTTTTATGATCAATCAGGCTTCATACTACCATACCATTTCTATACTAGGACCCAGTCCTTTGGCTTATGTGAAAAACTAAAATCTACAATGCCCTATCATTATCCAACCACCGATAATTCTTCATCCATTGCAAATAGTTCCCAAATTTAAAAAACCATATCCAATCCAATCACAATGTCAACCAAACCAATCATTCAAAGACCAAGCTGTGTTCAAAACTAGTATTTTCTAACTCATTGGAAACCAAGTCCAAAAGAACCAACCAATCTAAGATATTTTTAATGAACCAACCATTTGTGATAAGTCAAAATGTGATGAATCACCTTTCAATCCTATATTTTTTATCAATAAGTCTCACTCTAATGAGCCAATATTTTATGAGTCACTTCTTAATGATTATAACCACCTTTAGGTAAATCATTACCTTGATCATATGCCTATATATCAAGGGCCTCCCTTTGACAAGCTAGTCACTAAGGAGTTGTATCTTGACTTTTTTCCTACCATTGAGGAATCTCACTTTGATAAAATAGTCTTTAAATATCTCATTATGCCATCAAAATCCATTACTTGTCTAATACCAAACATTCAATAAGACATAGTTATAATAGAGTACCCATCAGATGAAGAATCAATATTAGAGTTAGGTTTTATTCTTAAATCAATATCTAATTTACCATCAAAATCAAAATCAACATTAGTATCAACATCAGATTTAGAATACCTTGAGTCAAAATTAGATTCAAAAGTAGAATACATTCATGACTGTTACAATATTAGTTATGCATGCCACATAGATCAATTTAAATACATTTGTGATCCTTCTACAATTTTTGAAGATGATTAATTCAACATCAACACAAGTTTTCCTAGTATCATCTATAATGATTATGCCACCAACCCCCATTACATTACCATTCCACATTCCACTACCACCAACCAACATAGCCATATTATTGACATTCCATATCCTACAAGTGTCAATTAGGACCAATATAATCACACTTTATTAAACTATATCCATGGTGTCATATAAATTTAAGAATATCAAGGAGGCCAAGACCACATTCATGTAGCCAAAAAACATTCTCCTAGTGAAACCTTTTTGGAGGTGTTAGGAGATAATCAAAGTTCAAACCCAACATCTTCTAGTGAAATTTTTTTAGAAGTGCTAAAAGATAGTCAAAGCCAAAATCTAATGTTCATTAGTGAATCCTTATTGGAGATGATATGGGAAAATAAAGAATTCATTGATGAAAACCTCATCAAGGCACCAATCGTTGAGAACAAAATATCTTCATGACATAATGAAGACAAAGTCAAAGATCAAATCAAAATAGCTTCCAATCTATAACTTAATCAGATAGTATCTACTCTCAAGATCAAATAACAAAAAAAATTAGTGGTCCTATCAAAATCATCTTTAGAGATATTCAACATCACCACATCTAAATTTTTGTTGAATTATATATTAGAAACATTATGTGTGATTGAAATTCCCACTCTTCATTTGGTTCCATACCATTATACATTCATTTATCATCTACCATTCCATCGCAAAAAAAAACCTATCATCCAAAATTTATCCATATTTACCATCTATGGTTGAAATTTCATTTGTAGAGGCTAAAAATATACCTTATCTTGATTTTTGAAGGAATCAAAATAAATGACCAATGAAGATCACAACAACAACATTTGCATCCAAATCTGAAACTAGTTTTTAATAAAGAAACTATTTAGATGAGATGTGGGATGGAAATTAACATGATTGATTATTATATTTGTATCATTTATTGATCATGATGTGAATCTCCACTTAAATAGGAACAATAGAATCTAAAACCACACCTAGGACACAAACATGTACCATGTCATTTCATTTGCCATTCCTTTTGCCATTATTCCATACCCTACCATTTACCTTACATTACAACTTGGTGTCAACCCTCTTACCATTTTATCTAGTATATAAAAAACCATCATTATCCTAAATTTATTCCATGTCATCCTATCATTCCATTCTTATCTAGACCAAAGCCTATTTTTTGTCATCCTACCCAATCCTATTTTGATCTTGGTTTCTTTGGTTCTTCTCACACGTTTTGCTAGGGGATTTTGATCAATTTTCAAATCTTATCAAATCTATGTTTCAATGACAGTCTAGGAAAGTAGTGTGATAGTTGATCTGGTAAGATATATTTCATTTTCCATCCTATATCAAGTTTGTTTATGTGACCCTAATTATTGCTACCTATGGGCAAATTGGTGTTCACCAGTCTCACTACTAATTATAACCACCTATTGGAAAATTAGTATCATTTATTTTATCCATTTCATACTAATTATAATTTATTATGTGAAAAATAGGGGTAAAATTTGTTTATCATGCATTATCACATCACCTTACCATTGTTGTTTTCATTTAATTAGTCATTTGCTGGATTTGAGAACTTGTTAGGACCTAGTTGGTTTTTCCCCATTTTTTATGTGGATGGAATTAATGTGACTTGAGGTCATTTTATAACTATATATTCCATTATTAATTCATTTTGAGGTCTTTTTATTC
The DNA here is from genome assembly GCA_037957365.1 of Torreya grandis. Classification (NCBI taxonomy): domain Eukaryota; kingdom Viridiplantae; phylum Streptophyta; class Pinopsida; order Cupressales; family Taxaceae; genus Torreya; species Torreya grandis. The sequence goes on along the minus strand of JARHVA010007622.1, from coordinate 469,375 downwards.
CCCATTTCCATATATCTTACCATTTTGTGAGCCACCTAAGCCACTCTCTCGCCATTTTGTGAGTAACCTAAGCCACACTCTCACCATTTTGTGAGAAACCTAAGAAATGATATCACCATTTTTTGAGATTTATCCATTTATTTTTTCATCATTATTTTCTGAGTTAAGATACCTCAAAATTTTAAAAACATTTCAAATATTTCAAAAATCCAAAAAACATTTGTCTTGTCTAAGCCTAGTCAATTATCCTTGATTCAACCTACTGGAGCATGGTCATTATAGGATGATTTCTATTGATTTTTTTATTAGGATTTATATTTATTTGGTTTCTATTTGTTTATTTTTTGTTTTCTTACCTATTTATTTACTTTCAACACTATTACCTCGACTCAATCTATATGTATGCATTGGGTGATTCTTTATGCACATCATTCTTGAATCTATCCATATTCATATGTCAACATTAGGATGGTAATTTTATCATTGGTGTATTATTTTTTAGTGTTTATTAGATCAAGATTCAGTCCATATGAATATTTTAGAATAGTCTTATGCCTACTATCACTTACTACAGCAAAAATAAGCTTCAATAAGGTCTATAATCAATGGAGCCATAGAAGTTTCTCCTTGGCACCTTGGCAAATCCTCCCATTCATCATGATAAAATTAACTCATTTGACCATTATATTTGTATCATTATTAATTAATATGAGCATCTACTCAGTGGTAGGTACAACTAAATCCTTTCTATTTGATCAATCCTTATTCTTCTATTCATCTCTTTCATCACTTTGAGCATCCTCATATCCCTAGTTTTTTATGGGATTTTTATTCATTAGACCATCACATCTAAATTTTCACCCGCTCATATTTAATATATATTTTAGGTTATATCCTTGAGTTGTGCTTTCTAATTATCCCTAACTCGGGCACAATCATCTTTATCCAATTTAGGTCCTCTTAATGATTATAACTACCTATGGGTAAGTCATTATTTTGAATTTTATTATTGATTATAACCACCTTTGCACAAATTAGTATCCTTTTTAAATCAATAAATGTAAGTATTTTCTCATTTGGATTACTCTCAACTACAGGTTAATCCCACTTTTCTTCTTGCTTCTTTTTGGGGGACCATCCATTAACAAATGTGATGGCCACTCCTTCAAGGGGACATCATCATAAATTTTCCATACATTTTTTGGGAGCTTCTTTCTTCAATCATCATCTTCTTTTTGGCATAAATGTCATTTCTCATTATTTGATAATAAATTTATATGCCTATGGTTTGTAACATCTTCACAAATAGGGGCATATTGTACACACTTAAAACTAGACACCAATGACCTCCAATCAAGATTTTGACCAATTTATACCAAAATGCACAATTTGGCTTAAAAATAATAAAGCACATTAAAAGTGTTGAAATTTTTATATTAAAGTACATATTTTGGCTAGAGTGTCACAAATGGGGCAATGCATTTTATGGGCTAGCTAACTTTGATCAGATCATTTAGAGTCAAAATCCTAATTTTGCACTTGGGTGTTCTAGATTTCTCTTTTCTACCAAATTTCTTGAATGAGACATGTACCTTTGTTATTTTGTGTTGACAACATCGTAAATGGTAATATGGTTCCAATGCATCTAACATTGACTTCCAATTCTAATACAATCAAATTTTGAGCCAACAATATGACATTTTGACTAATTTGATTAATTTGTGAATAAATTTCAAAGGTTTGCATCAAAGTTGAGTAATCATGCTTAAGGCTAATTAAACCAAATTGAGAGCTTAAGTTAACTTTCCATGGAGATTTTTGAATATTTATTTCTAGAAATTGATATTGAATAACTACATCATCAAGCGACATCATTTATTATAAAGACATCCCTAGGCCATAAATACATAAAATATCTCACCAAGCCACCCCATGACTCATTAAAACCCTACATTACTCTTTATTTCCTCTCTATTCCAAATATTTATGAAGGCATTTATTGATTTTTGCCTAAAAATTTGAACAGATTCTTAGCCACATATCTTCATCTTGAGATGGATGGCTTAGGTCATTCTGACCATTTTACAAAATCTATAAGTAGGAGGCCTTGCCTAATAAATTTAAAGCTATCTTGGTGAAAAGTTATAATGCTAAATTGATTCCAAAAGCCATTTCAATTAGTGGTATAATGCCAAATTGTTCAACCAAGACAAAGCCACAGACCACATGGTTCCAAGAGGAGGTGGAGGATATCCAAGCTCCATTAAAACATACCTTTTGAAGCACAAAGCTGAGAAATCCACTCTACAAACCATTTAGAATCTCCAAGGAAGGTGAAGGAAGTTTTGTTTCATGTTTTAGTAATTTTCATATGTATGTTTGTTATTATGTTCCTCCTTAGTGTCTAGGCCTAGATATGTATGTTTGTTAGTGTGTGTCTTTCAATTTTATTTCATTTTGGAACTAACACAATAATATCACCTCTCTTGAGTCAAATTCCTAGTCTACAACTAACACTTGATCTAACTTCCCCACCATCATCAAATTCCTGGCATCATAGTTACCAAATGTTTTTAATTGTAATGTGGGATCATTTGACTCGTTATAACTAATGATAGGTGTGATACCTCTTATGTCATTATTTACAATTTGAGGTACAAGAGATTCATTTTATATATGTTAGTTATTTTATGTATGAGGGGTGGTCGAGGAATGAGGTTACCATGGGAATCCCTAAAGGGGGTGAATTTGGATTTTACACTCCCCATTAAACCTATTGGGGATGATTTTGAAGGTGAATGAGATGGTTTTGAATCTTCATAATTTAATTTGTGTTATTGGTATGAAAATTATTCATTTGATTAAGTGTATGTAATAAAATTTGATGGGTTTGGGTAGTATTTTGACTAGTGTGAGAAACATGTGAAGCATTGGTATTGGTATGAGTGGCTTGGGTTACACTATGAGTAGTAGCTTGAACCACACTATTGGTGTGAGAAGAACTAGTAGAAGAGGAAGTGATAGTTGAATGATTAGAATTTTATCAAAATATGCACAAATTGAGTTATTATCATTAGAGTAAAAAAATCACTAGTAAGATGGTTATCATTTGTAGCAAAAGATACACTAGTGGAATGGCTAAAGAGAAGTGTCTTTAGAAAAGGCCCACTATAGGCTGAACCTACCATGTTAGTGGAGATATTTTTAATGGAGGTTAAATAGGTCATATAAGAATTATTAATGGTGTGGAAAGGATTCAAAATAAAAGGGAAGGGTTGAGAAGCAAATAAAGTGTTTGCCCCAAATATGTGAGAGAAGGTAGGGGAAGGTGAAATAGCTTCTACTTGGGAACCTATCGTAATATTATAGATGGTTGAAGGTCCCTTTCTTCTATGTTGAGAAAATTAATTAATTAAGATCATTTTAGGTGTGTAATATAATTTATGATCATAATATAAATAAAATAAATTATTATGAACTAAGTACGAATGAGGAGTCCCATATTTGGTAGTCTGATTAACAATCTGAACATTGCTTTCATGTAGAGTGGAAGCCACAATTTATTTTTTTAGAAACCTATTGGAATGGGTAAAACTCATCATGTTGGTGGGATTCAACTATGTATTATCTTAAAAAAAGAAATTCATATGAGAAAATGAGGCTAAATAGTTAATGAAAAGAAAAAATAGGAAATAGGATACAAAATTGAACTGGTCGATAATGTTTAGTAAAAATAGGTAGCATAAAGTAGTAAAAGAATACATATTTATGTAGTTTTAATATGTATTTATGAAGAGTAAATAAGGAAAGAAACAAGAACATCCAATCATACAATTTGACTATGTACTATTTACATAAGAGACTAAACAAGAAGATAAAGAGACACAATTGGATAGATCAATTATGTATTGTAGGTAGATATTATGAATGGTATATAAGAGACTGTGTTGATATGGATGATAGTGTTTTAAAGATAGAGAAAGTTTTTACCAAATAATATCTAATAAAATTAAATTAAGCACACAAGCAATTGGATCAATGTGATTGGTCCAATTAAAACACACAGCACAAACCTTACACCAATGTTAGCTAATGTAAGTTTTGAAATACAAAATAAAATGATCAAAGAGTAAGTAGTAACTCGAAAGTAAATGCTAACTAATTGGTCATTCCTAACTATTATTAAGCTATAATGAAATTTGAATATAATGTGATGGGAAGTTGGCTATAATGAATAAATAGAAAGTAATTTAAGGATGGTTTCATGAAGTTTTACGATGAAAGGGATTTATATTGGTGATAGTACTAGCTTGGTATTGGGGCCTACCCCATCACTTCACAATCTTACAATGATAATGGTGTAGGGTGTATTTCTAATATATACCATCAACTTCATGTTTATACTTGGAAAGAAAACCATGTTAGATTCTCCATTGGAGATGAAATCCAAGTATATAGACCTTGGGAAGATAAATATTTAATTTTTTTGTGTAAAGTGGTTTAGAAGTGTGTGAGAAAGAGAAAAATAGTTTGACTAAATAATTAATTTTAACAACCACATATTTAATCAATGTTTGTTACTTTAAGCATGTAATCAACTGAAAGAAAAGGTTTATTAATTAAAAGCAAAAATAGCTTAATTCCCTGATTATAAAGAGTATAGAATTAGTTTAAGTGATATTGTATGCAAATAGTGTAGGACAGAGTCAACTAGGTCACTAATATTTTATGACAAAAATATTTGTAAGAACATATTTAAATAGGTTGATTATGTCTTTTGGATATAAAATAGGCTAGAGAACTATGTTGAGCTAGTCAACCTAGTCAGATATAGGGATGTAGTTTTATAGACTATAAACTTTTGAAAAATAGTACTAAAAAAGAAAAACTAAAATGATAGAGCAAGTAAGAATGAACCTTGGTGGGTTTGAATATGTTTAGATCTCAAAACTATATGTTATGATGCTCAAATGTTGATTCAAAATTTTTGATAATAGATTCAACTGGTTTGATAGAGTTTGCAAAACCTATGAGCTAAAAAAGAAGTTGTGAATAGAGTCAATTAACTCAACTATATTTTCAAACCTATATATTGAAAAAGGAGAATTATGAATAGAGTAAACTAGATTGCCTATGTATGCAAATATGGAATTGAAGAAGAAGACTATGTTGAGCTCATCAATCCAATCACCTATATTTGGAGAAGCTCTACACAAAAAATAGAGTCATTTTGGAGTGACTGTGTTAAACTTGCACACATACTATTAGGATTATACCAACAAGTTTGACACAATACTATAAAAATATAAATATATAATATAGTGATAAAATGATAAAATGAAAGCATGAAAGAAAAACTACAAGGGTTTGATTCACATTAGGTTCACCAAAATGTATACAAATGGAAATACAACTGATCTATTAATTAATCCTAGATCAAAGAAAATAAATCCTACTTACACTTTTGATTATTGATACATTAAATATTTAGATTCATGACAAAGATGGATCCACTACACCTAACTATTGATATTTTGTCCCAAAAATATTAAAATATAAAGTATCCTAAGGGAGACCCCTTAATTTTTTTTAAATGTCTTAAACTTATCTAGAACTCTAAATTTTCTAAGCCTACAAAATTTAGAGATTGGACTATAATTTTTAATTTTCAAAATTGAAAATTACTTCCTAGACTCTAGAACTTGTAATATACCTAGTAGAATCTAGAGATTGGACTAAAATTTACAATTTTCAATATTGAAAATTACTTCCTAGACTCCAGATCCCATAATACACTATCCAAGAGAAACCAAAGATCTGATTGAAATTTGCACTTTACAAAATTACAAATTGTAGCCAAACCTCTACTTCCCACTAAACATTAGTTGGTAAAAAATAGAGATCTAGTTGTAGTTTAAAATTTTCAAAATTGCAAATTTTATCCAAATCTCCACTTCTTCCAAACCAAGTACTCCATGGAAACCAAAACTTAGACTACAATTTGCAATTTTGCAAAATTGTAAATTTTAGCCAGAATCCCACTTCTTACAACCAACCTCCCTACAAAATTTAGAACTCTAAGTGCAATTTACAATTTGAAAAATTGTGAATTGTCTCTCAAGTTTTGTCTTCCCATTTACAAATTGTCAACTAAGCCAATACCATGGAATTTGGAGTTTAATGTGAAACTTGAAAAATCATAAAATCACAAAATTACAAAAGTGTCTCCAAACTTTAGATCTCTACCAACCACTACCATTAAATCACTAATTATAGTGGTCTAATAAAGTAATTATGGATTTTACTAAGTCATTATTCAATCTTGTTAATTACATTTAGGATCTCCCACCTTGAATTGTGAACCCACCTGCAATAAAATATTAAGCATGGGATATATTGAGAGGGGGGGTTGAATCAGTATATCATATATCTTATAAATATTTTACTTAATCAAAATCCACTTAACCATACATTTAAGATATGAAATAAAAATGAAATAATAACATGCACCACACAAGAGAGAAAGACACCATTTTTTTATTTGGAAACACAATGTGGGAAAGACCATGGAGAACAATGTCAAGTATATGAATGAGCACCAACTCAAATTACAAAGTTAAAAAGCACCAAATTGTAGGAACACCAACCCCTTTGTTGAGCACCAACACAAAAAATATTTATGAGCACTAACCCACAAGAGCACCAACCTACAGGAACACCAACCCCTCTTGTGTATAAAACACAACTATCTCTCAATGTTGATTTCACAAAAAATGATAGAAATCTACAATATCTCTTTATATTATCTCTTTTTTATATAAAATAATTACAAATAATTCACTCTCTTGCATATTACAAATGGCTTCCCAAGCCTTATTTATAACTTTCCAAATGACCTTTGTCATTCACCCTTTGTGACTCTTCACTCCTCATGCAAAATAGTGCCAAACTTGCATGACACTTTGAATCCTTGTATTTGAAAATTCACATGGTGACCCTTCATTATCAAATGCATCCTTTCCTCTTTTGTCTTTACCCCATGACTCTTTGACTTTTCCATGGTCTCTCTTTTGACTTTTATGCAACCAAAAATATACTCATTAATATTAAATAAATATCAACACATTTAGACAAAATATGAACATTAAAAACACCTTTAGACAATAAATTCTATGGGGAATTTATCACCAATGCTAGGCCTTTGAGATCAATGAAAATATTTCCAACAATCTCCACTTTTATTATTTATGGCAAACGCAAACTCAAACTACCACATCCTAAAACCAATATTGCACATGCCAACCTGCACATACTATCATATGAAAAACATATAGTAACTCCCCCTTATTGTAGCATATGATACCTATTCCATGTACCTATTTCTACACCTATTTCTACACTTGTACCAATTTCATATACCTATTTATATTTTTCTCCCCCTTTGACATCAATGGAAAAGGGCCTATTCTAGAGCTAACACTTAGCTCCCCCTCAACTGATGTTGATCTTCAATGGTAGGAAGTAAAATAATTTACTCCCAACTTCTCCCATAGATACTTGAATGTGTATTTTGGTATTGTATTTTTAAAAATATATACAATATATTTTGTAGTACTAATATATTCCATCTTAACCTATTGATATGCAACCTGCTCTCTCAATAAGTGATATCTGATAGGAATATGGTTTGTTCTTTAATGCATCACTAGATTCTTATAAATATTAATAGCACTTGTGTTGTCACAAAAATAGAAATAGTTTCATCATATTTTAGCTTGATATCTTCCAAAGTTTTCTTCATCCAAAGCACTGGAGTATAACACAATACTACTAAAATATATTCTATTTTAGTTCTAGAAAGTGATACTAAATTTTAGTTTTTTTTTAATCCATGATACTAAGCTATCACCTTGGAAGAAAACTCCTCCACTTGTACTCTTTATATCATCCAAGAAACCTACCCAATCTAAATCTGTATAAGAAACCAAAGTGAAATATATACTTATGGGATACCACAATCCATAATCCAATGTCCCCTTAACATATCTGAATATTCTCTTCACCAATTGAACATGACTCTCCTTTAGGTCTACTTGATATCTCACAAACATGCTTATTTCATGCATGATGTCTATCTTCAATGTTGTCAAATATAAAAGACTACCAATCATAGATCTATACAAAGATTGATCTATAATAGGTGAATCATCACCCTTACCTTGTTCCCTGTACCCATTGGTGTGCCAACTGGTGCACAATTCTCAAAACCAAAATTTTTAAAAATTTCCTTGGCATATTTACTTTGAGATATGAAAATTCCATTATCTGATTGAAATATTTGAAATTCTAATAAAAATAATAATTCTCCAAGCATAGACATCTCAAATTATTTTTACATATTATCAAAAAATTACTTTGTCATATTTTCAATGTTTCCTCCAAAAATTATGTCATCAACATATACCATAATAATCAATTGATGTTCACCTTCTAGTTTTATGTAGATATTATTATCAACAAAACCTCTCTTGAAACCTTGATCTTACAGGTACTTATTAAGTCTTGCATACCAAGATATGGGATCTTATTTCAATCCATATAGCGCTTTCTTCAATCTACATGCATGACTACTATAATTTGATACAATAAATCCCTTAGGCTACTCAATTTAGACCTCTTCTTCTAGATTCCCATTTAGGAAGGTAGACTTGACATCCATCTAAAACACTTTGAAAATTTTAAACACTGCATATGCAAGAAACATTCTAACAGCCTCTAGCCTTTCCGCTGGTGTAAAAGTTTCTTCAAAATTTGCACCATTAATCTGATCATATCTTTTACATACTAACCTTGATTTATTCCTGGTAACTTCACCATCTTCATTTAAATTATTTATGTATACCCATTTTCTTCCTATCACATTTTGATCTTTTGGTCTAGGCACTAATTCCCAAGTATCATTATTTTTTATCTGATTTAATTCCTCATCCATTGACTTAACCCAATGCTCATCATGTCTAGCTTTTAAACAAATTCTAGGATAAATTTTGGATAACAAAAAAAATTTACTTGCTCAGATTCACTTACCATCATCCTTCTAGTGTGAAATCCTTCATTTATGTTATCAATGATGTCACTCTTATTATGATTTATTTGAACATATTTGGATGGGGTCTTGGTGTCCTTTTTATTCTCCTTCTCACTTTCATCTAACTCTTCAAAATCTTCTTCTTTAATGATTTTAGGAGTGTCCACTAGATCACTGGCTCTTTGTACTACATATTTATCTATCCTAACACTTTCACTTTCAAAAAACTTCTTAGTTATTTTGTTATAACATTTATAAGCTTTAATTTTGATAGAATATCCAAGAAATATACCTTTATCTATTCTAGATTCAAACTTACCCAATTTTTCATTGGTTCTCTTTATGAAGAATCTACTACCAAAAACTCTAAATTAATCAACTATAGATGGTTTGTCTTTCCATAACTCATAGTGAGTCTTGTCACTATTGACTCTCAACAATGATCTATTTTGAATATGCACTATTGTACCAACTATTTATCTCTAATATTTATTTGGTATCTTGGATTCATTTAGCATTGTCCTTGCCATCTCCTAAACTGTTCTATTTTTATGCTCAATTAATCCATTTTGCTATGAAATTATAGATGCTAAATAATGTTTCTTTATCCCATGGTCTTCACAATACTCAATAAATTCTTCTGACATTAATTTTCCTCCTCAATCTAATCTCAGGCACTTAATCTTCAAATCAGTTTCATTCTCAACAAAAGACTTGAATGGTTTGAAGTGGCTAAAAACTTCTAATTTTTTCTTCAAAAACATCACCCATGTCATATGCGTAAAATCATCAATAAGCAACATGAAATATTTATCACCTTGAGTAATTTGAGTTCTCATAAGTCCACAAAAATTAGTGTGAACAAGTTATAACATCTGAGTGGTAGAATATTCTTTTGTTTTGAACCATCTTCTAACCTGCTTCCCATGTTGACATGTTTCACAAAGCGTGTTGGAGGGATTTGTAATCTTTGGAAGATATCTAACTACTTTCTTCTTCATGATGTTGAAAATATTATCAAAATTTATGTGTCCCATTCTCCTGTGCCATAGCCAACTTTGCTCAACTTGACTCAAACAACATTTTTGACCTTTGATATCTGATAACATATACAAATTGTTGCCTATTCTTTGAGCATCTACAATCAGTGCATATGAATCTTTTCTCCTAATTTCAAAACCTTCTACATGAAACTTTTGTGTGTGTTCCTAATCACATATTTGACTTACACTCAAAATATTATGCTTAAGACCTTCTATATACATAATATTTTTAGTCTTAGTTCTACCATTATCCAAACTTAGTGTACCTTTTTTATTAATTCTGGTATTAGTATTATCTCTAAGTTTCACTATGCCACCATTGATCTTCTTCAAGGTTATGAACTTGATCTTGTTTCCTATCATGTGCCTCAAACATTCAAATTCAATGAACCATGGATTTTCTTTTTTTCTTGCATGCAAATTTGTTTGGACTAACATAGACTTTTCAAGTTGTTTCTTCTATCATGAATGTGTTTGAACTTTCTTCTTGATGAATGGATCCTTGAACCTTTGGTACTTCTTGATTGACTTAAACATGCTTTTACAATACTAGGATATGTGTCCAAAGTTATTTCACTTGTAACATATTATGGCCTCTTCATTAAAGCTTGATAGAGGAGTAAAAGAGTTGTAGATTTTTCTTGAATCTGCATGTGTTTACTTCTCCTTACTTCTAGAATTGTTATCCCTTTTTTGACATTCTATTTTCTTATGACCATATCCATTATAATTAAAATAGTAACCATAAAAATAGAACTTGTTTATGTATCTATGACGTGATTGCCTTTTGTATCTTTATTCCTTCCATCCTTCTTTGTTTTATAAGTCCTTTTTATTCTTAACTACTTCCTTTTTCATTTTCTCTTTTGTAAGACTTTCAACATATCTCTTTCATTTTTCTATGTTAACCTTGTCTGGGAAAGTAGTAGCCTCCCCTTTCTCTTGTTCAAATTTTATGTGTGTCTTATCTAATATTGATCTTTAACTTTAAAATATCTTATTCAACATATTAGTGTTATTCTCAAATTTTGAATCACTGGTTGCTCTTTCATTGACTACTTTATTTGTTTTCTCAAGATCTACTTTTAAAGAGGTAATTTCAAAAACATACCTTTAACATTCTTCACTTAATTTTTGTAACTAAGAAATTAAATATTCTTAAATATTTTTGGCTTCTTCAATGTGTTCTTGTAGATATTCAATTATTTCTTTTGACTCCTTTTCATTTTTCTCAATTTGGCACTTCAATCTATGATTCTTCTTCTCAAGAGCTTGTAATTTTTCTTAGGCAGAAATGAGTTCTCCTTCCATATTCACTTCATCTTCATATTTTTCTTTGTCTTTATCATATATACTTTTAATTATGGAGGAATCTTCATGTATGGTCATGAATATAATCTCTTCTTCATCTAAATCATTAACTCCACAGTCTTCAGCTGAGCTAAGATCTTTAGAGTATAAACTCTTCTCAAATCCCTTCTAGAATTTTCCTTGGAAATTATTCTTATATGTAGACCTTCCTTCTTAATTGTCACCATTAGTCTTATTTGGGAACTTAGCTACAAAATGTCCAATCTTTCTACAATTAAAACATTTAAAAAGTAATTTTTCTTTATATTTACATATGCCCTTTTTCAGCTTACAGATGAATAGAGCTCCATTGTCATCTTCATCATTGCTAGAGATGTCACTTGATTTTTGAATCTTAACCTTGCCTTTTTTAGATGTATTGAAATCAAATTACCTCTTTGATGGTTTATCCTGTTTGGTCCACATCTCATATGCCATAAGAATACCTTGTAGTTCATTCATCTTTAGCTTGGATAGATCCTTCATCTCCTTGATTGTCAAAACCTTTGCATCATATCTCACTGGTAGAGATATTAAAACCTTTTGTACCATGATTTATTATTTTAAATTTTCTCGAAGGCCTTGAATATGACTAACTATTTGATCAACCTATAAAATATAACTTGCTATATTTTCTTTCTCTTTCATTTTCAAAATCTTAAACCATCTTCTAAAAGTCTGGAGCTTAGCTTGCTAAACCTTTCCATCACCTTTGTAAATATTTTCAAGATTTACCCAAGTCTCATGAGAAGATTTGAATTGGATAACTTTAATAAATTCTAATTTACATAAACCATATAAAATAGCATTTAAATTTTTAGCACTATTTTCACTTACCTTCTTTTCTACTGGTGTAGTCACAAGTGTTTGTGGCTCTTCATATTCCTCCACAACTACTTGAGAAATGTCAAATCTAAGAGATATCAAATAAGTCCTCATCCTTATGCTACAAAAAGCATAACTTGTCCCATCAAATAAAGGTGCCTTATTTCTAGAAACACCTTCATGTGATCTAATGATCATGCTTTCCCCGATCTACCTTCAAACTTTAAAACTCCTTCCAAAGGAACCTAATCTGATACTAATTATTAAGAATGGGATATATTGAGAATGGGGGGGTGAATCATTATATCGTATAAATTATAAATATTTTACTTAATCAAACTCCACTTAACCATACACTCAAGATATGCAATAAAATTGAAACAATAACATGCACCACACAAGAGAGAGAGAGAGAGACACCATATTTTTATGTGGAAACCCAATGTGGGAAAAACCATGGAGAGCAATATCAAGTATATGAATGAGCACTAACTCAAATTATAAATTTTTCAAGTACCAATTTGTAGGAGAACCAACCTCTTTTCTGAGCACCAAACCAAAGGAGCACCAACCCTTCTTGTATATAAAACACAACTATCTATAAATGTTTCTTTCTCAAAAAATGATAGAACTCTACAATATCTCATTCTATTCTCTCCTCGTTTCTTATATAAAACAATTACAAACCATGCACTCTCTTGCATATTACAAATGGCTTCTCAAGCCTTTATTTATAGATTTCCAAATGACCTTTGGCATTCACCCTTTGTGACTCTTCGCTCCTCATGGAAAATGGCACCAAAATTTCATGACCCTTTGAATCCTTGTATTTGAAAAGTCACATGGTGACCCTTCATAATCAAATGTGTCCTTTCCTCTTTTTTCTTTACCCTATAACTCTTTGACTTCTCCATGGGCCCTCTTTTGATTTTTATGAAACTAAAATTATATTCATTGATATTAAATAAATATCAATGCATTTAGACAAAATATGAACATTAAAAACACTTTAGACAATAAATGTTATGGGGCCTTTATCACCAATTCTAGACATTTGACATCAATGACAATATTTCCAATAGAAATGACCTTGAGCTAAGATTGCAAGTAATTCCTCATATTCCAAATTGTCATTCCACCCCTGCACAATATTCCTTGGACCCTTCTACATTTTACTCCATCTTTTTTTATAAAATCCTAATTTTTTCCATTTTCTTGTAAATCTAGTTGTAGATTAGGGTTTTCATTCTTTAGAAGTTTTAGGGATTTAACATTTTTTGTTATAGTGTTCCAAGATCTCTTATTAAGTTTATTTTACCATAAATTCATGATTTCCATGTTTTATTTGTGCACTAAAATCCTAGTGTTTTTCCCCAAATTTTACATTCAAGTCTATAGTTCTCAATTCATAACCAGGCAACTATACCAATGGATATTACCAAATCCAAGTGAATATTACTTGATAGATCCCTCTAAGTCCCTATATACTTTTGACCTATAAATTACACCTCCTATCTCTATAATATTTCATCCTATTGGCTACATCTTATAACCCTATATAATTTTATATTACTTAGAACAACTACAAGTCCCTGTAGACTTTCAAACTATAAATTACACCTCCAAGTTTTGTAGATTTTTCTATTTCTTCAAACAACTCTAAGTTCTATGGAGTTTCCACCTATAATTCACACCTCTAATCTCCACCATATATTTCAACCTACTTTTACAGATCCACTTTCTCACAAACTTTTCACCTATATAGAATAAATCCTAGTTTTGCTAGAGTTTTCACTTGCATCTAGCACTTGCAAAACTTTCCAACTTTTTAGTTGGTTTTCCCTCAGTAGTATCTCCAGAATCCATGTTTCAGAAAGAGATGAAGTTCAAATCTAAAGGCCGCAGTATCAATCTCTATCTAGAATCAAACACAACTAAGATTATATACACAGACCTAGGTCACATTGACCTAGGTGACTTTTAGACTAGGATCAATGCAAAATTTAAGAATGACTAGATTTAGAGCATCTATGACTCTGGACTACCCCAAGTAACATTTTTCCCCTAATGGTGGAAAACCCTTTGCTATTAATTACACTAGCACAACATTATGATGTTGATAAGAAAGAAGTGTTGAATGAGAAAGGGGAAAGGATTCTAAATCTATACCTTGATTTCATTGAATCTATTTTTATGATACCATAATTTGAGAGTTATCTAGATAAAACTATAAAATCATCCAAAAAATTCTTTCAAGACAAAAATAATGGATGTCATAGAGTGATGAATAATCAGTGGCCAAGGATTCCTAATTCTATATCAACCAGATTATCTAAGACATTGACAAGAACTGATTTCAACGATGAGGTGAGAGATATAATTGTATTACTACATAAGATCACTAGTATCCCTAATGTAAAGAGATTCTGAGATTAGATGTACCAATATTTATGAGTTATTTATGAGAATAAACAATATATCCATTGGGTACAACTCATCAGTGGCTCCCTCCATAAATAGTTGTTAGAAGAACAAACCATAGGGAAGTTCTACATGACCTCTTACCTAGTATACATATTGGCCAAAAGAAGATATTTCTTAGGGCTCAACATAATGGCTATTGAGGCAAACAAAGTTTTTAACTATTACCCTAACCTCACTATTGAGGTAAATAGATAACACTTTATGAGATTTAATGATGTATTCATCTACTACATCATAATAATGTTCAATAAGGAACTAGAGAGAAAGAGATTCTCTGATGTAGCCACTAAAAAGATCAATTAGTGGGGTCCCTATTTCATCTAGTTTCCTACCTACTCCTAAATCAAGGTATGTAGATTCAGTGGCTTCCCTTACACCCTTCCAAGATATGTGAGTGATAAATGGGCATTAATGGATCTAGTGAAGAAACTTATGGAAACTCACAAGCTATTATCAAGTAAACACAAGTTGGGAATTCATTTCCCCATTAGTATATGTATATACACATGCCCATCCCTAGCCAAAGCTAAGTGTGAAAGGTAAAATTGACATAGATGAGCCTGAGGGATTTGGATGCAAGACCCTTCTATGATATTCATGGAAACATCACTAATACACTAGGAATAACCACATAATCCCATGTCCCCTACTTTTAAGATTACTAGGAATATTATGATGATGAAAAGAAAGTTAGATTAAGAGAAAAATATAGAATGACCTTCGATCAGATCAAATTTTTTGATTTATCACTAATCCTCAAGGACTTGGTGGATGATGAGTCTCTAGTAGACAAGGTTGAATATGATAGTAAGATATACATGTAACCCCTTCTAGAATTAAGGTGGTATGTTCCTAAATCTTTTTCTCTAAAAGATAAAACTACACATGTGATAAATAAAATTCTCAACTAGCTCAAGAGTAAAGGGTTCTAAGTGACCAAAGAGACAATAAGTATCACTGAAAAACTACTAAAACTCAAGGAACAAGGAGTTATACCATTAACTAAGGGTCCCAATAATGCAATAGTAGAGAAACCAAATAGGCTAGTGATCTCCCACAAAATAAAGAAGAAATTGAAGGCCAAGAATGGGAAATCAAAAAGATAAGGAGAACTAATAGATCAACCAATTGTCATTTCATTTGAGGATACAATTTTAGTTGAAACATCTATAGCTTCAAACCCTATCTCAATAATAGTCATAACTCCCATCTCTATGATACATCCCCTAGCTATTTTTGTTGTTCTTATAGCTCCAACACCTCCTCCTCCTATCTACACTCCTCCACATCAAGTATCTCTACCCTCCATTACCAATAGTATAATCAAGTTAGTTGGACACTCATGTCTTCCCTTCAATGTATACCTAGGTTTCTATTTCACTCCCTCTTTCTATATTTCCTTTCATTTCATTTACAATCCCTTCAATTCCATCCCCATTAATCACCAACACTACGTAGTAGTATCTTATTATAGATTTAGTCATTATGACTTCAATTCTACTGGCCATCCAAACTCATAGGATAACTACTACTTCATCTTCATCCCCCTTAATCTTTCCCACTTTACCACCCTTGAGTGTCCCTACCACGCTAATTGACTCATTTAAGGGTTTATACTCCACTCTTCCACTAGTTCTTAAGTTCTAACTCCCTATGTCTACTCCATTGATCTCACTTCCATCTCCTACACCTAGAGTAGACATATCCCTTTTCGTTACCCCTACCTCTTCCACTTATATAGTAAACCCAATGAATATAGTGGAGTTATGGAAGGATCAAGTCCTTGATGAAAATGTGGACTTTTAGCCCATAGATGGAGAAGAAATTTCATACACATCTATCTATCAATCAGTGGAAATATTAATATAAGATATGACACTTGTCACCATGCCCACTAGTGTAGCATATTTAGCTGTAGATAACAATTTTTTGTATGCCTTGTGGGACACAAAAATTACAAAGAGATTGGTTCTATTCTCAACAAGCATTTTATGATCCTCATACAAATTTTAAAAACACCTAGTGAATCCACTCAATTATGGATTCAAAATTTTAAGGTTTACATATGCCAAACAAATAAACAAGATCATCTAGTAAACGTAAGAGAGATAATTATTTGGAATTATCATTTCCATCTAAAAAGAGATTAAAATAAGTTTTACCTTTCCCTAGATTATATCCTACAATTTTATTTTCATATCCTTCAAGTACTCCCATCAGTTTCATACCTCTCATGATGGCTATAAATTTTAATTTCATAGATTTCAATTCAGGTAGCCCACTCCAGTTGGCCTAGTATGATGATATACCTACATTAGATTTAAAAATCCTTCTATATTTTACTGGTGAAACTTTCACCACTCATATAAAACATATATAAGATATTGATAATCTTTGTTTAGTCCATAAATGGTATAAGATAAAGTTGTAATCGAGCTCCTAGTTTCCTCTTTGAAAGGTAAATCCTTATAATGGTATATAGGTATTCTTCCCAATTCTATCTATGTTTGGGATGACCTATGCACTACACTATGTACTCAATTTGAATATAAGAGTAACCACCTTTCCCTAGTTGAATAATTAAACATTATTCAATGGGTTCGTCATGAACACATGATTGACTTCAATTTTATTTTCAAAAGACATGGAATAAAATTCTAGTATTGGTCAAGCCAACTCCAAATAATGTTTTTCTATATTACTCAAGATCCCTAATTAGTGATATAGCTATTATGATTTATTCAATGGGTGGTACCACACTTCTTAATGCATATGAAATTAAAATAAGGGAAGAAAATTATTTAATTCAAGTAGGAAAAATTGCCCCAAGGCCACTAATACCTTTATTTATAGAAATACCTTATAAACCACCTTTAATTTATCTAATTCCAACCATGATTATAATACAAACTTTAACTCCCACACCTACAGATGATTTATATGAGGATAAGTTACTACTCAAGAGTTATGGCAATGAGTTAGTAGAAATAAAGAAGCAACAATCCTAGAAATACAAGCCTTATTAGTAAGCTAACCAAGCATACCAACCTAATAGGTACTAATACCAAGGTAATTCACAATGACAAGGGTAAAATATGCAAGCAAAACCTCCAAACATCCATGCTCTACCTACACTAGGTGATTCCAATGTTATTGTACCTATTTAGAATAACCTAGCTCAGGAGTTCAAATGGTTTTATCCTTATTCTTAGATCCATAACCAAAATACTTATCATAATGTTGTCATCAATCAAGCCTTGATGGTGTAATTCATATCAAACACATAAGGATAGATAAAGGAAGCTACTTCCCAACAAGTAAATACAAAAGAACATGCTCAAGGTGAGGTTACTCTTTTAAACTAGCAAGAGGAGGATTTTTATGGTGTGAATCAAGAGGAGGCATTATCAAATGATGGAGGTATTATTGAAGCCAATAAATTTTTAAATAAAATAGAAATAAAAAATAATCAACCCCCTACAATGGAACAAGCTACAAATTAAAAATTTATACAAAAACTAGCAAAGAGCAACATAGTACAAAGGCCACCCTTTGTTCCCATGGGTCAGCTAAAAGTAAAGTGCTAACTCCAATTATCCTGAAGGAAGACATAGTTCCCATAAAAGAACCAATAAAGGTTGGTAATATTTCTTTTAATATTATCTAATATATGAAGAAGACCAATTTGAATGTCACTATAAGGGAAGCACTATCTATTTTACCACAAAGAGATTTTCTACATGAAGCTTTGAGAAGCTTCTAATTAATGGATAAGGTTCCATCTAAGGGACCTAATGATATAATTAATTTGGTTCAACCAAAAACTAATAATAATACAAGAAAAAATGGTTAGCCTCCCCCTTCTTTCACTCATAGTAGGGAAACATCTCATTCATAATTACATGTTAGATTTAGAGGATAACATTTCTATTATACCTAAGAAAATAGCAAATTCCCTTAGTATAAAGTATACACCTATAAATAAAGGTGTGGTTCAAATAGATGTCACTACTGTTCAAATAGTAAGAACAATAGAAGGGTTAAATATCACTATTCATGTTTATCCCAACTTGTCAATTTCCCAAGATATATGAGTTATAGATCTCCCCCTTTATTTTGCAATTTGTATTTCACAAGATTTTACTAAAAAATTGGGAGGATATCTATTTGTAGATTGGTCTCACATGTTGTATAGGATGAGATATGGAACAAGAGTGATAATAAGAGCTGAGCCAATAACTAAATATCATATTGAGACATACACTCCTATCCATATAGACATAAACCATATACTATAGGACTAAGAAGAGGAGATTGATCATGAAATTTCAATACATGTAGAAGAGATTTCAATCACTCATCTAGATGAATGGGTATCATCCCTCCAATTTGATCCTTATGACTATGTATAAGAAACAAGGTTGGGTATATATTACATTCATGAAAAATATGCAATTATCTTAAACCTAATAAAATAAATTGAATATCTTCAAGGAATGTGGAAATTATTCTTCAATGGTTTGGGAAGTAGTAATGGTGTAGGTGAAGGTATTGTCTTGATCTCTCCATAAAAAGAGAGTTATTTTTAATCTTTTAGGATTTAGTTCAACTACATAAACAATTTAGATTACTATGAGGCTTTAATTTGAGGTGTAAAATTGGATAAAGATAGAAGAGATAAAATCCCTACAAATATTTGGTGAAAGTGAGTTAATTATTCACTAAGTGAGATCCAAAAGTGTAACTAAGAATAATTTTCTAAGATCTTACAAACACAGGAATTGGGACTAGTTAGAATAATTTACCACTTTCAACATTCAAATGGTAACAAGAACACAAAATAAAGATGTTTATTATATGGCTTTGGTATGCTCCAAATATAACCTACTTAAAAAAATAAAGAAGAAAAATAGTAGCATGTAAAGTTGATAGTAAGGCCATCTATTCTTGATAATGCAACCGATTAGTAAGTCTTTGATACTAAAAAAAAATTGTAAACTTTATAAGAGAAGAAGATGAATTCTTTGATAAGAACTAATTAATATTTTAAGATCAATATGGGGATTAAATAATCCAATTGAAGACAAAAAATTGTGAATGGGTCTTGTTACTCTATAAAACATCTTTAATTTAGATGATCAACTAAAAGGCAAAAAAAAAAGAACATCATGATAAATGAAGAAGACTATGAGCTGGTGGTTATCTTAGAAGGGAAATAAATAAAGATAGGAAAGACATGAAATGGTTATGAAAAATAATATTTTATTGAGTTGTGTCAAGATTTTGGTGATAACTTTTCTTGGAGTTATCATGGTCTAAGTGGGGTTGACCCTAGCTTAGCTTAACATACAATAGAGCTTGATCCAAATACCAAGCATATTATAAATAGAGATAGATTAATCCAAAGATACAACCCTTGATAAAGAGTGAGCTATCCAAATAGATATAATTTAACATCATATTCCCTATCAAGCACTCATCTTGGGTTGATAATTTGGTCCCTATAAGAAAGAATGATGAAATCAAGCTTTGTTTAGATTTTAGGTATTTGAAAAAAACATCTCTAAAGGATCATTATCCATTTCCACCCATGGAAAAATTATACAAACTATATTAGGATATAAAAGGTTTTATCTTCTAGATGGTTATTCTAGCTATAACCAAATCTTGGTTCAAGAATCTGACCAGTTCAAGACTGTCTTCACCATAATGTGGGATATTTATGCATATAAAAATATGCCATTTGGTTTTACTATTACTAGTGAAACATTCCAGAGAGCCATGGATATGGATTTTAGATGTTTTATAAATAAAATGATCTTGATATACTTAAACTACATCACTATTTACTCAAATTATGTTGATGCACACCTTGATCACCTTAGGAAATTTTTCAAAAGGTGAAGATAATTTGGGATTTACCTCAATCCCAAGAAGTAAATTTTCATAGCTCATGAAGGGAAACTATTATAACACATTTTTTTAAAATAAGGTCTTATAATAGACCTAGAAATAATAAGTTTTATATCTACATTAGCACTTCCAAGCCATAAGAAAGGATTGTAGAGTTTTCTTGGAAAAATCAACTTCAAGAATATTTGTTCCAAATTTTGCATTTATGGCCAAACCCCTTAGTGAAATGATGAGTAAGGGTATTATATTCAACTTTACATAAGAAGGAAAAGACAAATTTGAAGCCATCAAACAAGTTATTTCTTAGGCTCCTGTGATGAAGGATTTCAAGGAGGGTGGTTAGGTCATTTCTTAGTTAAAAGTGAAATCAACTCAAAATGACCCAAAATGAAAATTATCACACTAAAAAAAAAACACTACCTTTCCTAGATCAAAGAGAGGATCATAGTGAACAAATAAAAAATGAAAAAATCTCAACAAAAATGTAAGAAAACATATATTCCTACCTTATTTGAATGTTCCAAGAGGTTTGTTTGATTGACTTGCTCAGATTATGCTCAAGAGGTTTTCATCAATGGAGTGTGGCTACCTTCATATCCTCTTAACACCATGTTCAATGCTTATCTTGGCTTGATAATTGAATGGTTTGGCTCAATTTTGGAATTATAACTTTATACATTTACTTCATGAATGAAATCATACATTATAACACTACTTTGATTGAGATCTCCAAATGAAGACCATTACGCTTGTATTTATAGGCTTGAAATAAACTTGGAATGGGTTAAATATTTATCTTGGTTGAGTTTATTAACCTTGATTGAGTTTAAAAGGTGTCTAAATGGTCATGATTGGGTTTGGATAGGTGTGATTTGAGATATTTTGCATTTGGGACAAATCATAAAGGTGATGATTAGATTTTAGGATATTATTTGATATTTGAATTGTCCTTTTTGATAATTGATTTATTAGCTCATTTTCTCAAGGATGAATTTAATTAGGCTTTAATCAAGTTTTTTAGTTTAGTTAATCCTATTTTGGCATTTGGTCATTTGTTACAAAATTTTGATTCAAATGATTTGCATTTGCCTTGTTTAATTGATTTATGGGCCAAATTGATTTATTACATGGTTATGAAGCCAATTTTGAGACACTTAGAAATTTTTGGGATATGTATTCAATGGTTGGTAATAATTTTTCTAAAGTCAACTATGAAATCATTAGTGGATAGATTTAGGTGTATACAATTTGCCCTTGTTTGGGAAGGTATTGCAAGTTGTAAGCACAATAATGTCTTTGCAAAGGATAAAAATGTTCCTTGTGCTTATTAATTTAATGGAAATGAATGAATTGTAGTGTGCTCCCTTGAGGGAGTAGTTATAAAAAGGAGAAGAAAATGGTCCCTCAAAAAAATAAGTGAGATGATGGGACCAAACATAAGAAGATGATGGAGTCATAACATAATGATTTGCCCAAATTTAGGTAGAATCATTGAGAATGGAAGTGGGATGGCATATAATTGTTTTCCCAAAGGTATTTATAATCATTATACCCTTATTATGGTAACGTGGTATGATAACACAATGATTTTCCCAAAGTTGGTTATAATAATTGAGAAGATGGAGATGCTCTAGTTAGGATAGAGAAACAAGACAACAACATACCCTAGGTGGGAAAAAAAAGTAAATGATTAGGGATAACATAATTATTTATTTGAGAGTGGTTATAATCATTGATAATGTAGGTGGGATGGTGTACAATGATTTTCCCATAGTTAGTTATAATCATTGGACCCGGATTATGGAAAATAGGATTGATAGTTGATGATTGAAAACATGATGATGATAACTTGATATAGAGGTTAATAATGAATTGGGACAACTTTCTAGTAGGGAGATTCTCATCTAAACTAATAAAGGTTGAAATTATTTCATTTGCTTAATTACTATATTTGGGATATGATTGGGATTATTATTAGTGCTAGTGTTGAGGATATGTCTATGATTCCATTGATGGTGTATACCTCTCAAAGATGAATTTTTATATAGAATTTGATGGTAGGCATCATGATGGAACATAATGAGGAATTGGTGAAAATATGCATAAGGATTGACTCTCAATCCAATAATCAAACAAAAATAATGCATCAATGATAAAAACCATGATGACAATGTTAACATATGAATATTCATGAATTTAAGAATAAGTTCACAAGGAATCACCTAATTCTATGTACTTAGGGATATGATATATTATTGTATATGGGTTGATAGAGATGCCAACATGTGGCACATATCCCCTTAGTTATATTGGTATAATATATTAGGATAATAGAGTAACTTGTGGAAGTAGTACATTGGGTAATGGTCAGCCTACACTAGGATTAGGAAGTTACCCATCCATGGGTTAGATAGATGTATATATATAGGAGATGATTATCATGGTAAATATATCAGGTAAGAATTGAGTCTTATATTATAAGAGGATATTGGAGGTTGTCCCCTTGAAGAGACATTGTGGAGTTATTCCTTCCTAAAGGAGTATTATATGGTGTTTCCCTACTTCAGGGTATTTTTGCATATATTGAATAGCAAGATCATTACAAGTGGTATCAAAGCTTTGATTTGGGAAATTTGTGGAGTGAAACCCTATTTTTTTTTGAATCATCAATAAATTTTGATTGGTTTCAAATTTTCCCACAATATTTTTTACTAGATATGGATAATATTTCAAATAAGTCACAGTAAAAAAATTGAGATTTTTTAATTCATTTTGAGGGAGTTATTTCTATTTTAGGGTTTAAAATAATTTATCTATATCTTCCAAAATATAGGAAATTTTATTCAAAATTTTTACTAGAGATGTAAGCAGATATAAGAGAAGCACAGTCAAAATTGTAGAATTTTTTGAGTTGTTTTAAGTGATTTATTGCAATTTTATGGATCAATTTTGACATTTTAGGGTTTCATGAACCTTAATTTGTTTTTTGGATCATGGAGTTGCAAAAAATTTTAGGGGAAGATGATATTGATGCTAGAGAATGGTGGCTCCTTTTGGATAATCATTTTACAAAAAGTTTTGGGCAGAGATGATTACTTCCTTTTTTGTCTGGGCCTGCACTACATTGGTTTAATCAATTGAGCTGTATAGAAAGGTTTTCTTCATGGAATGAAATGAAACAAATATTTTTAGATCATTGGGATATAAAACAAGAAGTATAAAAATAATAAGTAGTAGAAGAAGAAGCAGAAAAATAAGAAGAAGAAATAGAAGAATAAACAAAAGAACAAGAAGAAGAAGAAGTAGAAGAAGCAATAGAAGAAGAAGCAGATGATGAAGAAGAAGAAAAAGAAGAAGAAGAAGAATAAGAAGAAGAAGAATAAGAAGAATAAGAATAAGAAGAAGAATAATAATTGGATGATAAAGGTTCAAATTATTTGGCTCCAAAGAAATCTGAGTCAATTTTTCAATTTCATGGATGCATTCAAATGAAAAGGGTTATTGTGTCCATAAACCCTACCAATAAGTATGAATTCATCAACATGAATGTGTCCAAGCATCTAAATGTTCAAGTGAAGAATATAAAAGAGGTTCAAGTAGATGGTAAGAATATTTCAATGTTTGAAGATGTAAAGCTCATTATGGAAAAATATGTTTTGCATTTAGATTTGTATGCTTTGGATATGGATGATGTGGATATAGTTCTTGGATATCCATGGTTAGATACTTTGGGAACAATGAATATTAATGTTAAAAAAAAATTGATGAAGTTTTGGTATAATAAAAAGAAGATCACTTTACAAGATATCATAGTGAAAAAGGCACCGATAACAATCCAGGTAGATCGTGAGGATGAGATGAAAACAGGTGATGAAGAACATGATGAAGATTCAAATGATATAGATAAAGACACACTATAAATGAGCACTTCATCTACTCAAGAGACAAATAAAGAAAAGTTGGAAGAGGTAGAAGCAAAGGTGGATAAGGTCAAAGTATTGGAAAAGGTTGAGGTATATAGACACCCACATCATCATGAGAGGAAACAATCATGGAACCAGGTGAGGAAGTGTCATAATAACAATCATTTTGTCTATACAAGAAATAAAATTTCCAATCATTATGGATATGCATGGAATCCAAAGAAAAAATACTATGGCACATGGAATGAATGGGGAAATCATTATGACTATGCATGGAAGAATACCTACTATGGTCATGGTTGGAATCAGAGAAGCACAATGGAATATGGTACATGGAATAAAAAGAGAAGTAATTATGCTAGGACACCATATCAATATAATTATGATCATGAATGAAATTAGAGGAGCACAAGGGAATTTGAAAACAAGCTTGGAGATTTATCCCCTACCAAAATCACGTTTGAATGGATAAATGATCGAGATTGGAGACAAGTGTGCAATGATTTGAAGCACACTCATTATTTGGTTTTTTCCTATGTTTCAGGGATGAAAAATGTCAAGGAGGAAAGTAATGCTATGTACCTAGGGATATGATATATTATTGTATATGGGTTGATGGAGATGCCGACATGTGGCACACATCCCCTTAGTTAGTTATATGGGTATAATATATTAAGATAATAGAGTAACTTGTGGAAGTAGTAAATTGGGTAATGGTCAGCCTACACTAGGATTAGGAGGTTACCTGTCCATGGGTTAGATAGATGTATATATATAGGAGATGATTATCATGGTAAAGATATCAATTAATCATTGAGTCTTCTATTGTAAGAGGAGATTTGATGTTGTCCCCTTAAAGAGACATTGTGGAGTTATTCCTTCCTAAAGGAGTATTATATGGTGTTTCCTTACCTTAAGGGTATTTTTGCATATATTGAATAGCAAGATCATTACACCTAATGAACACACATAAACTAAATTAAGGAAAAAAAACTTAAATAAAACAAATAGGCACACAAAAAAAATAAACAAATGAATAAGATGACTCACATTGCCCCTAAAAAATAGGTGATAATTTTAATAAACAAACAAGATGCAGGGAATAGAGGAAAAGGAAGGGGGTGGTTGAGTTATATCCATATGCACTAGGCAAGTGGATGTAACCTACATAGTTCCATGGATGATATATCCAACAAAACTTTAGGCTGAATGTATTTTTCCTAAGAATTGGGAATAAAATGATAACTGATGAAAAACAAACATGATGGATGTGATAGAAGAATATGATAAATCTTGAAAAATAGAAAGTGGGTGGGATAAAAGGCCAAAAATGATGGGGAAAATAATGAATGAGTGATTTCTTGTGACTTATTAAGGGTTCCCAAAATCCTTAAGGTAAAGAAGTGATCAATGTTTTTGGTTTTTCTAAACGATTTTCTACTATTTTTGAATTTTTGAAGTATCTCAAATTGATCAAGAATGACAAGATACTAAATGGTCAAAGATCAAAAAATGATGAGAGCATGGAAAACTTGAAATAATTCTCATAAAATAATGAGAGTGTGACTTAGGTTGCTTTGAAAATGAGAAAAGCATGGTGAAAATATTATATGGACTAAGTTGACCTCAATGTGAATCAAACGTGACCCACATAGTCTTGAAATGGCCTTATTTCATAGTATCTCCACCTTACAGTAGAGGAATCTAGCTAGTATAATAGCCAATTTAAACAAAATAGGCACAATCCGTATGATGGCACTGTACAACACAAGAATTGCTAATTGGTATGTTAAGGCATAATAAACAAATGTTACCCCTAGTTTTCCCACAAGTGGTTATAACTAGTGTATGATAGATTAGATCAATGATACTAATTTTCCCATAGGTGGTTATAATTAGTATCAAGATCAGTGAACATTGATTTTTCCTAGTAGGCGATATAATCAGGCTCACATAAACATATGTGATTAGAAGGGAACAAGAAATGAAGGATGTAATTGTTAAACTTCTATTTTACTGTAAAATATTGCTTATGTCTAGAATTCTTGAAATAACTACTAAAACTAATCTGATTCTTCATGTTAAAAATTTAAAACTAATGGATGAACCAAGGTTAAATAGGTTAGGATAGGCTAGGTCAAAACATGCTTGGTTGATATAATGGAATGGTATAATGGCTAATTAATAGGTAAAATGATAGAATGGAATAATGGTAGGATGATAGGATGGTAAAATGGTAATGTACAAACAAGAATACTAGTAATATTGTACAAATTTAAATGGTACTCATAGACAATACATTGTGTCACTCAAGTGTAGTACCATTCAAGGTGTATAATATTCATAGGCTCATCAAGTTCACCCCTATTTGTTGTGGTGATCCTGTATGATCCTATGTCATAATCTACAACAATAATGAAAGGACCTACATAGTTAGGTTTGAACTTGCCTTTATTATTATTTTTGTCCATGGTATTATTTTGGTTTTCTTTAAGAAAAAGATAACCAAGTTCAAATTTTCTATGTTTCACATGCTGATTGTATTAGCCATAGAGATGGTTTTGATATGCCTAAAGATTGTTCATTACATCCATGCATTTTTTATCAAGTAAATCTAACTCTTCTAGGTGAACTACTTAATAGTCATTACCATCTAGAACATGTTTTAAAGATATGTGTAATGATGGTAACTCAACCTCAATGGGAAGAATGGCTTCACTTCCATAAATAAGTGAGTATGGAGTGGATCTTGTGGACATGTGATGATTGGTATGGTATGACCAGAGGGTGTGGAATATATGAAGGTGCCAATCATGATGGACATCATTGACAATCTTATTCAAGATATTGAAAATGGTTTTATTGATGCTTCAACCTAGCCATTACCTTAAGGGTAATATGTTGTGGAAAAGTGTTGTATGATGTTGTACTCAACACATATCTTTTCAACATCCTTGATCTTGAATGATCCTCCATTATAAGATATAATATCATAAGGGATACCATAGTGGAAAATGAGGTGGTTGAAGATAAATTTTGAAATTTGTTTTTCAGTCATGTGAGGGGTATAGCTTCGACCCATTTAGTGAAATATTTTATGGTAGTGAAGATATGTTTATGGTCATTTGAGGAGGTGGGGTTTATCTTCCCAATGAGGTCAATACACCTTGTAGTGAATGGTCATGGTGTCAAAATTGGTTTTAAACTATTGGTAGGGGCATGAATTAGATTAGCATGTTGTTGATATTTATTACATCTCTTGACATATATAGATACATCTACATCCATAATTAGCCAATAGTAACTAGTATGCAATATATTTTTGGATAAGACTAACCTATTGGTGTGGGCTCCATATACCCCTTCATCAACCTCTTATTGTGATAATATAGATTCTACTAATGGTAAACAATGAATCAAAGATCCAATAAAACTATGGTGGTATAGGTTTGGTATGAGTAAGGTATAATATTGGGTATTGTGGATGAAGGCTTTGGTTTGTTTTTGGAATAAGTATGGTGGTAAAACATGGTCATGTAAATAGGAATATAGGTCTAAATACCAAGTAGAGATATGACTAATAATATCATAGATCATTATGATAATTGAAGTTCATGAGGTGGCATTGCTAGATTTTTAATGATAAATTGATAGTCCTTTACCATTTCTATATGTCGAATGAGTGACCCAATGGTGGCCATTGCATTTATTTTTATATTGCTTACCATTGGTATATGTTCAAACTAGATGTTGATAATCTGATGTTTGAGAGTGTTGACCATGGATTTTTAGGGAACCATCTTATCATCTTTGGTCGTAAAGTGGTTTGTAAATTAATTGATGATTAAGTATGAATCAACATAAACCTTTATATGATTTATATTCCATTGTACTACTTGTTGAATTCCTGTGATGAGTTCTTCATAATCATCCATGTTATTAGTATAAGGAAATATGATTTTGAATGACTTAGGGATTAGATCCCCCATGAAGTGATAATAAAAAGGCCTAACCTTGATCCATGTGTTGTGAATGATCCATCAAAATATAGCTTCCAATATTGTTCCTCAAGAGGTGTGTCAATAATAGTCATTATGGATTCATCAAGAAATTGAAATGTGAGTGGTTCTATGTTTATAAGGGGTGCTTCAACAAGCTGATCAATAAGATCTTATCCCTTGATAGACTTTTGGTTCACATATTCTATCTCAAACTCACTAAGAAACATGATCCATTTGGCCATATAGCCTTGTAAATATATTTTAGATAGTAGGTATCTGAGGGGATCTACTTTTTAAATGACCATGGTCTTATTTTTCAACATGTAATGTTACACTTTCTGAGCTATGAAGACCATGGATAAATAGGATTTTTTAATGGGAATATAATTATGTTAATATGAGACTAGTGTATGGAGTAGAGAATAAACTACATGCTCTTTTCTAGTATCATCATGTTGAGCTAGAAGTGCCTTAGGGCTTGATCTGTTACTGATAGATATAAAAGGAATGGTTTCACTAGCATAAAATGTAATAGAATAAGTGGATTTTCAAGATAGTCCTTTAGTTTTTGAAAATATTTTAACAACCATCATCCCAAAGAAATGTTACACCATTTTTTATTAGGTATGTAATTGGATGACACTTATTGGTTAATTGATAAATGAAGCATCTAATGGATTGGATCTTGCCCTATAAACTATGGAGCTACTTTAGATTGGTAAATGGTGGCATCTCTATTATGGCTTGTAATTTAGTAGGATCAACTTCTATGCCCCTATGAGACATGATGAAGCCAAGAAATTTTCTTGATGTAACACCAAAAAAACATTTCTTGTCATTGAGCCTAACTTTATATTCACATAGTTGCTCAAATATCCTTTGTAATGTTGATGGATGATTGACCATGGTCTTTGATTTACCTAGTATGTCATTGACATAGTCTTTGATAATGTCATGCATCATATCATGAAATATGACTTTCATGGCTCATTGATAAGTGCCCATATATTTTTAAGACCAAATGGCATAACCTGATAATAGAATATTCCCCATGGAGTGGTGAATGTGGTTTTTTGTTGGTCTTTTGGTGTTATACATATCATATTGTAGCTTGAGAATCCATCTATCAAATAAAGTATTTCATAACCCATTATAGAGTTTAAAATCATGTCAATGTTTGGCAATGGAAAGTCATCCTTAGGGAAATATTTGTTAATATCTCATAACATAGTATAGATTCTGATTCCTTTTAGATTTTTACTAATAAAAACTACATTCTAAATTGATTCAAAATAGTCTATTATTCTAATGTATCTCGCTTCAAAGATCTTCTCTAGATATTTATTTATAAATACAATAATATGAGGCTGCATTTTGAATAAATTTTGTTTCAATGGTCTAGCATTACGATGTACCATAATGTGGTGAAAAACCAAGGTGGGGTCCAAACTAGGCATGTCATAATATGCCCATGCAAATATATCTACAAATTCTCTCAATAGGGTTGTAAGGACTTCACACTCCTCCTTAATGTTGGATGTGCCTAATTTAATCCATTTTTGGTCATCTAGAGACCTAATGTTTACCATTGTTGTGTCTTCTACTAGAAGGATTGAACCATATTCAAGAATAGTGGGCAAAGATTTGAATTGTTTGGTTATGTTAGAGTCCTCTATTAGTACTGGTTCTTCAATTTCTCCTAGACATGATGAATTAGAATCCCTAAATGGGAGATATGTCCATGTGATAAAAACAATTGGAAATTCATGGATTATCTGATTAAAGGCTTGTTGTTCCTCAATACTAAATTTAGACTCAATGGTAGTCTCATCACTGATGGTGTCTTGGATAATTTGATCAAAATCCTGATGCTCTTAAAGACTAAACTCAAACTTGTAGACAAGTTTATCATTGGTGGGATATTGGTCTATATTTGAAGAAGGTTGAACAACTCGATCTAGTGGTGCCTAAAATAGGTTCTCATCACTAGACTGGCATTTATCTTTACTCTTTCCCTGCTTAGAAAATACCTCAAAAAAGTTTTCACTTTGAGACCTCAATGTTTTTTTTGGCTAACGTTGTTCACCCACTCTCCAAAATAAGCTTTAGGATCTATTTTGATTGAGAACCTTGATTTATGATCTCCCAATGGATCATCATCCTTAAGGCCTAGAAAATCATAAAAATCTTTGTCATTCTGAAACTCATCAATTGACACATTGGATTATTTTTGGTCCTAGTCTATCAGTTGGGGATAATATAATGGTAGTGGGTTATGATGAATGATTGGTCAATGGGTATAAATGGTGTTATGGTTAAACATGGTAGTTTGGGATAAGTCATCAAATTATCTATGATCAGACTCTACTTTGCTACCAACATCATCGTCACTAGTCGTTAGTGATGGAACTCGAATAAGATATGTGGGATCACTCTTAGGTAGTGTATATCCAAATCCA
The DNA here is from genome assembly GCA_037957365.1 of Torreya grandis. Classification (NCBI taxonomy): domain Eukaryota; kingdom Viridiplantae; phylum Streptophyta; class Pinopsida; order Cupressales; family Taxaceae; genus Torreya; species Torreya grandis. The sequence continues at coordinate 438,289 of JARHVA010007622.1, read as the reverse complement.
AAGGTTCCTTCGTACTTAGTCATAGAAATGAGCTCAAGTGTTCCCTATTGATTTGACCCAAGGCCTTTTCCTTCGTAGTCTTGGTTCTCCATAATCTAATTAGGAATGGGATACTTGGATGTTTTGTAATAATTAGCCAGTTTGTCATTATACAACCATGATTCATCACCTTTGAGATGTTCCTTTTCTTAGCTAGAGGCTAGTATGAATGTGATGGGCGTTAGATTATGCATATAGCCTCTACCCTTTATTTTATAGTGCATGAGAAGTTTGGATTTTGTTCTTCTAAAGGACTTTAGGTTTAGTGGATGTTTTGAAATGTGAAAGGTGCCATGCATTAAATACTCACCTGGGCTATCATTTGAGATGGTATAGTGATTAGATATTTTAGGAGGTAGAATGTGGGAAAGTGAATCAAGGGTATTATAATCAATATAGTTAGCCTTTGGTAAATCAACAAGTATTTATTTCCCCTTGTCTTATTTTGAGATTAGATTCATTCCAAAATACTAATTACATCTCTTGAACTCAACATTTATATGTTTTCAATTTCATATGGATGCAAATTACCTGGAATATTGACCTCTTTCCCTGAGTGGGAAAACTTGAGACACTAGTGCAGTGTCGATGGGACTACCCAAATATTGTGTAAGCAAGGTATACCCAAAAACATATTATATGATAAATCAAGATATAACACATGGAAAAGTGTATCATGGGTCAAGGGCCCAATGATAACTAGCAAGATAATGGTGCCTTATGATTCTCGATCTTCATTATCATAGGATTTGATGGTGATTGTTTTTTCTTGGAGATCTATTGAGGAGTACATAATAAGTTTGATGAGCTATAGAGACACTATATTTAGACATGATCCATTATCTATGAGGAAACATTTCACTTTATGCCTCTTTATGTAGACTTTGATGTATAGTGGATTATTGTGTAGTGGGCCAAGGGATGACCTATCACCTTGATTTAAGGTTACTTATTGGGTTGGAGATAGATGTCCAACCAAAGCTTGAAATTTATTAGGAGATATGTCATTTGAAACTATGGATTGACCAAGGAAATCTATCAAGATATTTTTATTAATAGTAGACATATGCAAAAAATCTGAAATGGATATTAATGATGGCATCTTTTGCAATTATTCCATAATGTCAAACATCTTTTTTGGGACAATGGTAAATGGCTTATTCTAAGGTAGAATGACTAGTTGGATGATGGGTGGAGTGGTAGATGGTTGTTAACTTGGTATGGTAATCTTTGCTTGCCAAGTTATGATTTCACACTTGGGATTAGGTACAAGACCACTGTTGCTAACAAATGATGGTGGATGGGGACCAAATAGGATTATTCTTAGTTGCCAATTCACTTGATCATATTCATGGGTTAATGATGAGTAATTAGTATAAGGTCTCAACATGGGAATCCCTCTTTTTGGTTCAGTTGTGTGGGGTCCAAGGTCAAGGAAGGACTACTAGAATGGTTTGGTCGATTTGGGATGACTAGTAATGATCTTGTCTGATTGGTACTTAGTATAGGATTAATGAAAATGGTGTAAACATGACCTCCTAAAATAATGCCAACAACTACATTACAGTCATGTGTAATTTCATGGTATGTCTATTGGTTATTACCATTCTGACCTTGGTTTTATCCATTTTTTTTTATTTTGTTGGTTCTATTGAGTCTATTGGTTTAGCCTTGGTTATTGATATTATTGATGTTGATGTAACACTGGTCATTGTTGTGGTTATTGTTGTTGATTATTATGTTGGGGATAAATATTATGATAAATGTCAAGGCTCTAATTGGAATTAGAATCTTCATGATCTAATGTGATCTCTCCATTTTCAAACATATTTTTAATTACATGTCTAATTTTCACACAATACTACAAATTATGGTCATTGACCCTATGAAAATCACAAAATTATTACATCTTATACTAGTTTGGCATGTTATCACCTTCACAAAATTGCTCTTTTAAAACCTGGCATATAATCAAGTTAGCTACTATGAGAATGTAAAAGATTGATTATATGGGCTCTCTAAGGTCAATAAAAACATGATGAGTTAGCATATTTATCCATAAAGGAGGAGGGATTTGAAAAAAGCATGGATTGCTACATTTGTTACATTGGATATGTTTGTTGAGGTTGTTATGCTTATTTTTCATGTTGTGGATGCTAAAAAGGTTGTTGGCTAGGAGTAATATGGAGAGGTGGCGTAGGATGAGTAGATGGTGATTTTACCATTTAAACATGTTGGGACTCTATTACTTTGTTACCTAAAACATTATTGTTTTAGTTAAATTATTTGGGTTTGTCATTATTATTGGCCTATACCAGTTATGATACTTGTGCTTGGACTAGATGTTGGTTTTGACCATTGTTCTAAATTTGATTTGAGGTTTGATTTGATGATGTTACTTTAATGATCCCTTTGTTAATGAGGGATCTTTCAATAATTAAACCTTTGTCAATGATCTCTGTGAATGTGTGTGCATACTAAAATTCTAATTATAAGATATATAATTGTATAAATTTTTGGTAAAAATAGTGGCTAATTGCTTATCTAGTAAATTGTGGGTGAATCAACTTTTAAGGCCTCTCCATCATTGGAGATAGCTTGTGAAGCTTTCACCAACTTTTTGTTTAGCCTGCATTTAGTCTACCAATTAAGTCTCATGCTAAATATTTTAAGATAAGTACTACACAAATTTGAACAAAAGATCATCAAGAATAAGAAACTAAATTCTTTGGTAACTTCAAGAACCATTCTAAGGATTGTACAGCTAGACTTCTTAGAAACAACAACAACAAATAGATGTTGATATAGGCCACTAGTTTTCAAGCGATAAATAATTTTGTCAAATGGTCCTTGGGCTCACCTTTCTCCTTATATTTTTCAAACTTTAGTGGCTCATACCTTGGAAGAAATGTTATTTTTAAGTACTCCATGTTGAAAGGTTAAGAGCACACATCATCTAACTTGAACCTTTTGATCTATTTACCAGGTTGGATGGTGGTAATCACATCCTTCATTTATTGTAACTCCTCTTTAAGGAAAATTATGAGAACATTGGCCTAAAGAGATAGTTGAGTGGTCACAAGTGGATTAATTTGACCAAGGTATGATGGAGGTATTTGTTGGGGAATTTTGGATTGGCTAGGGAATAGACTAAGAATACACATTCATGGATTAGGGTGTGATTGTTGAAATTGCACTTGTGACTATGTGATATTTAGTTGGGATTGGGTATGTAGGCCTAATTTTGGGAATATTAAGGTTGAGGTCATGGTATATGGTCATATTATTCCTTTTGATGTTGAATAGGGACCTACTACTAACTATTCGTACCTGATTTATTGAGAGGGAATTGTGAACCAAGACCTTATCACTGAACTTGTGGTACATTTGGCATGAAAGACAACTATTTCCTAGTAGGTACTTGAGGAACATTGGAACCTCTTTATTGTGTGAATACCTATTAGGAAGTGGATGAATTTTAAAGATTCAAAATCTATCACTAAATAATATTTGTATGTGGTTGGTTAGACATCACTTGGTTTTGGATCAACATATTATTCTATGACAAAAGAGTTATGTTTACTGCTACCTTGTGAGATGGAACATTGGTTGCCCCTGTTAAGGTAAAAATATGTTTTGCCCTTGTTATTTGGGTTGAATATATGGTGCTTGATGTTTTGGAATATTAATCATCACCTATTTGGGAAGAGTAAGATTCATCACATTTTATTGTCGCATGGTACTAGTCATTGATTGGCTACTTAATCTTTGTTGTTGGGTGATAGAAGAAGCAGTTGGTTGAGGATTAGAGGTAGTTGGTTAAGGTTGGGATGTAGAAACTCCTACTTCTTGAGTCTATGAACCACTAATGGTGATAACTAAATGTATATTTATTTTTTAACTATGTGTTTGCATGCTAACACCACTTTGGTTTGGATTAGATGTTACTTTAATATTTCCCACTACATTTTGATTAGTTTTCTATGTAGAAAAAGAAGATACTTATTCAATAGTTGGGATATTAAACATGGTTTTGATTGAATAATTTTTCATAAATGGGTCTAAAACCTAATTTTCTTGACCAGTCAATTCCATTAAAACTCTTGTTGAAGGAGCTAAGTCAATAGGAGGTCTATTTGGCATGGTCATCTGATTGAAAGTTATGTGTTAGATCTTGATATGTTTGGTAAGTTGTTTGAATTTTAATGAAGTGGTCCTCTATAAGGCCTCTTTATGTGATAAACATATATGGATCTTGATATGGTATTGATATTATGAAATTAGGGTTGCTAAAAGTGGCCTGATTGTTGTTTTCATAAGACATTGTATAAGGCCCTCTTGATAGGTTTTACAAATTTTCATGCCCTACTCCATAGTTTGATGGCATTGTACCATAACAAGCTTGTTGTTAAATGTTTTATATAACTGAGGGTACACTAACCAAATATTAATATGTATAGTTTTGGTCTTACTCCATGTAAGGATGAGTGCTAACCAAATAGTTAGCCAAAAGATCTTGACTCTGTTCCCCTAATTGATTGTTGTATGGTGGATAGGAATTTTTCTCCCAAACAACCTCATCTCTATAAGGGTTTTGAAAAAAAATATCCTATTTATTGAAATTACCATATCCTATATTATACATAGTTCCACCACATGTGTAGTGAGACATGGTTAAATAAAATGGTAAATGTTTTGCAACAAGATGGGATTAGAGTTCTATAAAATCTAAAAAAATTATGTCAAAAAATAAAAAGGGTTAAAACATGATTTAGCTTGGTTGATGGGGGAGATGAATATCCAAAAAAATTGATCCAAAGATTTGGTAAAAATAGTATAATGTCAATATGTCTAACATTAATTATTTTAGACAATCAAGGTTAGGTAAAATGATCGAAAAACAAGATGATGAATTCTCAGGTTCAAACATGTTTCAAATATGTATAAACTAGAAAAGAGAAATGTTTCTAAGTCTTTTTTACAAATTTGGAGTCAAAATCTAGGCTCAAATAGGATGTTCTAGGAATTTTCCCAAACAGCATCAAAAGTTAGGCTTGAAAAAGGATGATGATAATGATTAATCTAACAAACTTGAAAAAGTTTGGCAAAGACAAGGCATATGATTCTAGACATAAACATGATCTAATTGATGAAAAAACTAAACAAAAGTTATTTTGAATAGAGACTGACTCTACCAAATAAAGGAATAAACAATAAAGTTTCCAAATTTGAGTGACAAATTAACCCAAGTTATGTAAACCAAAAGAGAAATATCTACATATCAGCCCCATAAATTGAGGCCTAAATAGAAATCAATCAATGTTTGAATTTGAACTTGTAAAAGTTAATCAAAAATTCAACGAAGGATAAAATAGGGATTTGATGACAACAAGATAGATGAATTCAAATATCATGATTGGGCTTAGATAAAGATCTAATAAGGCTCAAATGATTGGTTTTAATAATGATATTTTGGATGCAAGATAAGTCTTTTGAAATAATTTGGGCATCATAATGATGTTTATCACCCCCAAAAGATATGATAATGGTTGGTTATTTTATAGAATTTAAAGGCACAAGATTTAAAATGATTTGAGCATCATAAAAACACCTACCTTAATAAAAATACTACTCATAATGTTTTGACACAAATGTTTACTAAGTTAAATCAATGTGTCAAATGGAAGGGATAATGCCTCCTCAAATAATAGAGTGATGTTGGACACATGACTCATTCATAACATGGTTTAAACAACAAGTTTTAGTTCTAATACACCAAATAATAAATGACTAAAATATAATCAAATATAATCAGCCTAAATCCTATCATGGTGTGGTAAAGTGGGGTTGACTAAAAATAGTTTGTTTTCAATCATCTAGATTGATCCCATGTGTACACACTTTAATGTATGCACACAAGAGAATCAACATATCAATTAAGTCCACATCAATTGGATTGTTTTGAAAAGGTATTTTCCTTTTCACAACCACTACATCCATATCTTTCTTAGTATAGTGAAATTTCCATATCAATCATATGTCATAGGCCTGCACTAATGGAGATGGTTTAACCACTCAAACCACCATCCTAGTAAGGGCTCCAAATTTACATACACCCCATGGAGATCAGTTGAATAAAATGTTGGGAGATGAAACCATAGGTCAAATATTCCATAAATAAATTATTGGAGATGATGAAATACCCCTCATAAGCCAATATGCATGGAAATAAATGACAAGTAGAAAGACTTTATGGTCATTTTTAGATCACCCAATACTATGTGAGTTTGGGAAGAGATTAGATGATGATATTTATATGCCTTTGGAATAAGGAAAAATTGCAATGAATATGTTTATTTTTATCCCACAAGTTCCCTATAGGGTATGGTGGGAGAGAATACACACATAAATTCCTTTTTACTAAAATAATAATCAACAAACAATGTTGTAAACAATTGAAGTGAGGTTGATTTGTTTCACCAAATTGAAATGTTTGATTAGGTTCATTACTAGACCCTTGGATTAAGTATGAAATAGAAAGGATTTGAGCACAAACAAATAATTTAAAAGTAATTAAGTTCATTTTAAGCCCAAATATTGAAGTGTGCAAGATTTATCCTATGTTCATGATTAAACACCAATTTGAAAATGATTCAAATATTTGAACATGTGTTTTAAGCACCAAATTTGAAATGTTACTAAGATTTAACATGATATATTAATTTTAGGCACCAAATACCAAATGTGTAAAAACTTATCACATTTGTTTTAGACCAATTTGAAGTGTACATGATCTTAACCAAGTTATTTTTAAAACCCCAAATTTGAGGTGTTTGACTAATCAAAAACATGCAAAATGGTTATTAAGATGCCTTTAAACCTATAAAAGAACAACATTATAATTTTTGGACTAGAAGATATTTTGTGCTTTGTCAAATGAACTTAATATTTTAGCTCTCGGGTTTTCAATTAAATCTACCATAGTGACTAGTAGTGGTCAGGGTGATCGTCAATGGTTTCAGGGTAATCATTGGTGGTTATTTCATGGAAAACCATCAGTGGTTGATCAAAATCATTGTCAGTCGATAAAAACCATTGATGATCACCTATTGACTTGAAGGCAAAACCATAAAATCAAACTTGTTAGGTTAGGGGTTAGTTAGTAAACAAAACCAAAAATCCTATAATGTATATTCAAGTTAATAGATTTAGATGCTCTTGAAAATTAGAAATTAATGATTAAAATGACAAGAATAATTAGAATATAGTATTTAAACATGTTAAATCCCATGTAATTGAACTATGGGTTATCATACAATATCATTGGTGGTTGGGAGAATCATCGATAATTAGAGCTTAACCATTAGCAGTTCCTCTTGACCATTAGCGATCTCTATGTAAACTTGAGAAATAAGACAAAATCCAATTCTACCCAAAAAAAGGTTAGGAAATAAGTTTGTGAGAGCTTCAATCATCCAATATTTAATTTAGAACCTATATAATATTCTCCTTGCTAAGGGGGACGCGTTGGGTCTCATCAAGCATGCCATTTGTGATCAAGAAATCCAAAGAGGGTAGTTAGGTCATATCTTAGTTCAAAATGAAATCAACTCAAAATGACCCAAAATGAAAACTAACACACTAACAAGCAAACACTACCATGCATAGATAAAAGAGGGAAGCATAGTGAACAAATAACAAATGATAAAATCTAAAAAAAATGGAAAAAAACATATATTATTAACTTCATTGAATGCTCCAGGGGGTTTTTTCAATTTCATTTCTCAGATTATGCTCAAGAGTTCTTCATCAATGGAGTGTGGCTACCTTCATCTCCTCTTAACATCATTTTCAATTCTTAGTTTGGCTTGATGATTTAATGGTTTATCTCAATTTTGGCATTGTAACTTTATGCATTTGATTCATGAATGAAATCCTCAATTATAACATTACTTTTATTGAGATCTCTAAATGAAGAGCATTAGGCTTGTATTTACAGGCTTGAAATCAACTTGGAATGGGTTAAATCTTTATCTTGGTTGAGTTTATTAACCCTAGTTGAGTTTTAAAGGTGTCCAAATGGTCATGATTGGGTTTGGATAGGTGTGTTTTGAGATATTTTCCATTTGGGACAACTCAAAAAGGTGATAATTAACTTCTAGGATATTCTTTGATATTTGAATTTTCCTTTTTGATAATTGATTTATTAGCTCATTTTCTCAAGGATGAATTTAATTAGGCTTTAATCAATATTTTTAGATTAATTAATCCCATTTAGTCATTTAGTCATTTTTTTAAAGAATTTTATTCAAATGATTTGAATTTGCCTTGTTTAATTGATTTATGGGCCAAATCTATTTATTAAATGGTTATGAAGCCAATTTTGAGACACTTAGAAATTCTTGGGCTAGGTATTCAATGGTTGGCAAGAATTGGTCTAAATTAGGGTATGAATCCATTGGTGTCTAATTTTAGGTATCTACAAATCCTACCCTAGTCAACCCCAACTATGAGAAATATTTCATTTTGTATGCTTTTGGAGGGGAAGGCAACATATCAACTATTCTAATTCAGCAAAATAAATAAAATTGGAACAACCAATATCTTTCTTAAAGCAATCTTTGAAGGATTATGAAGAAAATTATAGTTTTGTGGAGAACCAAGTATATGTTTTGATTAAATCTCTCAAAAATTTTAGGCGTATACTCTCCAATATTAAAATTCATCTAACGGTGAGTCACCATAGTGTCAAAGAATTCCTACTGAGTTGGGAGATAAATGTTAAAAGAGAAGAATGGATCATAAAGGTCATAGAATATGACATGGACATCAAAATCAAAAAGCTTGAAAGAGGGAAGGGATTATGTGAAAAATTGGAATCTAATATCAATACTTCTAAAGTAGTATCTAAAATAGTTATGCTCAAAGTGCATCTTAGCCAATCGATCCACCTCTTTTTAATAGCTGGATTTGTGACATGACCATTTTCCTATAGACTGGTGAGTACCCCTAAAACTTTTAGTAGTCCAAGAAAAGGTATTTTAGGCTCAAATCCATTACTTATGTTATTTTTTATATAATATTTTTTAGAATATATGAATGGAGTCATAAAAAGAATTATCAAGAAAAGTTAAGTCCCTAAGGTGCTCAAACAAATTCATGATGGCCTGCTAGGTGTACGTTTATCTGCAAGAACTATGACCATAAAAATAATGATAAGGGTATATTATTTGATTGAATTATTAAAATATGTACACCACTAGGTGAAAAACTATGAGAAGTGTGCTTACTTCATAGGCAAATAAAGATTAGTATCTTTCCCTCTCAGACCAATTTAAACAAATCAACTATTTGCTCAATGGGGATTGGATTTCATTGGTATGGTAAATCCACCATCAAGTGTAAGTCACAAATAGGTCCTCATAGCAATAGACTATTTCATAAGATAGATTGAAGTAGTTGCATTTAAAGATACCACAAAGGCATCTATCCTATAATTCATGGATGGCATAGTCTCAAGATTTGGTGTTCCTCACACCATTATCTTAGACAATGCCAAAGCATTTTTGGGAACTATTTATGATTCTAAATGAACCAAATGTGATATTAGTTTTTAAAGAACACTTATCATTTTATAATTTAAGAAATTTAGAGCATGAGTTGTAGGTTTTGATAATCTATTTGCCTGTGGTGAAATAGTAGTAGAGCAAGATAAGCTACTCCACAATATTTATATGATTTGGTGGTTGGGAGCTACCTTGGTCCATTATTTATGAATTGTAGAGAGTCTATGTTAATAATTAGTGAATTATATCCCAGATTTAAGCTATAAACTAATCTAAGTGGATATTTATAATTAAGTTAAAGATAAAATGATTTGATGTAAAAAGGATCAAAGAGAAAGGTAAGGAAAAAAATAAATGAGTAATTACCAATTTTAGTCTCAAACATCATGACAAAGCATCAATTTCAACTAAGCATGCAATCAACCAATATATAATGCAACATAGCCTTAGCTCAAATTCCCCTATATATTATTCAAACTTCAAGGGATGATGTAAAGAGTCACAAGTAAGAACTAGGTCTATTGTAAGGATCTACTATTATAATCAAATATCATTAGCACATCTGAATACAAAGCAAAATGAAGTGAAGCAACACCTATGATCCTCCAATGAATCTAGCATATGCACACATTAAAAACCCTAAGATTAGAAAATACAACTCAAAATTCAAGGACACCATTCAAATTCAAGACATCTACTAGCAACTAAGATAAAAACTATATTAGCAATTGACATATCAAATATGAACAATCCTTGTAGAATTCCTTGATTATATTAATTTCTTCAATTTTACAAAATTTGTTTAAAATTCTCCCCCTTACAATTGTTAATACATGCCTTTATAGAAAGATCAGGTAGTATACCATTTAGTTACAAAATACAGGTGTACAAATATAGGGATACCTATCCTTACAAGTTCTAAAATACATGTGCTTTTCACAACCATAATGACCTAGAGGAGAATATGTTAACAAATAGCATATACCTTTACAATGGAATATTCTATTTTAAAAGTTACAAAATTTCACAAAATATAATATTATTTAATTTGATGGTAGGGCCTCTACTTGTCATTATTGAAGGATTCTCATGGATTTAGCATGTTTCTCATCAAATAGATCTAGATCCACAATAGGCTTCAATATACAATCCTCTTGATCTGCCAAGTCATCAAGTTCTCTATCATTCCTGACCATGGCTTCTTTAATGCTCCTATCTTCATTTATCCTTTCTCCTATATTGAATATCATGTCTAGGATCTTACTATTATCAACCCCATATTTTCCTTGGATTTTTACATTGATTTATTAAGTTACCAAAGTATCCCTATGTTTAAAATTCTTCGTCACTTATGATTCTAAGGATAGTGGGCTATGCAGGATCTATGAGCATAGTCCCAAGAAGTTTCTAAATTATTGTAATTATTTGCTTATCATATTCCAAGAGTCTTTTCACATCATTATGCCAAACATAGCTATAAAAAAATCACATGTGATTCTTGTACTTGAAGATATGTAATTTGGATTAGTCATGTGAAATAGTGGTTTTTCCATTTGGGGACCAATTCTTAATATATGGGAAATTGATTGAGTCAAGTAGGGCATCTATTAGGTATGGAATAATATAAAATTTATTAGAGGTATTCCTTTTTATGGTAGTGAATTTATTAGTGAGGAAGACATTGATTAAATCTCCAATTGGAGGGGTGAGATTTTCTTCAACCAAAACATGCACAAAGGAAACATAAATTTTATTCACATAGGTGGTTGAAGGGGCACTAAAGGCTTGGTTCAATAGGCTCATAATCACCCTGATGCCCTCCCTAAATTGAATTATTTAGATTTTCCCCTCAAAATCCCTAAAGATATGAGGGCCTTGGTGTAGCTAAGGTCTAAGGACAGAGTCCAAGTCATGGTTTCTTGTACACTCTTTGATCTTGGATAAATCCACATAAGGAAGAGGGAGATTATAATATTTATCAAATGATACAAGAGAAATATATGATACTCTCTTAGAATTTACCTCCTGAATGATCCATTCATTATCAATTCTATAGTCAAAAAATATGGGAGTAAGGATGTCTATATAGTGTAGTACTTCAAATTTTGTCATGGTGGGGTGAAGGTCAGCCATCTATACCATAGCTATGTCATAATACTTCTTGATTATGGTGGTGATTATTTGTTTCTCCTTTGAAATGGGTGGTAACTCCTCTACCATGAAGAAAAGCTCAGATCAATTCCTAATTCCTAAGATATTTAAGGATGCAAGGTCTAATTTGATGTATTTGAAGATCTAACCTTTATCATCTATTGATAAGTAGAGGTAAGTATTTTCCTTTAATTATTGCCTATGAGATACCATTACCTCTATTCCTATAAATTAGTCACATCAGATTGCAAATGATCTTTATGAAATCCCTCTCATGCTCAGAAACATAATTAAATTCTCCTTGGATCAAATTGTAACCAATTGAGTTTGTTTGGGTTGCTTTTATGTAGGACTTAGGGTTTTGGAGTTTTAATGGTAGAATATATCTAGGCTTTGGCTTATACATGCCTTGGATTTTATTTTGACCTTTTCCTTTATACCTTTGCATTTTTAATCCCACAAGATCTTGTATTTTATCCCTTTCTACTATCATGGAACCTATGTGGCATTGGTCTGGGCCTTTCATGGTATTTTTCATAAATGCCTTTTGAGCAGTAGTCATTAGCATTTAGAAATGCCTCATTTATTTTGTTCCATTGGATAAAAATCTAGTGTTAGCATGAGCTATTGATTGTAATTTGGTAACTTGCCTATGATTGGATCCTTTTGTTTGAAACATTGTAATTGTGACACTAGGCATCTTTTCATGCCTTCCCCATGCGTTTAATCTTATGTTAGTTCCTTTCTGATTGTGAATTGGCCACATGATGAATTCACAGGCCTTTAAAAAGTCATGAGCATCTTCATGCCATAGGATCATCTTCTAATGATGAAGCACAACCCATGAGATCATCTTTTCAGGTCTTCCTTGAAAAAGCCTTCACCATGCATCTAACTCATGTGTTCTTGGGGCCTTGTTGAAAATTTTATGATAACCTCACATCCTTGGATCAAAATCAAATGACAAAATGTGAACCCTTTATCTACATAGATTTCCAAACTTTATGTTAGTACATTATTAAAACCGTTACTTAGTCTTAAGTCCATTAAGTTAAGGTTTGCTTAATTTATTAAGCATGAAATAAACCCTAGGCTAAGGGTTTATGCCTAATTTTTTTGATTTATACCCAAAGGGGAAATGGCCTAAATATTCTACGCCAATGTCTGTGTTGTGTTTAATAAACATAATGTATGCATTGGTCTAAAATATTTATGCCAAGGCTTATAAAATATGCTAAAAAGGATCAACATGACAAAATGGCCTAATAATAAATGGGATTTTATTATATTTACAAAACACATTAAAATCTTTAGCTAGAATATTTTGGTCTAAATTGTATTCTATAAGAACTCTCCTTTTAAAATAAGACTTAGTATAAGTCTATAGTTTAAAGTTTATGACATTTAAATAAAATGTCATGGGGACCTTAAAGTATAGATTTAGACTAATTTTATTTTGTGTATATTTAGATCATAAGACCATTTCCACATTTTGTAAATTAAGGATTTCTAGTCTTTGAGAATTTTTTTAGTACTTTCCTCAGATTGTGAAGCCATTTTCAAGCCTTCCAATAAGATCTTGGAGTGTATTTTGATCCTAAGCATAATAATTAATTATCTAAAATTTTATAGTCTCGTAGACATCAAATACATCCTTCTAGACATCAAATGACAATCATATGAATGCTAATTTTAAGTTAGTGAAGTTTTTAATTTTATAGGCTTCAATTTGATAGTCATGTAGACATTAAATACATCCTCATGAACATCAAATGATGGTCACACAAATGTCAATTTTAAGCTTATAAAATTCTTACGGCCTAATGTAGGAGTACCACTTGGCACCTCTACATGGATTTCCAAGCTCTTGGACTTAATTCACTCTATTAGATCAAAATCTAGGATGAAGTATCAACCATCGATCATGATCCAAGAGCTTGCTCATATGAGATCAGTTATTACTACCAGGTGGGCCCCTTTGATTTTAATCCTTGAATGTAAGGGTTTCACATGTCAATTATTTAATCCTTCCATAATCCTTTGACCTTTCAACTATGCTTCACTCCATCTAATCAGATCTTTATGAGTAAGTGAGAACTACTGATCATAATCCAAGGGCTTGAATGTGATTGGTCTAGGGAATTATGTGCAAGATCCTATTATTTTTCCTTGTGCCATTTGATCAAAAGTTCATAGGGAAGTGTGAACTATTAGATCATCTAAGATGCACATTATTTAATACAAATTTTGAGCTTTCCTCACTCTAATTGATCATAGGCCATAATAAAGTAAAGGTTTTTGGATACTGCAAGATGGAATGCGGTTAATGTTAGGACCCTGATGATAAAGACATAGGATAAGATGTTAAGACTAAGGTCCCATTTGTATTAATAAATAAAATGGGGTCTTAGGGTTAAAATCTTAGGCTAATATAGGAAATGTTAAAAGGACCCTATAGAACAAACAATTAGTTAGGCATACGAAGGGCATTTTAAAGGGGTAAAATAACAAAGAGGACCAAACATTTTTAGTTGTGTTTAAAAACATGACTAAGATCAAAATATGAATTTTATCCTTAGGTCTAAAAATTTATTTTAAAATGGTTCCCACTAATTTTCCCACCAACATTCAAATTTAAACTGATGGTTTTGACAAATGTTTTGAAGAATGAAATTCTTAGGGACAACACCATGGATCCTAAAACTATAAGCCATAAAGAACATTTATTATTGGTGTTTGTCCAAATTAAATCAAAATAGAACCACGTAAGCCTACTTTTAATAAAGGGGATGATCTTCAAATTCTATAAATGACCTTAACATGCTAAATTTCATGTTCAAACTTTAGGGTTTCTCAAGGGACCCAATTTTCAAAAATAGGGGTAAGTTGGCCCCAAAAAGAACTCAAGTGAGTGAATAGGCTATAAATCACAATGTATACTTGAGTACTTCCAATTATTACCTGTAGGATAATGGCTTGTCCAATTTTACTAACAAGAACCTCATAAGAATTATCAAAAGAATAATGGAGGATAAACAAAGGACATGGCACACAAAGCTTAAATTAACATTGTGGACTAATATGATCCCCCCTAAGAGAGCCATTGGAAACTAACCATTCATGATGGTATATAGAAGGGAATCCCAAGTCCCACTATCAATTAATTTATAATCTTCTAGAGCTCAATTACCAATTAGATTTGATTGGCAACGATGAAATGATAGTAAGATTGGCTGAACTCATGAAACTACAAAAAGTCAATAACTAGTCAATTAAAGTCCTAGAAGAAAATAAGGCTCAAACAAAGAGGAGCCTCAAACAAAATCATCTGATAGGAGATTCAATGGAGACATGGTTCTCAAATGGGATGTAGACAAGCCTAAACTAGAAAAGCACACAAAATTTGATGTAATATGGAGTAGTCCATATATTATAACTTAGTGAAAAGGAGCTAATGCATTCCAACTATCCAATCTCGATGGATCAAATCTACCTATCCCATTCAATGTGATATACCTCAAATTTTTATTTTGAGGTTGGAATTCATTCCAAAAAATGAAATTTTGTAAATAATAAGGTTAGTTGTGTTTTCCAAAATAAGTGCTTTCACACAAATCAACTCATTAGGAGTTATTATTTCCTTATTTTTTTCTATTTTTCCCTATTTTTTTCTTGTTTAGGCAAATCCCACTTTTGCTCTTCAATGGTTAAAGTGTGTTATGCTTAAAATGACTCCATGCCTAATGAACTAGAAGGCTACTAGAAAGAAACTGATTAACAGATAGTCATCCCATAGAGGTCATAAAAAATGTTGATAGTTTTGTCCCAAAAATATCAAAATATCAAGTAACCTAAGGTAAAACCCTTAATTTTTTGGAAAATGCCTTAAACTAACCCAAAACACCCTTTTTTCAAACCCTATGGAATTCAGATATTAGACTACAATTTGCAATTTGGAAAATTATAAATTGATTCTAAGACTCTAGATCCAAGAATACAATAGCCAATATAATTTGAATATTGGATTTTAATTTACAATTTTCAATTTTCAAATTTGCAAATTGCTTCCTAGACTCTAAATCCTAAAATACACTAGCCAATAGAAATTGGAGATATGACTATAATTTTCAATTTTCAAAAATTCAAATTGCATCTAGATCTACTCTTCCTATTAAACATTAGCTAGTGGAAACTGGAAATCTAATTTTAATTTAAAATATAAAAAATTGAAAATTACATCCAAACCTCCACTTCCCATAAACCAAGTACTTTATTGAAATAGGACTTGGACTGTAATTTACAATTTTTCAAAATAGTAAATTATATCTAGAGTTCCACTTCCCACCAAAAACCTCCCCTATGGAATCCAAAGCTGAAACTACAATTTTCAATTCACAAAATTGTAAATTATCTCCTAAGTTTTGCCTTCCCATTTCCAAAGGGTCAACCAAGACAATACCATAAAATCTAAAGGACAATGTGCAATTTGAAAAAATTGCAAATTTTTCTCTAGAATTTGAATCTCCACCAACCACTACCATTAAAGCATTAAATATAGGGGTTTATATAAATAAATTAGGGATTTTGTTAAGTCATTTCTTAGTCTTGTTGATTGCATTTTGGAACTCCCATCCTGAATTGTGAATCTACCTATACGAAACAACCTCGATCCATGACTATAAGCCATGCCTCAAATCACACACCATGATGCCATTCCACCCCCACATAGTATTCCTTAGACCCTTATGAATTTTATTCCATCTTTTTCTACAAAATCACACTTTTTTTTCATTTTATTGTAGATTTAGTTGTACATTAAGGTTTTCATTCCTTCCTTAGATGTTCTAGGGATTTAGGGTTTTTTTCATAGTGTTCTAGGATCTCTTATTAGGTCTATTTTACCACAAATTAATTATTTTATAGTTTTATTTGTGCACTAAAATCCTAGGATTTTTTCCCCATATTTCACATTCAATTCTATGGTTTGTAATTCATAACTAGGAAAATATACCATTAGATATTCCCAAAGCTAAGAAAATATTACTTGATAGATCCCTGCAATTCCTTATAGATTTTTGACCTACAAATTATACCTCCCATCTCCATGTTATTTCAACTTGCTAACTATATATTATAACCCCACAAACTTTTCTATTATTTATAATAATTCTAAGTCCCTATGTACTATTGACATATAATTTGTACCTCCAAGTTCTATGGAGTTTTAGATTGCTTCAAAAAACTCCAAGTTATATGGAGTTTCTACCTAAAATTTACACGTCCAATATTCATCAAAGTTTTCAACCTACTTTTATAGCTCCACTTTCCCATGGACTTTGCACCTACACAAAACAATTCCAAGTCCATCAAAGTTTCCACTTGCATCTAGCATCTGTAAAACTTGTCAACTTTGAAGTTGGTTTTCCCTCAATAGTCTCTCTAGAATCCATGTCTATGAAAGAGATGAAGTTAAAATCCAAATGACCTGATGTCACTTTCAGTCTGGAATCAAACACAATTGAAATTACAGACATAAACCTAGGTCATATTGATCTAGGTGACTTCTAGACTAAGATCAATGCACCATTCAAGAATGATTAGACCCAGAGCAAATATGATTTTGGATTTCCCTAAGAAGCAATTTTTTCCCTAATGGTACAAAGCCATAAATATGTACTTACACTAGCACAACATTGATGTTGATAAGAGAGAAGCGCTGAATGATATGTTGATGTTTAAAATTGTGCTTGTTCTAACACCAACAATGGGAAGTTTCAAGATGTGGGACTTGCGACTTGAAACAACCTCCAAATTTTTAAGAAGCTAGTCTCTTCTTTATATCAAGTGTATACTGGGAAAAGGGATAGGAATTTTAATAGAAACACAAATGCAAGAAATAAAATCTAACTATGGTGATGTGCCTGAATGTAATTTGACCTTAATCTTGAGCACAGTGAGACTATATGTAAGATTCAATTACATTTAAGAGTAAATAAGTGCATGATCAATGTAAAAGATGGAAACAATAGAAACAGAGGCTCACAACATAGACTAATTTTGCAATGATATAGAAAATATCAACAAAGGCATAGGGTTCAATCTTCTTATTTGAATTTTCTAATCACATAAGAGGCACAGAAACATGCACAGTTACATAGACCTTCCAACTTAAGAAGATAGAACAAAGGCAAATGATATTCCTAATCACAACTCTAGAAAGTCTAAGCTCTTAACAATAATTCTCTCAAAAAATTCTCTCAGGTATTTGATCTTGATCATCTGGTGATCTCTGCACCCTTAATTATAGCCTTGGATTCACTCTGGATTGTCTACTTGTTCTCAATCTAATGGCCCAACTAAAATCTAACCGAACTGGAAGTGTCTAACAGAAGATATTTTTTAGATTCTAAAATACTCTATCTTTCGGTAGTTCATTGGTTGAAATAGATCACAGGACACTCCCTTCTCTTAAATAGAAGATGACACTTAGCCAATTCTTTGAAAACCTTCTTATTACTTTAGGAGATACCAGAGGATGACACTTGGTGGGTTCCGCTACCTTACCAAGGACACACGGTGCTCTCTGCTTTACCTATACTCCTTTTGAGTCTTTGCTTATGAGTGTTCCACCTTTAACACCTATTTCAATCTGCTTCCTCAAAACTTTAATAGATTAAAAGAAAATAAGACCCACAGCCTTTCTTTTCTGAGCAACTTGAAAAAGAGCATAGGGACAGGTGGCGATTTCCACTTTCCTCAACAGAAGACACATGGCAATCTCTGCTTTACTTAACTAGGGTTATGTGGTGGTCTCCACTTCTTTTAGATACCTTTTTAAAAACCTGTGGAAGGTGACACGTGGTGGTCTTTGCTTTAATCTATTTATATCATAGAAATAATTGGGTCTCATTTCATATTTACACAGACAGTGACACCTGGCGGCTTCTGCTTGCTTCAGAAACAAAACATGAGACCCACCACAGTCCTTATTATATTAGTGAAGCAAAATGAAGATAATTCAGATCTCGATATGTGGTGGCTTCCAATCTCTTTAGCTGGGATACATGGAGTCTTTAGTTGCTTTTATAAAATCAAATTAAATCCTTCTGTGATTGCCACTTGGCACTTTTCGCTTGATCTTGATACTTAGCTTGTTGAAACCTTTCACTGAAAAGAGATGAAACAAAGGTGCTGATATGAAACATAGATGCTTACATTTGTCACATTCCACTGAGTTTCTAAGGGACATGTGGCATGTTCCACGGCCTTATTGAAATTATGAAAAGTGCCTCAAAAAATGACACTTGGTAGCTTCTGCTTGACTTTAACACTTAGAGAAAAATGAATCAAAAGGAAACTAGAGCCCGCGCTTTATTTCAAAACTTTGCCATCTCAAACCAAAGTATGCAGGGATAATGATCTGGATCATTTACTACTAAAAATTATAATGAAACGTAGAGTATTTTTTACTCTATAGTTATTGGCAACCCCAAGGACTTTTGAGCCTGCTCAAAAAGAATCTAACTCTCGAATGATCTGAAATCGCTAAAAAACATAGTTTTAAGTAAAATGTTTCAAATAGATTCCATTTATAGGAATCTCTTCAGGTTCACCTTCCATCATTTCTAGCTTAAATGAATTTTGTTGTTTACATGCCTGAATTTTATAAGGGCTAGTCCATAATGCTTCAAACTTAGTGTGTTGACCTAGTTTGGCGGCTCTTGCATCCCATGTCAACACAATTGAGCCTACTTTGAAATGGGGATTTGAAGTCCTTTTATCAAAATAGTCTTTAATTATTTTTTGATGCTTTATCAATGAATCATGTGTTGCATCCCTCTTTTCTTGAACTTCTAGAAGTTCTATGAGTCTGACCTGCATGGGGCCATTTTCTTCAATTTTAATTTGTTTGATCAGCTGGAGAGTAGGAATATCTAAGCTTAGGGGAGTTACAATTGGTTTCACATATACCAATTCATATGGGGAAATTTTGATCACCTGTTTAGGCATAATTCTATCATCCCATAGTGCTAAATTAAGCACTTTATGTCACTCCTTGTGATGATCAACCCCTATTCTTTTGATGAGTCTAATCAGGTTCTTATTAGTTGATTCTGCCAAACCATTACCCTGAGGGTAATAATTAGAATAATTTTTCATATATATTCCATGCTTTAATGCAAAGTTAGATACTTTGGACCCTAAAAATGCTTTAGCATTATCTGAAATTATGGTGCAAGGAGCCCCAAAATGAGTAGTGATACTCCCTAGAAAATCTAGGATCACATTTTCTATTGCTTCCTTGAGTGGCACTGCCTTGGTCCATCTGGTGAAATAATATGTGGCTATTAAGATCAATTTGTGACCCATACTAGATATTAAATTTATCATTCCAATGAATTCAAGACCCCATTGAGCAAAAGGTTCATCCACAATTATAGGACTAAGAGGCATTGCTGCATTCCTTCTCATCCCTACATAATATTGACAAGATTGACATTTTTCAACCAACTAATAACAATCTGTAAATAAAGTAGGCTAGAAATAACCTACTTCACTTATCTTTATAGCTATGGTCTTTGCAGAAAAATGTCCATCTGATACTCCATGATGCATTTCATGTAGTATTTTCTTAGCCTCATCCTTTTCTACACATCTTAACAATTTGCCATCAAAATTTCTTTTGAAAAGAACCTATTCAATTAAAACAAAATGAACTCCTTGCATCCTATAGTATCTTCTCTTATTTTGAGGGAGTTCTCTTGGGTAAATCCCATTTTTCATAAAATGAATCCTGCTTGTAACCTAGGATTTTTGATCAACTTCTTATATTCTCAATACAATTTCTTCTTCTATTCCTAAATTTGTCTCTTCAGGTATCATCTTTTCAAGCTCTTGAGTCATATATTGGCACAAACCCCTACCTCTAACTAATTTAGTGGGTTTGACTTCTACATCATATTCAAGGATCTTAGTTATCTAGTTTGCTCTTTTTTCAATAATTTCACCCTCCATGATGTATTCTCTAACACTTGGATATTCTACAAGTATCATAATTTTACTTCCTGATAATATATGCCTAAAATTTTTGAGAGCTTTTACCATATCATATGCTTGTTTTTCCACAAAGTTATATATAGTTTCATATTCCCTAAGAGTCCTCGAGAAAAAGGCTATTGGATGCTCTCCCTCCTATTTATCATCCTCCTATGTTAGAATAGCGGCAATATTGAGCTCTCCTCCATATACATACATTACAAAAGGCTTAGAAAAATCTGGGTTTCTAAGTACTGGAGCTATTGAGATAGCTTTCTTGAAGTCTTCAAAGGCTTGCCTTCCTTCCATAGTCCACTTGAAAATTAGGTCTTTTTTCAGCAAAAGTGTCACTGGTCTTACTAAGCCTATAAAGTCAGATATGAACCGACTGACAAAATTAATCTTTCCCAAGAAAGATTGAATTGCTTTTTTATTTACTAGAAGAGGTAAGTTCAGTATAGCTGCCACTCTTTTTGGGTCTATGGAAACTCCTTCTTTAGATACTATATGTCCCAATAATTTGCCTTGAGGGACAACAAAGATACATTTCTTAGGATTCAAGGATATTCCAAATTCTTGACATTTTTCAAACATAGCTTCTAAATGATCAAAATGATTAGCAGCATTCTTTGAAAAAATAGTAAGATCATCAAGATAAATAAGGATGATTTTTATTTATCAGTTCCCCAAATGCAACATCCATAGCTCTCTGAAAAGTGGCTCCAGCATTTGATAGGCCAAATGGCATCTTAGCATATGCAACTGTTCCCCATTTGGTAGTAAAAGCAGTCTTGTATTGGTCTTCTTTAGCCAACCAAATTTGATTGTATCCAGAGAAACCATCTAGCAAAGAGAATCTTTCTGATCCAGCCACAGTTTGTAGAATTTGTTTCATGGAGGGCAAGGGATAGTGATCCTTCAAAGACACTTTGTTTAGATCTCTAAAATCTACACAAAGTCTTATATCACCATTCTTTTTTCTAACTGGTACTAGATTTGATACCCAAGTTGAGTGTTTGATTGGAAAAATTATTTTATAATCTAAAAGTTTCTGTAACTCATCCACCATTAGAGGCTCAATCCTTGGATTCACTAGCCTCTATTTCTGTTTGATAGGCTTAGATCTTTCAGTCAGTTTTATTGTGTGCTAAATAATGTCTCTATTATATCCATGAAGGTCTTCATAGCTCTAGGTTATGACTCTGTCATATTTTTTGCATAATTTAATTAGCCTTTCCTTTTCTACTTAAGTTGCAAAATTTCCAAATTTTAATTTTTTCCCTTCACTCACCTCTATTTTAGAATAATCTGCTTTGTTTGCTTGGACCCTTTTCTTCTCCAGGCTTACATCTTCTAGATCAAAAAGGCTCTCTAAAGTGATTAAACCTTTGGGAAGCTTATTATTCTTTAATTGTATAATTTGATCCCCATATGCCTCTTCAATCTTTGGTTTCAATTAATCGACAAATTCCCCTGATTGTTGCAAGAATGAGAGTACTTGAAAATCATTCTCAAATACTTTCCAATTCTCATCATTATCTGGGATAGTTGGCCTTACTATAACCGTTACTGACTATTGTTTACTAATAGGCTAGTTGTTCAATCAAGCTGTGAACCAATCTATGCCATCCTATCAGCAATAAAATTTTGAATCCTGGAACTACTTCAATATTAAAAGCTTCAAAATCTTCTATTAAGTCCCAAATTCTGTGCTTATAGGATTTCATCCTGACATTCTTTGCTATTTTCTTTTCTCTAATTTGATTTACTACTAATTCTAAATCTCCTTTTACTATTATATTCTTTATTCCCTTTTTCTTGGCTAATAGGAGCCCATGTACTAAAGATTGATACTCAGTATCATTATTAGTACAAGCTCAGCATTTGGAGCAGTAAGATATATTCCTACTCCAGCACCATTTTTACTTCTAGCCCCATCAAAATTTAAGGTCCAAATTTCTGAACCTTTTTCAAATTCTTGATTAGTTGTAATTTCTTTCCTTAAAACATTTGGGATTTCATGATCGAAATCAAAAATAACATAAGTGCCCAGACCAGTAGAGTTATAATTTTCATATGGGTCACTATGCGTCATAGCTAACAACTGGTTATTTTCTTTTTCTTGATTATGCTTAGTCCAGTCACCTATCTTAGTTAAATAGAAGGGATCTAGTTTGGATTTTCTTACCTTTGATGCATTTTTCACTAATGCTGTTGTCTATAGATGAATTCTGTCTTTGAGCTTTTTTTTATCAGCAAGTCCTTCAATACATTTTGACATTGCTTGGCTTGGAAGACCTTCTTGTAATAGTGTCCTTTGTTGAGGAATAACTAATATGTCCCAAATTGATACTTGTTCTGGATTCATCTTTAGTTGATCAACCACATTCATTTATCCCAAAGTTTGAATTCTTGGAACATTAAGATATCTTATCTTTCCTTGAACTTGTTCAGGAACTTCTTGATTCTGTACTGGCTAAAGTATTTCTTGTCTAATAGTTGTGTGTTGATGAAATTGAAATGAAGGATTCTCCATAAATTCATTGTTTATAACTTCAGGCTATTCCATCATTCTTCTCTTTGATCTATTATAGTAGTCTTTTTACACCACTGGTTCCTTGAAAGTAGAAACTTCATTCAAGAATACCGATTCTTTTTCTTCAACCCATGAGAACAAAGCGTATTACGGAGCTATTTATTCTTCTTGTTGTAAAGACACCCCTTGAATCTAAGCTATTAGAACTAAATTTTGCATACCAGAAGATTGGTAGGCTTGATTATCACTAGTACTTACATATTGTCCATCCATCCTTCTTTGCTCTACTACCTTTTGTTGTAGATTACCCATGGGACAATCTATAGGTGTATGAGCATTATTGCAAGGAAAACACCAGGCATTGGTAATATCTACATAATTATTTTGGCTTGGAATAATATCCTTATTTGAATTGGGAGGAATAGTCTATGATGGTGTAGGGACTTCAACTAATTAATTTGCTAGTTGAGGGTTATTTTGTCTCAGAGGACCCTGGTATTGGTTTAGCTGAGATGAAAATATATTTCCTTGATAGCTCTGGTATTAGGGTTTAGTATAAGTATTCGGCTATCTTTTTATATTAATCAACTCATTAGAAAATGTCCTCAAGATATTCTTGATATCATTCATCTCAGATGACTGAGTAGGGATAATTTCTTTAGCAGGTGGTTGAGGATATGTGTACATAGACACAGGTGGGGTTATGGATTTAAGGGCTTCTTGAGGTAATGGTAAGGAAATTTTTGGGAACATGGGCATGGGAGGCCTTGGGGGCAACTTTCTAGCATCTATTAAATTATTCTCAGCTCTGACTGCATAGTCATAAGCCTTTGGCAAAGTCTGTCCTCTAAGTGACTGAATCATAACAGATATATCTGAATTCAAAGCCTTAAGATAAAACACTATGGCCATACCTGGTAATGGTCTAGCTGTAGTACAAATTCTTTCCCAAGTCTTTTGAAATCTAGAATTGAATTCAATCATCACTTCTTGTGGTTTCCTTTGGATGGTAATCAATTGTAGTAACAAAGAATACTTATCACCCTTCTCTTCAAATCTTTCAAAGAAAAGATCTCTGAGCTGATCCCATGTAGATATGGTATTTGGGGTCAAAGATCAATACCATTCTAGAGCCTTCCCTTTAAAATAATTTTCTAATAATCTTATGGCCACATTTTGCTATGTGACATGTATAGCACAGACATCTAATACATCCTACAGATGTTCTTCAAGTGTTTTAATGTCTTGCCCACTAAATTTGGGTAGAGATTTTAGGGCATTCACTTGGATAGGGTCCCAAGTGGCTAATGGTATTGGGAGAATCAATAGACTACTAGTGTTCCAACTTGCATAATTTCTTGTGGGTATAGGGGCTCCCATATTTGCTCTTGGTTTTAGTATAAACTGGTTGACTCTTTTTCTTGGACTAGTTACCAAAGGTGGCAAAAGAATACTTGGATTTATAGCAGATTGTGACCTAGTTACTGGTCCACAGCTATGACTCCTCATAACTCTCTAGTTCATATGATCTAAAAAAAACTTCAAGATTGGTCCCATCAGGCATGCCAAAAACTATTGATGTTTAAAATTGTGCTTGTTCTAACACCAACAATGGGAAGTTTTAAGATGTGGGACTTGCGACTTGAAATAACCTCTAGATTTTTAAGAAGCTGGTCTCTTCTTTATATCAAGTTTATACTGGGAAAAGGGATAAGAATTTTAATAGAAACACAAATGAATGAAAGAAAATCTAACTATGGTGATGCACCTGAATGTAATTCAACCTTAATCCTAAGCACAATGAGACTATATGTAATATTTAATTACTTTTAAGAGCAAACAAGTGCATGATCAATGTAAAAGATGGAAACAATCGAAACAGAGGCTCATAGCATAGACTATTCTACAGTGATACAAAAAATATCAACAAAGGTACAGGGTTCAATCTTCTTATTTGAATTTTCCAGTCACATAAGAGGCACAAAAACATGCACAGTTACATAAACCTTCCAACTTAAGAAGATAGAACAAAGGCAAATGATATTCCTAATCACAACTCTAGAAAGTCTAAGCTCTTAACAATAATTCTCTCAGAAAATTCTCTTTAGCATTTGATCCTGATCATTTGGTGATCTTTTCACCCTTATTTATAGCCTTGGATTCACTTTGGATTGTCTTCTTGTTCTCAATCTAATAGCCCAACTAAAATCTAACCAAACTAGAAGTGTCTAATGGAAGATATTTTTTAGATTCTGAAACACTCTATCTTTCAGTAGTTCATTGGTTGAAATAGATCATAGGACACTCCCTTCTCTTAAATATAATATGACACTTAGCCGATTCTTTGAAAACCTTCTTATTACTTTAGGAGACACTGGAGGATGACATTTGGCAGGTTCTACTATCTTACCAAGGACACACAGCGCTCTCCACTTTACTTATACTCCTTTTGAGTCTTTTCTTATGAGTGTTCCACCTTTGACACCTGTCACAATATGCTTCCTCAAAACTTTAATAGCTTAAAAGAAAATAAGACCCACAACCTTTCTTATCTAAGCAACTTGAAAAGGAGCATAGGGACAGGTGGCAATTTCCACTTTCCTCAACAAAAGACACATGGCAATCTCCACTTTACTTAACTAGGGTTATGTGGTGGTCTCTACTTCTTTTAGCTACCTTTTTAGAAACCTATGGAAGGTAAAACATGGTAGTCTCCACTTTACTCTATTTATATCATAGAAATAATCAGGTCTCATTTCATATTTACATAGATAGCGACACCTGGCAGCTTCGCTTGCTTCAGAAACAAAAATTGAGACCCACCATAGTCTTTGTTATATCGATGAAGCAAAATGAATATAATTTAGATCTCGATATGTGGTGGCTTCCACTCTCTTCAACTGGGATACATGGTGTCTTCCATCACTTTTAGAAAAGCAAATTGAAACCTTCTGTGATTTCCACTTGGCGTTTTCTACCTAATCTTGATACTTAGCTTATTGAAACCTTTCACTGAAAAGAGATGAAACGAGGGTGCTAATATGAAATGTAGATGTTGACATTTGTCACATTCTGCTAAGTTGCTAAGGGACATGTAGCACATTTTGTGGCCTTATTGAAATTATGAAAAGTGCCTCAAAAATGACACTTGGCAGCTTCCACTTGACTTCAACACTTAGAGAAAAATGAATCAAAAGGAAACTAGAGCCCACGCTATGTTTCAAAACTTCACCATCTTGAACCAAAGTATGTGGGGATAGTGATCCAAATCATGTACTGCTAAGAATCAGAATGAAATGTAGAGTATTTTTTACTCTACATGATAAAGGGGAAAGGATTCTAAATCTGGACCCTAATTTCATTGACTCTATGTTTGTGGTACCTAAATTTGAGAGTTATCTAGATAACTCTAGAATCATCTAAACAATTATTCAAGACAACAACATTGGATGTTAGAGAGTGATGAACAACCAATGGCTACAAATTCCTAAGGTTGTATCCATCAAATTTCCTAAGACATTAGCAAGAATTAATTTCAAAGATGAGGTAGGTGATATAATTACGTTATTGCATAGGATCACTAGTATCCCTAATGTAAAGAGATTCTAATATTGGATGTATCGATATATATGGGTCATCCATGAGAATAAATAATACATCCATTAGGCACAACTCATTAGTGACTCCCTCCATAAGTAAGTGATGGAGGCACAAACCAAATGGAAGTTCTAAATGACCTCTTACCTAGTATACATATTGGCCAAAGGAAGAACTTTCCCAGGGTTCAACATAGTGGTTAGTGAGGCAAATAAGGTGTTTAACTATTACCCCGACCTCACTCTTGAGGCAAGTAGACAACACTTTAGGAGAGTCAATGATGCATTCATATAATTAATAATAATAATGTTTAATAAGGAACTATAGAGAAAGATATTCTTTAATTTATCCACTATAGAGATCACTTAGTGGGGTTCCTATTTCATCTAGTTCCATACCTAATCTTACATCAAGGTATGAGGATTTAGTGGTTAACCTTACACCCTTCCATGATATGTGAGTGATAAATAGGCATTAATGGAGATAGTGAGACAACTTGTCTAAAATCACAAGTTATTATCTAACAAACACAAGTCAATAATCCATTTACCCATGAGTATAGGTAGATACACATGCCCATCCCTAGCCAAATCCAAGTGTACAGAGGTAGAAATGACATAGATGACTGTGAGGCCATTAGAGGTAAGACACTTTTATGATGTTTATGGCAACATCACTAGCACATTGGGAATCACCACATATTCCCATGTCCCATACTTTTAAAATTATTAGGAAGATTTGGATGATGAAGAGGAAGTCAAATTGAGAGACTAGTGAAGAATGACCTTGGATCAGGTTAAAGATTTTAATTTATCACTAGTCCCTAAGGACTTAGTGGATGATTATTATTTAGTAGATAAGGTATATTATGATAGTAAGATATACTTATAACCCCTTCCAATACTAAGGTGGTATGTTCTTGAATCTCTCTCTAGTAGATTTAACTACCCATATGGTCAATAAAACACTCAATTGGCTTAGGAGTAAAGGGGTCCAAGTGACCAAGGAGATAATAATTATCACTAAAAAACTATTAAATCTGAAGGAATAAATATTTATACCATCAATAAATGGTCCTAGTTCTACAATAGTAGAGAAACTAGATAGGCTAGTGATCTCCCACAAAGGAAAGAAGAAAGAAAAGGCCAAGAAGGGGAAATCAAGTAAAGAAGGAGAAGTAAAAGATCAACAAATTATCATTTCATTTGAGGATATAACTATAGGTGAAGTACCCATAACTTTAACCCCTATATTATTAATAGTCACAACCTCCATCTCTGTGATACATCCCCTAACTATTTATGTTATTCCTATATCTCCAACACCTCTTCCTTTTATCTCTACTTATCCTCCACCTAAAGTAGCTCCACCCTCAATTCCCACCAATTTACCTATAACAATAAGTCCATTTCCAATAGTATAATAAGTTCAATTAGACATTTAAGTCTTCCCTTCTTTGGATACTCAGGTTTCCATTTAATTTCCTTCTCCCATTATTTCACTCGCCCTTCCATAATTCCTTCCATTTCATGTACAATCCCTTCCATTCCATCCCCATTAATCACCAACACTGCATGATAGTATCTTTCCATATATTTAGTCATTTTAAATTTAATTTCACTATCCATCCCAACTCTTAGGATAACTACTACTTCATCTTCATCCCCCTTCATCTTTCTCACTTTACCACCCCTGAGTGTCCCTACCACTTTAATTAACTCATTTAAGGATTTGGACTCCACATTTCCACTAGTCCCTAAGTTCTAAATCCCTATGTCTACTCCTCCATTAATCTCACTTCCATCTCCTACACCCCTAATAGACACATCCATTTCCATTACCCTTACCTATTCCACTTTCATAGTAACCCCAATCCCTATACTAGAGGTAGGGAATGAGAAATTTTTTGATAAAAATGTGGATTTTCAACCCATCTATGGAGAAAAAATTACACAAACATCTACCAAATAATCAGTAGCAATATTAGTATAGGATATGACACTTGTCATCATGCCCACCAATGTAGTATCTTTAGCTAGAGATTCTAAAGTGACAGTGTCTACAAAATATGATGCTACATCTAATTGGTTAGCACAAACAATGGGGAGTAAACACAAGAAAATGGTGTCCCCAAGGACATTAGATCCTAGACTTTTAGATACACACAATAAATCCAAGACAAATCCTCAAACCTTTTCAAGGATATTGTGTGAATCAGTAGGGAAATGGTATGTAGAGATTATAGTCACCCCACCAAATAAATAATAATAAGATCTAGTGATGGGGGCCTATCAGGTATCAAAATTTCACCTTGGATGTCCTATGAGGGAGGGAATTAAAACATGACATTGAATCCATCATTAAATCCCTCTTTTATAAAAAAGGATATTGATAAGGTCACTAAGGATGAGATAAAAAAACAAGGTTTAACAACTAATGACTACATTTAATAAATTCATAGAACCCACTGTGCAGTCAACACAACTTGAATTAGCATAACCCATCACCCAAATCACATATTAGGAAACACTTTATGTGGTGCCTAAAATTATTAGAATGGGAAGGGCCACCAAGGAATGGGCATAAGAGCTCATCTCTAAAGGAAAAAAGGTCATTGATATAGTAACGGATCATTATGCAGTTCTGAGAGAGAGAATAATCACCCTAAGAGCATAGGTCAACCAGTATGAGGGAGAGATAGAAAGATTGAATCTTTTCTATTCAAAATTGACAACTATGGAATTTATTGACATGGATATCATCCTTGTGGAAAACATACTAAACAATTATGGAGAGCAAGAGGAGTTAGATAGAGAAACTCAATTAAAAATAAAGATGCTTACATATGTTGCCCATAAAGCTAAATTATCCCATGATAAGGCCACTAACATGCTATATGGCATTGAAGATTTGTTGAATAAATTGTCATGTCGACCAATAGACTATAAAGAGAAGATAATTTTATTATAAGAAGTTAAAAATAAGTTTAAATAAGTGATTAAAAAATTAATTTCATGAGATATAGTTTTTACCTTAAGCTCTATCCACCATTTCATCAAGTATCATAATACATTGGATTAGATGGGTACATAGATTCAAACATAAAGATATTTGAGAAGGGAACTTTTTTACATAGTATTAGATTGAGAAATAAATAACGTCTACTCTTTTGGCCCAAATGAAGATATAATCTAAGATATATTCAAGGCCTTTGATGCATATGTTCATAAATTACAAGCCAAGAAGGATAAAGAGTTAGAAAAAGTGTTGGAAATAGATTAATTTTTTCCATCAAAAATATTCTTGTATATTTTCTTTTCATTATTTTGAAAATATTATGAAGTTGAAAAAACATAAATAGTAAATTGTAACTATCTTTTTGATAGATCTTTTTGAGAAAGAGCCATGTGTATTTTACACTTTTTATTTTGATAGGTTCAAAATTGTAAAAAGCAGACTTGCAAATTACACTTTTCATTTTGACAAGATTTATAATTGATTAAGTTGTAAAATCACATATTGAAAAATTAAATTTCAGTTTTGATAAATTTTTATGACTTGAATGTTGTAAAAGTCTCACTTAAATATTACAAATCAAGGTTTTCCAAAAAAGTAACTTATCTTTTTTTAAAAAAAATTGAGTTTCACTTTGTCTCCCCATTTGCATGAAGAGCTATTAAGATTGAACTAGTAGAAGGAAGGAATTACATGAATATTTTGTAATTTTTATCCACACTTTTACCAATTTGGATCATACCTAGCTCTTACATGAGCTTTTTCAACACTTGATCACCTTTCCATGGATGCTACCAGGTGAAGATCATGTCTCTTTTCATGAAGCTTCTAGATTTTCATGTATTTCTACTAAGCATTGGATTTCATTGTTAACTACATCTATTTTATGAGATATTTTATATAAATATGGGAAATATGGTGTATTCCATCTTATCTTTTTGATGATAGATTATTATTTTACATTTTGAATAACTTTTCTATATGTTGTAACCTAGAGAATGAGAATAAATTGAAGATTTGCCTTTTTTGTCTAAGAAATATCTATGTATGAAAGGTTATTTTAATATTTGTGGATGTTATAATTATTATTTTAGTCATGGAATTTTATTTGTGTTATTTTCTACCCTTTTGGAATATTATTTGATTAAAATAAAAGAATATTGTCCCTTTTATGAAAAATACTAGCTATTGCATCTGATTTCCCATTTGCATGAGTTTCTGCTAATACAAATTTCAATATATTTTCCCTTATGTTGTGTTAATTCAATAAATAATTAAAATAAAATACAAAATATTTGGTACAATCACCATTTTTAGTCTTTTAAATTTCATTCTCAAAACTCTTTTCCCCCATCAAACCCTAGTTTAGGAGCAAGATCACTAAAGAAACATAATTTCTATCAACTGGTAATTTATCAGCTACACCAAATTTAGTGAAAGGAATTTTTACTTATTTTTAGCTTCACCTTAATTTTCCAAGGTCCTACAGCTTAGAGCTGATCCCATTGTATCACTAGATTATTGTAAAGTGAGATACAACATCAACGATGGGTGAAAAAACTATGTGATAACACTAATGAAGTGATGTATTACCATAATAACATCAATATAAAGGGTTATAAAGCATCTAATAAATAAATAATATGTAATAATCATAGATACATAATATGTTTTCATATTCACAAGGTACATGACAAGTAAAGTAAATTCTAGTTTAGTGTTCACTAAAGATTGTGGCACAAAGTGGGGGTAATAAACATAAAAATTAAACATGCATAGAAGGTCGATACGCATGTCAATGTATAGGAAATAATATTACATGGGAGATAATTAAAAATGAAAATATGTATACTCTTATAAAGGATGAATAGAGTTAGGAATACTTACCTTTGAAGACGTACCCACCAAGCCTCAATATTTCCCTTGGACATGGTGCTTCACAAGAGGTTTTTGTGGTATCTAAAGATAATTGGGATATGTCATCTCTAGGATACATAACATCTTTATGTATCCAAAAGACTTATCCAAAAGACAATATTTCTATCTCCAAAGAAATTATTAAAACCCTAAGCTATGCTCCTCAAGTAGAATGGTGGATAAGTAGATGCATAATATAATAGTCTTCTCCTTCTCTTATTAATAAATGATAGAAATGTATTTTTATAAATATTTGAATATAACCCTAAAACTTTTTGAAATTTTAGCTAATAGGGTCATCCCAATTGACTTTGTATCATTAATTCATAAAAACAAATGAAATTCCAGTCTAGGTCAGCTAGAACCAACCTAGACCTATAATGTTATTTTTAAAATTAGGATATAGGTTTGGAATAGGATGATAGTGTAATGTTATTTTAAAAATTAGATCAAAAAAGGTCTTAGGCTTAGGATTTTATAATTAAGGTAGTGAAATGCTTGTAGGAGTGTGAAAGAGAGGAAACAAGGATTAGGGAAGTGCATATGAGAAAGTTGTGTAGATAATAATTAGTGGTACAAGGGATAACAATCCTAAAAATCAGAAATGGTATGCCCAACCCTTTCTCATTGCACCCTTTAAGGCATGCACTCATAGATATTAAGTCCCAATGAGTTCTTGCAAGAGAGAAAGCATCAATATTTGATAAAGTTTGAAAATATTATGTGTCTATATCTTTCACATACTATATATTATATTCCATATATGAGTGTTAGAGAGATCCATATGTCAATTTTTATTCAATACTATCAATTTTAATCATATGCATTTTTGTTCACATTCTAAATTACTCAACACAAAGGCCCAAGTCATTTAGATCATGCTAATCTTCATTTATTTTTATCCTTATAGCTTCATAATAGTTTTAACAAAGTATCATAGTTTAAGGGTTTTTGACTCATTGATAAGACTACATATGATCACATCCCATTTATTCACATATTAATGATTCATTTATATAGAAAAATTTAATAAAGTATTATGGTGTATGGGTTTATGACTTAATCTTAGAGTGCCACTTATTAGGATTGTGTGACTTTGCAATATAGAACCTATGGCAAGCCTATTTGACCCATTTGGACCAATCTAGATGTAATATTTTCACAACATCATGAGTATTTACCATCAAAGATAAATCATAATATAATAGATAAGTGTATCTACATGGTTCAGTGACTCAATACAAATGTGTCACCTGTCATTATTTTGCTCTCTCATAGGGATAAGAGGTTTGACATTCAAATATTTACAAGGAAAATATGACTAAGTGATATAATTCCATGTAATGAAGATAAAAGTAAAGGTTAAATGATATATTAAAACTCATAGAATTATGGGTGACTCAAAAAATGGATTCATCTTAATAAATAAATAGATCTTATCCTATTGAAAAAGAAAGACATTTACATTTTTAACGTAAATTGAAGATGTGTCTAAGTTAGTAAAGTTTTAAATTTCAATATGTGAAAGGTTAAAAGAAGAGAATATATGGAAAATGATATTTATATAAAAAAAATGTTTTGAAGAGGTGTGAAAAAATATGAGTGTCAATACAGTGAATATTTTGAAAATACTACAAGAGATGAAGATCAAAATAAACCTAACAAGTGGAATCATCTCACATTAGCATAATGTCAAAGAATAATAAACTAGAAATAAAAATATAAATAAAATTTAAAATAGTCTCATATTTTTTATAATGGGAATGTGGCCATTGTTCACAAGATAAAAATATTATCACTAAAAAATATAAGAATCCACTATTTTTATCTTATGTAGAATGCGCATGTACCCATTCTACACATGATAATAATATTATTAATCATTTAAAGTGGAAAATTATGAATATGTTACATCAAAAATATATTTTTAATATATCATGGCCAATTTTTAATTGATTACATCAAAATGTAATATTAGTTTATGTATACACCCTAATTTAGTCAAGTAACCACATGTACTATCTTTTTTTGTCCTTTCACATGAAGGTCTTAGTGGTGAATACATCCCTTGTTTATGTGGCAATTTTGGGTCTTTTGATATTTATTGTGTCTTCATTTCCATATTTTTTTCACCCTGGATGGTCTTGAGTCACCTCCTCCCAATCACAGGGGAGCCTAGCTCGTCCTGCTCGGTTTTAACTCTATTTTTAGGACTCAAGACACTAGTGCCCTTATTTGGATAGTAGTGACATGTGGCACCAGTTTCCAATTATGGAACTAGTGTCCAAAGGTCATTTTTTCTCATGTTTTGGGTCCTAATCATGCCTTGAACCTTATCTTATGTTTCTTATCCCTCTTTTACATATTATCTACCAGTGAATAAGGTATTACATTTAAATCAAGGTTTTTTCTATATAAAGAGCCTCACAAGTCATTTTACATGTATCACTTACTATTTTGGCACATAATTACATAAAATCAATCAATAGTACAAATCAATACACTACATATTACTCAACTATCACATCTAAACATGCATGCTTGATCAAATAAGGGCCTAAGTAAAAGTCATTCTAGAATACCATGCACATTTCTTATGCATGCTCCCTAAGGAAGAAATACCTATGATATGATACGCCAATCAATGGGGTTAATGTAGGTAACAACTAGGATGACATGGGTTCTACTATGAATGATTATAATATACCATAACCCAGTTTTTATTGTTTAATATACTAGGTAAATTTGATTCTATTATTGTTTAATTATTTAGGTATTCATTAATATTCTAGAATATACTCAATAAAAATAATGACATAGGAAAACTTCCATAAGTCATAGAATCACTTATATATCCCTCAAACTCTCCTACAGCTTCCTTAAAAGTTTCAAATAGATTCTCCAAGAAGGATAATAACACCATAATTATACTTTAGCACCACATGAAGCTACTATACTCATAAGGGTACTATTGTCTAAAGCCTAATTTCAATTTGTTTGCTTTGGCATGTTTAAAATGACATCCAATAAGCCTCTTAACCCTCACCTATCTGATTAATTAAGAATTTTTCTCATAATTATAATAATGAATGGAATTTTTTTTAAGATTTCACATTAGCACATGATAATGATTGCATCTATAATGATGATGACTATTTTTTCAATTATGGATATGATAATTACTATGAACATGACAATGAAAGTGTTTATGAAGATATATTAGATGAATCTTATTCTCTTTCCCTCCCTCTTCTCCTATACATCAAAATAAAACTAAAGATATAATGCCAAAATTACCTCTTGTTGGTACTACTTTGTTCCAATATGATCCTGTCTTTTCAACTACTTTCACTACCTCCTTATTCAAATTAAATAAATATAAGTGTAATACACAAAACCAAATTTTGCATGACTCAATTAACATATAAACTATTAATGCATCTTCTTTACCCTTCTCAGTTAAGTGTGAAAAAGTGTGTACAACTAATATTACACATTTTACCAATGCACAAACAAAATTAGACTAAATTATTTTATCATCTTATTTTATATTCAAACATCAATGCAGTTATTCTTTGAAAAATATTTATAATGAAAATGTCTCTAACTCTTCTCCTACATGTCATAATATGTCTAATGAAAACAAGATTGTTAATTCTTCTACCCTTGACTCCAAGAATGAAAGTAATATTAATTCATGTACTCCACACATAGCTAGTGAATAAATGTGTTACATTAAAACCACACATTGTGATATATTTTATAGTAGTAAAAATTTAAAATCTTCTCTTGATCTCTCTCTTAGTGAGCATACAAAAGATACTTATTGGAGATTAATTAGTATAAGACCCTCCAAAGGTTACAAATATAAAACTAATCCTCCCCAAAAAATGTTCCCAATGAAATATACATTCAATGACTAAGATAAATAATAAAATTCAAAAGTTAAATGAAACCCTTGATGATGATAATATACCTTCATAAAAGGTAATCTCCCTGATTCATGCAATGGGTTCTTTACAAGAAAAAGTTTACCATCTCACATTGGACAGGAAAACATACCACTCTTGGGCTGATTCTAATGCCGTCCAGGAAAATCCTATTTTGTGTAGAATATTAACTACAAAGTTGTAACCCAAATTTTAGATACCAGTGTTAGAAAAATTTGATGAGCATGGAAACCCATATTTACACCTTGAGGCTTATGGGAAATCCATGGCATATGTCTCCAACAATTTGACTCTACTACAATTATTTCCAAAGTCCCTAGAAGCTGATGCACTAAATTGGTTTCATCATGCACTCCATAGTGGGTCATTACATACATATAATCAGTGAGAAGTAGTCTTTCTTAGGAATTACGTATAGAATAAGGGACCTCAAGTCACATATGAGATGTTACCCTCACTACACCAAGGTGATACAACTAGTAATTGAGTACATTTTATGATTTAACTCATGTATTCATCATTTGATTTACCAACTAATAGATTTAGACTTGTAGTGAATATTTACTAGAGGCCTCATTTTTCCCCTTAAGAATAAATAATTATATCAAACATCCAAAGCATTCTAACATTTATGTAACACATCTATAGCATTAGAGATAGAGTTAGAACTAGTTTATATACATTCAAAGGATGATTTGGGTATAGGTTTCATGGAGACATTGTCATCTAAAATGTCACAAGAACCTACTCCACTTATAATTAAGAAATAATTGGAATAGAAACAACCAATGAAAATACATAGCAAGGGAAAATAGACAATTCACAATACACCTCCTATAGTGAGTAGGGCACAAGAAACAAACATAAGGATTCTATAGTTTTAAAATAGAGATAATCCTCTTGATATATTACTTAGATTATTAGATAAGGATATGATCACACTTCCTTATACTCATCACCATCTATCAAAACATCTATATAGGATGCAAAAAAAAACATATTATAATTTTAATAAGATAAATGGCCATTCAGATAAAAACTATTATGCACTCTAAGATCATATTTTCTAGTATGTTGGTAGAGGCATTATAGCTTTCACATAAGGGGAACTAAAATATTATTATCCAAAATCTCCTATATCACACTCCTTTACAATCAATTTATCCTAGGATTCCCTTTAAGGAGCCATTGGTTATTCATCATATAATTCATGTGGTTTTTATGACACATGTTTATGAGTAATCTAATGCACAATAGACTCAGTAGAGATGCCATCCAATTCATAAAGATTATATCATGGCATTGATTCACCCAATAGAAATCAAATCATGTCTCTATTTACACATTGATTAATATATTTAACAAAAATCACATAGATCAAATCATGGTCTTAATTTGAAAACCAATTAAGATATTAATCAATAATCACAAAGATTAGAGAACAATCTCAGTTCAACCACTATCAAGATATTCTCAAGAGATCATAGAAATTATAATATATTTCAACAACCAATCAAGATATTTTCCAAAGATCATAGAACTTAGAACATAGTTTCAATATGATATCCAATCAAGCTCTTTTATATAGAGTTTACAAACCTAGCTGATATCTATGTACCACATGTAGTATTACTTTTAGAGTCTAATTATACACCAACAAAACATGAGTAGTATTTCCATTTGTTCACCATGTCATTCAAGTTTAAATAATGAATACTATTATTATATAATCCACACGTAGATATTCTATGATAATCTTATAACATCCATACTAACAATTATCATTCATATACCACTATACATCTATATTTAAACATTTATAAATAGATAATCAATTCATTACCATTACTTAGACACATACCATATTCTAATATCACAATTGAACATAATGAAAATAATCAAACATGTAAAAAGTCACAATGAAACAAAATGAGATACCAATATACATAGTGTCCATATAATAAAAAGAATCCATATATATTCACAACTTCGAACATAGTTTCAATATAAATACCATAAATCAATCAATAATTTAGATGTGTCTATGAGGACCAACCCCATCACTCTCACTCTTTAAGACATCCATACTAGAATTGGATGCCCCACTATCCCTTTGAGACTTCAATCAAGGCCTATATCTACTCTCTCTCTCTCTCTCTCTCTCTCTCTCTCTCTCTCTCTCTCTCTCTCTCTCTCTCTCTATCGTAACACAACCAAATTGACCAGACACTCTACATGCTCCTATTATAGACATATATAGTCATCCACTATCTGGCTACCTTCCCCACCTAAAACATCAGGTGTGGGCATGGTCCATCTCCATAACTCCACATGTGCCTCATCCATGTCAACATCCACTCACCTTGTGCCATAATAGTTATGGATATTTGATCAAATAAATAAACATGGATAATAGAAAAATTCATGGACCTCTCCACTAATCCATCATCTATGGGATCATTTGGGATAAGTTGTGTTAGTACTTAGAGCATAAACTCAATAGTAGTCTTCCAATACTCATCATAATCTAAACTTACACATACTAACATAATGTATCAGATACCTACCTAATTAAACAAATAACAAAATAGCTAGAATATACAAACATAAAATATAAACCTACCATCAACAACCTTAAGGAGATCCATATATAACACATCATTCATGATGATCCCACCTCTTGGGAATAGAGGTTCCCATATATGCTACATCCACCAACCTACGTAGCCTTTATTATATCTTACATCATCCACATATAGAATATCAATCACTGGATCCCTCTCTATTAAAATAATTGGAGATAAATATATAGCTAATGGTTTGGGCCTACTCCTTGGCCTCATTGGATCCTGAGAACTCCTCAATGATACTAATGGCACTGGTGGTCCATCCCTAGTAACACCAAACTACCATGTCACTTTCTCATACTAGAACTTATTAAATATACTGACCTAATGGTCATGCATCTAACAACTCACTCACACCCATCTCAATTAAACATCATCTTTAGGCCATACTTCATAGCCCCTATAGGTCCTCTAGATAATGTCTCTAACTGTCAACCTATTAAGAACCTTTCAAAAATTCATCATGATCTTTTTGAGCATGCAAGTCATACTATTATACCTCTCTACAAATGTTTGAGGGTGATACCAATCACCTAATCAAGGAAACACTAGTCTTATCACTATTATATGCTTATAATCCCAATAATGCAATAGTGTGGAAGACACCTAACCTCTTACACACTTCTCCTTAGTAAAGTAATATAAATCTTGATATAAATGGGCTAGTATAGTATGACCCCATGAGTACATAGTGTCATGCTCCTATATGTATTATACTATATCATGCATAATATATGATATCGATACCCCACTCCCATACACATCCACAAACAAAGCCAATAGAATTGTTAAGAACTTCCACAACCATGGAATAATTTCTATGACAATTAGTGATAATAATATATCATTATGGCTCCTTTCCTAATGCATCCTAGAAGACATCATGAAAAAATACCCCACAACCCATTTTATATCTCATTCACTATTATCCTCCTATTTTACTACTCTTTTATTAGTAATCAACAACCTTATAATCTTATACACATCCTCCAATGTGATAATCATCTCCCCAATAGGTATTCAAAATGTGTAGGTATCTACAACCCACCTCTCACAAAATGTTATCATCATGTGTTTATCCTAGGGCATCACATGTGATGATTCCATATGACCCAAACTAGTTCTATCTATCACATCAATATCTACATCTATCAAGGGCAATCCCCATGTCTCAATCATTTATCCACTCTATAACTCTTCCATTTATACATCCGCCTATAAAATATAGACAAGTATGGCATTAAAATCACATAATATTAGATAAATAGACAAAAACAATCATAAAACACTATTAAACAATCATAAGCACTAAAAACTAGGCCTAGTGGATACTAGTGTTACATATGGGACAATATAGTTGGATAATAACACCTTACCCAAGACACTAGTGCCATGTCCTAGAAACTATCACCATTATTAGGATAGTCATGCCACATTTATAAAATGACCATAAACTAATAGATTTTCACTAAAAGTAATAAGAAATGTACTACATGTATCAAAAATAGGAAAAATAACAATATCCTTACAATGGTAACCTCCTCCCTATCCTAGATAAGCATCTCCACCTCCTCATATTAGGTCAAATTCACTCCTCATCTTCTTAACATACTCTCTAACTCAAAGAAAATAATAATTGTCAAGTAAAATGATTCAAATGAGTTGTGAAACTAATCAACTAACCTATTTAAGTCACATTTAATTGAATGACACCTTCCTAAGGTTGACCTTGCACACTAATTTCACTAATTAATACCAACTTCTTTCAAATGCAATATCTAGAGAACCATAACTCTAATTTGTGATCTATTTCTTGTGCATGGTACTTGACCTTAATGTAACTCAGCTTATATTAATAACACTAATATCTTGATTACATTCAACTCTAAAAAACTACAAAAACTTTATTCCCTTAAAAAACATGATACAGACCAAAGGTCTATCCCATTACCAATTTCAACAACCGAATCCATCAAAACCAACAAAATATTCAAACCTAAAACAACATCTCCATAGATAAATATTATCATCTCAACAATTTATACCACTTTTGGTTAGACACCATTACCATAGTCTCAACTCTCTCACCAAAAAGGGGGAACATACACACAGATTGGTTCAGATATACAAATATTCAAACATAGAGGTTTACTTTATATACATACATACATACATACATGCATATTTACTCATACATACATATTCATACACATGTTTAATCAAATACATATTTTTTGACACACTAGATTACTCATATATACATATTTAGACACATAAGTTTACTCAGATATACATATTTAGACACAGGTCTATTCAAATATACACATTCAAACATACAAGTTTATTTAGACATGTAGGTTTACTTAAATATATAATTTGTCTTACATATATAATTTGAATTAGTTGTACAATTTGACTTAGATATATAATTTGACTCAGATATATAGTTTGACACAAATATATAGTTTGACTTAGATTTATATTTTCACACACACACACACACACACACACACACACACACACACACAC
This sequence comes from Torreya grandis, assembly GCA_037957365.1. Classification (NCBI taxonomy): domain Eukaryota; kingdom Viridiplantae; phylum Streptophyta; class Pinopsida; order Cupressales; family Taxaceae; genus Torreya; species Torreya grandis. Next base: position 397,326 of record JARHVA010007622.1, on the reverse strand, counting down.
ACACACACACACACACACACACACACACACACACAGTTTGACACATCTATATAGTTTGACTCAGACATACAGTCTAGATTAGATATATGGATGTTAAAATAAATAGTTACATTAATTAAATATCATGATTAGGGGCATGATGTAGGGCACATGTCATTATTATTTATTATCAGATTATCAGGTTACACTTAGATCATCATCAGGATGCCATCAAGATTTCACCAGTTTGGGTCACATGAACATTTGTAGTGGTTGATCCATAGGCTTCCACCAAACCTAGATTATGTAGGCCATGTTTTAGTTTCAAACTCTATTTTTAGCTCACATACTTAGGTTTAGTACACATATTAGAGTGGAGATAAGTAGGCCTTATTTCTCTACATATTCAATTTACATACTTAGATTCAATCTATATATCCTAGTGGGGGAAAATAGGGTTTTGCTCCACACAATTTATTTCATTATTCAAATTTATTATAGAGGACACCCAAATTATGGATTTCCTCTTCACATACTTCACTCCATATCCTATCCACTTCTTTGGCCAGGGAGTGGGCCAGGTCCAAGGCATATCAACATAGGTAAGTAGAAGTACATGTTCCTATTTTTATTTTACTCTAGTAATTTAATTTTGTTTCACTACTAGAATAAAATAGGGGTAAATGTGTACACCCTAATTTTGTTAAGAAACCACAACTACCCTATCTTTTGTTGATATTTGACATGAAAGTCTTAGTGATGAATATAACCCTTATTTGTATGGTCATTTTAGGTATTTTGATCTTTATTATGTCTTCTTTTCCCTATTTTCTTCACCAACAAAGGTCTTGACTAACATCTTCATATTCACAGGGGGGGCCTACCCTATCTTGTTCAGTCTTAAATATATTTTTAGGCCTCATGAACTAACACCCTTATCTAAATAATACTACCATGTGGCATTAGTGTCCAATTATGGAACTAGTGTCCAATGGCCATTTTCTCCTATGTTTTGGGTCTTAACCCTAACTTGAGCCTTCTCTTACATTTTTGTCCCTCTTTTACATCTTTTTGGCTAGCAAACAAATTATTATATTCAAATAAAATTTCCTTCTATATAAATATCCTCACAAGGCTTTTTACATCTAGCACTTAGTATTTTTTCACATAATTACATAAAATTTATAAATAGCACAACTCAATACATTGCATATTACTTAATTATCACATCTAGACTTGCATGATTGATCAAATAAGGGCCTAATAAAAATTCATTCTATCATACCATGTGCATTGATTATGCACATTCCTTAAGGGATAACTACATCCCATCTGAAACACTTAGAATTTAGATTAATGTAGGTAGTGGCTAAGATAATAATGGTTATACTTTTCATGATCATAATATCCCATAACCTAGTTTTCTCCTTTCTTTTGCATTTGATCTGGCTGTTGTTTCATGTGTGTAGGTATTCATTGGGGTTATAGAAGATATTTATGAAAAACATTGATATGGGTGAATTTAGATAAGTCACATAATCACCTACATATCCCTCAAACTCTCATGTATCTTCCATAAAATTTTTAAATATCTCCTTCAAGAACACTAGCACCATAATTAGACATTAGTGCCACATGGCACTAATATCCTCATAAAATCACTATTATCTAGAGCCTAATTTCAACTATAGTCATAGAATGAAGGATGTTTGACTGATTCTTGAGCATGTTTCAGCCTCCTGAGTTATATAAATACTTATTTTGCACTAGATAAGTAAACTTACTTTACATATTTACTATTTTTGAAAAGGCTTGCAAAATCAATTATTTCTTATTTTCATTCCAAGATATTTCTATACTCATGCTTTTAACAACCTCGTATTTACATGCACTAAGTCCTAAATATTTAAAATAATTTACTATAATTCATTAAAAAAAATTAATTAAATTGATTACATTATAGAATCTAATTTTTTAACATTGAATTGTAAAAATATTTAAATTCAAATATATAAATTTTGATATCTAATTCTATTTCTAGACACATCATGTTTATTTTAACGTCTTCATATAATCTAAACTAAATCCTCCAATTGAACTCTAATTCTATAATTCCACTTGTAACCCTAATCCTAATCCATTATGAACTGTACCTAATCATACCTAATTTCACCTAACCCATTCATCCATGACAAACCCTAATCATAATCCTTCATCATCACTATTCAATTTTCTATATTCATCACACACCATGTTGGTTAATTAATTAATGTTAATTATCTAACCAATTTATAATAAAAAAATATGTGCAGTGCCAAATTCAATAATTTCTAAAACAAAATAAATCCATATATTAGCTCATCCACTCATTTTTCATCTCAAACCCCACTTAAGCCATTGACATCCCAAATTCCTCACCAACCTCCATTATCCAATTTAATAAGCCTCTAAATTATCCCAAATTCCTCATCAATCTCCATTATCCAGATTAATAATCCTCTAAAGCATCCTATAAAGTATCCACCTACCACCATTATCCAAGTCAATATTCCAAATCCTAAAAAGTCTCCACTAACCTCTATTATTTAATTTTATAATTTTAAAAATCCTCAATTGTATATACTAACCTCAACTAATAAATTTTTATAATCCACCTTAAATTCCACTAGTTTATTCCCCAAAGTATATACATTGACCATTATTCCTCACAATCAAAGATAATACACCATAGTAATTATGCATTGTGCACTTGATATCAAGCAATCAATCAAACTTTTATCACACCATCAAAACATTGCTAGACAAACTTGCATAAAAGTTTCATTTGAGCTTCCACATCCAATAAATAAATGAGAACATCCATAGAACAAAAGAGGAACTTTCAACTTGGTAAGTGAAGGTAATATTTCTTTGTTTCTCTTTCATGCTACTATATGAGGTGCATTTAATTAGTTAATATAGGAACCTCAATTTTATTTTAGTTTCCATTTATTTTGACAACTGTTTGCATGCATACATTTAGCATGCCTAGTGGGACTCTAGATCCTAAACAATTTTTCTAACAAGTTTGATTTTTCGTTTCCTTGAAGTGCATTTCTTGTTTTCACAATATTAATTATTAATACTCTTCTCATGTAATGAAACCTGATCCTGAGAATTCAAATAAACTTAGTTTACTTTTTTAGTTTTTCCTACCTTTTAGGTTTGATATTTGGTGCTTTCCATTCTCTTAACCATTTTATGCAATAGGTATTTATTGAAAAATGATTCATTTTGAACACACTACAAATATTTTTTTAACAACACCATTTGGTCTAAGGCTAGCATTAAGAACACATTTCTTACTAACATTTTTGAGTTAAGAATTTACATTTCAAAACTATAACTAAAATTTATCTTTATTTATTTATTTTTAAAGTTAGCATTTTTTGTGTGCATGTGTGTTTAAGTTGGCATATGATTTAATTTTGCAATAAAAGTTAGTCTTTAGGATTGGAAATGATTAAATTACTATTTTTTATACCCATCCTAGAATTAGTCTATGTATGCTCTCCTCTTGCATCAGTAGGCAGTCCTGAGGATCATAAACAAATAATTATTTTAGTTTCATTTTGGTAGGGTTATGCAACTAGGATTTCATCACCCAATGTTTGGACCAACCTTATATTCTAGTGAGGTATATAAATTTGAAGGAGTTGTCATTACTAGTTAATTGGTTTCCTATTTTATTGACAACATGAATTGAGGGGGTTTCATACTCTAATACCCAAGCCTTAGAAAACATTCCAATGATGGTGACACATACATTATAGTAAGATTAGGACTTGATCCTTTCAAGTGTGCCTATTATTTTCCCTCTTTCATGGATTTAGGCCTAAATTTATTGAATATTTGTGGTACAAGTGAGAGGAGTGTATCACCTAAGGAATTTAATATCAATGTGCCCTCAAAATTGAGGTTATTAAACTAGAGGAATGGCTATACATACATACATATAGAAACATGTGTGTGTGTGTGTTTTTTTTTTTTTTTTGGTGTGTGTGTGTGTGTGTGTGTAGTGATCTAAAATATTGGGATGATAATGATCAATGAAATATAAAGTATTAGTGAGATCATTTAAATCATTAAAGACCTTGCCTAAATCACCCTTTACACTTGTTGTTTGATTTTACTCTCTTCATATATGTTAGAACTATTTTGTATACATATTAATAATTATGTTAATACATAGTCATAAACCTAAATCCAAATAAAATAAATAAATAAAAAATCATCCAAGTCGAATCCAAAATTAGGATTTTAAAACCAAAATCCAACTTGTATCCAATTCAAATCACCCAATCAATTTAAGTCAAGTCTAAATCAGGTATATAAGAACAAATAAAAATTGTATCCAAATAAAAACAACCAATCAAGTTGATTCAAGTCAAAAATATATTCCAACTTGTATTCAATTAAATTAAATTAAAATAACCAAATCTAATTAAATTTTTTAGTCAAACTAAGTAAAAAAAATTGATCCATAGAATCAAAAAAAAATTAACCCATCCTTTTAATTCTATAAAAAAAATGATGCATTTCAACTCAAATCCAAATTAGGATCTTACACATAGTTCAAAATATCCACCATTCCACCAATCCAAATATCTAAAATTAAAACCAATCCTTTGACATAACTATTTTTTCTAATAAGTTAGGTAAAAAAATTCAACATTCATGGCATACCTTACTAGGATTTGTGATGAAGATGCATTAACGATAAGTCCTTATCTAGATTTATAATTTGCTTCACTATCCAATCTGGTCTTATGTTCTTAATGAGTTGCTACTCAAGATCCCATGTTTAGTTAAATATTTATTGTTTATATGAGGTCAAAATTATATCTTATGGTTATATACCTATATCCTAATATCCTTAATCATTTATTTATAACAAAAAAGACATCCTCATATGATTTCATGTGTGTTTATCATCTCATATAAAACTTCCCCTTCACACACTTCTCTTTGGGTGTTCACTAGTTTTCACACTATGAAGTCCATTATGTCTCTAGTTCCAATCCTTAGTTTAGGATTCCATGAAATTTTTACTTGTGTATATAAAATTAAATGGTCATGATACACAAATTTAAATCCTTATCAAAGTGTCCAAACAACTCTTACCCTGGATCTCCACTCCTAAGGCCAGTAGCCATATTTTTTACAATTATGTCCTATTTGAACTATATCTTGTCTTTCTTGAATGAATAAACACACTTTGAGGTACTATATATGATCCTTGGTTCTTCCATAAAGTTACTTTAATTTATTCAACCATTCATCCCTTTTATGGCCTCCATTCCTTACAATCAACTTAGTATTAGGCCTACTTGAACCCTATTTCAGCTTAGTTGTTCATTTTCATAATTTTTAATATGTTTTCATTACAAAAAACCTTGAATATCTTCAAATATTCTTATAAAATCAAAACTAAAAAAAAATATTTTTCCTTTGGTGGAATCTATAAGAATAAACCAAACCCTAATTTAGGCATTTTAAACTTGCAAATAGGCTCAAGAACCTACAAAATCTAATAGTTTGCATTTAAAAACATTTGAAAAGGTCTAATTAGCTTCATTGGGTCTATCTTGAACCAATTATCTCTATTAAATAAGATATATTACTTGTACTATCCACTTTTGTAAGAAAAACTTAAGAAACTCAGGTGCTTGTATGCATTATTTTTTATTATAAGAAGGTTTAGACTATAGTATACATTTGCAAAAGATATCCATGTTACTCAAAGATAATATTGATAAAAATTCATATTTATTAGCATTAAAATTCTCTCCCAACACTTTACTAATGCTTTCCACCTTGAATTAATGTTACACTAGTTTGGATTGTCTAGACAAAACAAGGAACATATTGTTTTGACAAGGTTTCAACATTCAAAACTCGCTCAATGAATTCAATCCTATAAGAACCAAAACATGAGGTTTTATACCAAAATATTCATTTTATTCCTCTAACTACTCAACATACATCCACTTACCAATGCTCACTTTTACCTCATTATACTTTACCTCTGATAAATAGTGTCTTGAATGTGTCAACAAATTAGGGTTTGTTTTCTCTTAACCAACATTAAGATTGTTTTAAGGTCTTATAATTTATAACTCTATCTATCATAGGCTCACAAATAAAAAAATGATCAACTTTATAATTGATAATAAAGCTTCTCTTGTTTATGCACTATATAATAAACATAATCCTTAAAAAAATAGGGTATGTATCCTTCTAGATTGAATAAATAGTTTATATGTTTTTTGACTATTTTTATACTTTAATTTTATATCAAGTGTTTTCATCTATTCAATCTCACCAACAAATTTTAACCTTTTCTTCAATATTTCCATAAAACACTATAATCCATCCACCCTATCTAAATAGGGGAGCACTAATTATATGCACAGGGTTTCATCTAAAATAGGTTATAGGGTCTATCTTCTATAGTCTAAGTAAGAACCAATAAAACATTATTTATCTTCAATAAATTTAATAAATTTCCTTGTCAATGTGTTCATGTCATGAAATCATTAGTTTCAATGTATTACCTAAGGAGTAAAACTCATTACCTTAATATTCAAAGTTTTTACCTATAACTATTTCTTGATCATCGCCATCGAATCAACCACCTACAAATTCATGTAAGAATACAATTTTACATGATTCAAGAACATATCCAAGATATTATTAAAACTTGATTCAATCACATTCTATGAATGGAACACACATCAAAATATTTTTCTTTATTCATTATAACCTTCTCTATTACAAAATAGTCCACTGCTGCACTTGAGTTCCTCCTTGAGGAGTATTGGTTTTCATCACACTTTCAGGTTCCCTCTACTTATTCTTTCTTAGATATCTCTCTTCTCTATGACACTCTACACATAGAAAATGACTCTTCTTCCCATTTTAAACATAGGCTTACAAAGTAGTTACAATAACCTACATTCATAGCTAACTTTCCAATGTACAATGGGCTTCCTTGAGTTTATATGACTTGATTTGAAATTTTCACATGAGTTACATTAAAAACCTCTTCTTTATGAACTAAATTGAGTTCCTATATCAAATTTGTTCATACAAACTCTTCAACCATACAAAATGACCTCCTAAACTCTATTACTATATTTGAATTTTCAAAATATCAACTTTGGAGGGAAAAATATGAACAGCTTAAAAAATCAACCTATGACTTATAGGGACCCCATATGACTTAAAACAAATGAAATTAAAGGTCTCTTAACACACACATTAAAAACTTGACACACTTTTGCCTACTAATGACCAAAACATTAAATTTTACAACTTTAGCTTGATGTTCCTACATCATACTCCCCAGAAGGGAGAAAACTTGAGTCTCTAATTTTTTTCCTTGTCTTCCAATTATTTATTTGGGGGTAATTCATCTTCATCATCCTATTTTTCTATTATGTTAGCTTATTTTTCCTTTCTAAACTCTTACTTTTCTTCCTCTTGGCTTTATCTAGCCTTCTTATCCATGCATCTTCTTCTTCCATGAAGTGTTATATTTACTATATCTCCTTATTTTATGCGTGTAACACCTATTCCATGTGATCTTGAATCTTCTCATACTCAGCTAAAAGTAACTTGTATGTATTTATATTTTTCATGCTTGCTTCATGGCTTCTTTTCTCATCAATCTCACTTGTGGCTTACTTGTTTTGTGATTCAGATTCCTTATTCATGATATCATCTCCTTAATTATACTCTAATGTCATCTCATTCATCTCATCCTCTATCATTTTCTAATCTACACTCTCTTTTCTTTCATCTTCTTCATACCTTTTCACATTTGGATGCCTTTTCCTCTCACCTTACTCACTATGCAAGTGCAATTTATTGTTCAACTCATCCTCTTCATATTAAATTGTTATGTGACCAATATTTTTCCTCCCAAATAAATTTTTACCAAATTTAAACTCAACATTAGTTTTCCCAAATGAATATCTTACCTTTTTTGATTCTTCATGCTCCATTTGCTTGTTTGCTTGCTTGCCAATTTGTACATCTTTTGGTACTACTCTTTATTTCTCCTTTCTTGAGTGTTCTTGGAGTTCTTGATTGACTTTTAATTTATTTTAATTACCTATTTTCATCTCCTTTTATGGACTAAACATGTCTTCCAACATTCTTAACTCCTCTTGCAACTTGAATGCATCAATCTCTTCATTTGATTCATCAAACTTTAACTCACATTTTTCTTCCATGTCTTGGGAAACTTCTTATTTATCTTCTCCTTAGACTCACTAATTTTTTATAGTCTTAAAAACATCCTATTTCTATACATCATGATTCTCAATCACTCTTTGAGGTGTTTTCCCCTCATCTTTCCATGTTACACTCTCATCCAACAATGCAATAGTTTCCATGTACAAAAGATCTTCCTTATTATATTCAAATTCAAGCATTCTATCATAAAATTTTTGGAAAACATATATATCAAACACTTATCTTCATTTATTAATTAATTTCCTTGTTCACATGGTTTTAATTTCACTTATTCTTCTTGGTTTACTTGTTCTACCTTTTTTATTTGCTTTGTTGGCTTGTTATCTTCCTCTACCTTCATGCCTTCTTATAACACAATTGAAATTTGATCTCCTTGTTCTATTTTCATCCTATTTTCAACACATTTTATACCTTGTACCTTCTTGGGCTGCCACTTGCCTCTATTGGAATCACTCTCATGCCTTATGCCTTGGTCATATATATTTCCAACTTTATGTTCCTTGTCATTTGATTTTTATTTCCACATTTGTGCTTGTATTCCACCTTTATTATTGATTTATTTTACCTCTTTTTTGAGGTTCATATACTTATTCTGACCACCTATTTATTTCATCCACTTTGGCCATATATATCCATGCCCTTTCTCTTTTCTTCAGGGCTACAATCTATCATACCTTTCCTCAATTTGCATATTAGCTTTTCCTTTTCATATATGTAATCAAATTCAACATTAAAAAACTAATTTACCTCTAATGGAAACTGATGTAAGCTAATCTCTTCCTCCTTTTCTTCATGGGTGACCTCCATGTCTTCTTGGTATACCATCTCCTTTATTTCAGCTGCTATACATGGCAATGCATCATAGAATTCCTCTTTATCATCATATTATACATGTGATATACCTTCAATATCTTTCACTTTATATTATTTTATAGGTTCTTTCTCTTTTTCATTTTCTTTCCATTTTATGGTGTCATTCTTGGCCCATTCTTCATCATCTTTGAGGCCCCATGCTTGGCCTTCATCATCCTTGTCTTCATACCTATAAACACAAACATGTAAATATTGTTAGAATATAAAATTAAAGACCACAAAGTCTCTTTGAATGTATTTGGCATAGGAATTACTACCTTATCTTATTTTTTTAACCTTTATGTGCTCTTATTTGCACTTTTTTCTTCTTGTTCTCTTCACAAATTATCTTTATTATTACTCATTTGGAAACATATTATTTGTCATGCCTCTTTAGGCTACCCTCTCTTTCTTTTTCTCATCCTCCATGACACTCTTCTTGTGCCTTCTTCTTCTCACAAATGACTCTATTGGACACTTTACCTTTATTCTCACATTCCAACCTATCCATTGGATTTATTGACTCTCCATGAGATTTAACATGAGCTAAATCCTCTCAAATATTTAACCAAATTATCTTATTATTTTTTCCACTTCTCTTTCGATGTTTATATTCTCTCACTTTCTTTGTTTTCTAGGCATACCTACACCTTCCTTTTAGAAAGTCCCTTGAGCTTTAATCTTAGAACTCTCATGGTCCTTTCCTCTTATTTGAGTCATGTATATAGGATATATTCTTAACTCTCTTTATGAGTCTTCTTTCTTTCCTCTTCTCTCTTGGAACTTCAATGCTCTCTTTTCCTCTCTTTCTTAGTCTTTCTTTGACTGGATGCTTATCCTTCTTGAATGATTTTATGGATATTGTTTTATCTCTCCTTAATTTGGTTTACCTCTATTTTGACATCAATGTATTATACATGTAACTCCTTCTCTTCTCTCAATACCCTATAGGTTACTTCTCATTCACAACTCATAACACTATACATTCCTTTCAAATCAACAAAATGTAAAGAATTCAAAACACAAGTTTACAAAATCATACCTTAATATCTTAATACAAAGTGATTTAAAGGCATTAGGGACAATTCATTTTCTATATTTATCATTTGATTCACTATCTAGTCTAGTCTTATGCTCTTAATGAGTTGTTATTCAAAATCCCATGACTAGTCCAATCTTTCTTATTTATATGAGGTCAAAATTATCTCTTATGATTATATACCTATATCCTAATATACTCAATAATTTATTGATAATAAAATCCTCTTGATATTATTTCTTGTGCATTGATCATCTAACATAAAACTTCCCCTTCACACACCTCTCTTTGGGTGTTCACTAGTTTTCACACTATGAAGTCCATTAGGTCTCTAGGTCCAATACTTATTTTAGGATTCCAAAAAATTTATAATTGCATATATGATCTTAAATTGTCATGAAAAACTTGTTAAAATACTTCTCAAAGTGTCAAAAAAACTCAACTTAGATTTCCACTCCTAAGGCTCAGTAGACTCTCCTAAGGTTAATAGCCTTATTTTCTATAATTTTATCATGTTTGAACTATATATTGTATTTATTGAAGTAATAACCACACTTTGAGGTAACCTATATGATACGTTGTTCTTTTGTGAAGCTCATTTCATTAACTCAACCATTTATCCTCTTTTCTAGCCTCCATTCCTCATAATTAGCCTAGTATTAGGCCTAATGGAACCCTTTTTTAACTTAGTTCTTCATTTTATCAATTTTACATAAATTTTCATTATATAAACACTTTAATATATTTAAATATGATTAGACAATCAAAACTACAAAAATTGGCATTTTTCCATCAATGAAATCTCTCAAAATAAACCAAATCCTAATTTAGGGATTTTATGTGTGAAAATAGGCTTGAGAACATAAAAAATCCAATATTTTTCATTTTTAAAAATTTAAAAAGGTATAATTACATTCATTTGGTTTTTATTCAACCCCTTCTCCCTAATCAATAAGTTACATTCCTTGTTCTATCCACTTTTGCAAAAAAACACTTAAGAAACTCAAGTGATTGTATACATTATTTTTGACTATGCAAAGGTTTAGACTACACTATACATTTGAAGATTTCTTCTAGGTTATTAAAAGATCATCTTAATATAAATTAATATTTATTATCATTCACATTATCTCTTTACACTTTACTCATGTTTTCCACCATACATTAACATTACACTAATTTGGATTGTCTAGAAAAAACAAGAAACATATTATTTTGACAAGGTTTCAACATTCAAAACTCACTCAATGAATTCAATCCTATAAGAACCAAAAATTGAGGTTATATAAAAAAATATTAATTTTATTCCTTTACCTACTCAATTTTCATACACTTACCAATTCTCACTTTTACCTCATTATACTCTACCCTTGATAAACAGTGTCTTGATTGTGTCAAGAATTTAGGGTTTGTGTTCTTTTAACCAACCTTAAAATTGTTTCAAGGTCTCATCCTTTCTAAATCTATCTAACATAGGATAACCTATCAAAATAATGATAAAATTTATAATTTATAATAAATCTTTTCTTGTTTATGTATTATATAATCAACACAATCCTTAAACAAATAGGGTTTATATCCTTCTAGACTGAATACATAGTTTATATGCTTTCTGACTATATTTATACTTTACTTTGCTATCAACTCTTTTCCTGTATTAAATATCACCAATAAATTTTAACCTTGTCTTCAATATTTCCACAAAACACTAAAATCCATCCACTCTATCTAAAACAAGGGAGCACCAATTATATGTACAAGGTTTCATCTAAAATAGGGTATAGGGTCTATTTTCTATAGTTTGAGTAAGCACCATTACAACATCATTTACCTTTAGTAATTTTAATAAATTTAATTTTCAAGGTGTGCATGCCATGGAATCATCAATTTCAACATATTACCTAAGGAGGAAAACTCATTACCTTAACATTCAAAGTTTTTACCTACAAGTATTTCTTGATCATCACCATCCACTCAACCACCTAAAACTTCATGTAAGAATCAAATTTTACATGCTTTAGGAACTTATCCAATATATTATTAACTCGATTAAATCACATTATATTAATTTAACACACATCAAACTCTTTTGCTTTATTTATTATAACCTTCTCTATTACAAAATAGTTCACTCATGGACTTGAGTTCCTGTTTGAGGAGTATTGTTTTTCGTCACACTTTCAGACTCCCTCTCCTTCCTTTTTCTTGGATAGCTCTCTCTTTTATTCCATTATACACACAAAAATTACTCTTCTTCCCATTTTAAATGTAGGCTTATAGAGTAGGTATAATAACCTACATTTATAACTAACTTTTCGATGTACAATGAGATTCCTTGAGTTCATATGACTTGATTTGAACTTTACACATGAGATAAATTAAAACCCTCTTATTTATGACTTGAATGGACCTCATATATCAAATTTGTTCATCCAAACTCTTCAACCATACAAAATGACCTCCTAGATTCTATTTCTATATTTTAATTTTCAAAATATTGGTTTCAGAGGGAAAACTCCAAACACTTTCAAAACTCAAACTATGACTTTCAAGGACCCTACATATACATTAAATTTACCTTTAAAGGTCTCTTAACACACACATTCCAAACATGATACACTTTTGCCTACTAATGACCAAAGCATGAAATTTGACAACTTTAGCTTGATGTTCTTGCATCAAGATGAGATAAACATAATATAGCCATTGAAATTAACTTTGGAGTCAATACATTCCCATTTGAGTAAGAACATGGTGATAATATCAATGATATTATGAACATAATGACTATGGGCATGAAACCAATAATGAGTGGCTTAACACTAATCAAGGAAAATCTCACTTGAATAGTACATCTATGAAATTAAAGATCAAACACTTTTGCATTATTATAAATAGGTTCTCATCTACCTCCAATATTTTGTTGAAGAATATTTAACACACCTAGCCCACAAAAATTTCCAAAATAATCAAGATAAAAGTATATCGACCTATAGTCACCATGCATATCAAGAATGAGATAATCAATAAAACCTGCATCATAATTTTGAATCTTAAATAAAAGTAATATTATCTAATTAAGCAACCCCAACAAGACATAAACCATGCTAGGATTTACCAAATCCAAAAATTCAACCAAATTCTCACCAATTTGGATTACAACCTCAACCCTAGTAAATCAAATAAACCATAATGATAAACCATACCAATAAAAAATCTAGAAGGTATTAACCCAATAACCAAATTAGGATACCCTTAAAATTTAATATTAATCAATGCTCATCCATAAATTAGGATACATACACACCACTACAAGGAAATCCATTTTATCAAGAGTAGAAATAAATAAAATACACTCTTAAAGTATTATAGTAAAATAACCAAGTCAATAACTACATGTTTTAAGAGGTTTTCCCATACCCATTTGACAAGAGCATTTTAATATTCTCCTTTACAAATCATTTGGAGCCCCTAAAATTTGATAAATACAAAGGAAAGGGTGACCCAAGAGAGATTGTAAAGTAATTATTTATGGAATGCCAAAAGTCACTTATAGTGACATCTTTATACTCAAATTATCATCTAGAAACTTGGGAGAACAAGCCCTTGAATGGGTCATGAATTTTCCTAAATGATTAGTCACAACTTTTTCTAACTTAATAGAATTTTTGTGGCACTTTTTCATATAATGTGGGCCATGAGCTAACCATGATAGATCTATATAATGAAAAGCAATAAAATGAGTAAATTTTCTCATTCTTCTTTAAATGATGGAAAGGTTTTGTCAATATATTCCTCCATTACAATAATTTTTAAATATCTTTGTTTCAAATCTAAATTAGGAAATTTCTTTCTATGTGGAATTCCATTGCACAAACAAATTTTATGAAGTCATAGAAAAGGGTATGTAAATAGAGAAATAATTTGTTTCAAAGGGTTCAATAATACTATTTTCTAATGATTCCCATAATAAAAATAAAGTATATAATAAAAATCCTAAGTTATTTAACAAAAATAAAAACATGGTTGGAGATGGAGTCACTAATTCTAGAATGTCTAGAAAACTCCAACACTTACTCTTTATCAAGATCCACCAAAATATAATTATCTATGGATAACTTACACACCTATTTGGGAACCTTTGGAGGTTATTTTCCACAAACCATTTGTATCTAATATAATTGTATTCCTAGTGATGAAGTTATTCAATGAAAATAAATAATAAACTAAATGGTATAAAGAGGGTGAATATTATTATTATCATCATCAAATTAAAGGCCATAGAATAAAAATATGTATGTAGATTAGAAATTTACAATATATATTATATAATGGAAATAATACACTATATAGTGATTTTTTATCATTTATAAATAAATAATTATAAATATTCAAGGATTTATTCCCTAAGCATGAGCATGATAATTCAAAATAAAATCAAAAACAAGATCAAAGTCAAAATAAAGGTCAAAACTTCATAACACTTGTGCCAATAAATTCAATTATCATTGAATTCCTCATAATTATGACACTATTTTTAGCCAAATCACTATACATCATGTTTCTACAATCAAACTCAAATCCTTACATTATGTAGTCACTACTTGGAATTATAAAGTCACTGTTTAAGGTCCTTCCATTCAGACACCTTGTAAGGTCACTATTCAATATCCTTCCATGTGAAAAAATTTAAGTGTATACAATATTTATAAATTATATATCACCTAATACATTTACACTTGGAAATTATGGGTCTTGCTTGTTCTTCTCAGTTTTATACCTTTCCCACTACTAAAAGCCGCACATATACTATATATCTATGCTCATTTCATATCACCTAGTCTAACCAATGTTATTTTGGTGTCCTAAACCTTATATCATGTTCAAAATTCTATAAAAATTATTATCCTCTATCTCTACAAGTTATGTACTTTTTCCTAATTTATTGCTTCCTAGATACGTGTGTCTTAGCTAGATGTCTATATTGATGCAAGTGTAAAACTACAATGCAAGTGTCTAGTGTCCTAAAGTCATCTAATTTATTATTTTAATGTATATTTATGTTTATCCTAAGTGCTCTATTGTAATAGTTCCTAAAAGTATTGGTATAAATACATGATCAATCCTCATTCATTCTTCCCCTAGAAACTTCCTACCTCTCACAAGTCAAAGTACCAAAAGCATTCAAGTGATCAAAGCTTCCATATTTTATATAATCTCCATATCATTCATAGGGATAACATATATATATGTATAAAGTGCTGAAGTAGCATTACATGATTCTTATTTTATAAGTTATAAGATACACCACTATTGTACTTTATTTCCATGTATTCACTCTTATGCACACTTAAGACAACACATTAAGGGAGAACTACATCAGTCTATGGCCCTTTTTAGAGTAGTGGCTATGTTTTTAAAACCCACTGATAGAGGGGTATTTTGGACTAACTAAAAATAATGAGTCCACTAACCCATTTTTCCAAGGTCTCTATGAATATGAAGAGTTAGGGTTTTGATGATTAAATCAGAGTGATAGAATAGGAGCTATATATGAATGCACAAGAGGGAAGGTGGCATAGAACCTAGAGTATTTCAACAAATTATATTTAGATCTAGTAAGTATTACATACTATACATTTGCATCAAAGTAAGATAGAAGCATCAACATAACCATATAAAGTTGATGCAAGTGTTCAAGTTCAAATTTATAAAATATGATGACTAATCTAGATCTAGGCTATTTATATCATGTTCCACATCATATCTACATACACACTATAGTCTAGATAAGTATCATTATTTGCCATTTATTTTAATATCAATCATTTATTATAATTATTATTTTAGTATACCATAGTATTTAAATAAATAATATTTTTTATACGAGTTTAAACTTAATTGGCCTACAATAGAGATAGTTTATCACCCTTGTGGCTTAAGTTATGCCTATTCCCTTTAACTCTAGATTCCTTAATCTAGATTTTTAAGTTAAAAATTTGGTGAACATAACTTCTAAGTTTTATTTTTAAAAACTATCATGATCTAGGGTTTCTATTATCCTAGGTTTCTCACTTGGTATGTTTGAAATTTATTTCTAAAACTTTACTTTAGGGTTCTACCCTCCTCCCATTGTCAAGATTCATGTTCATACGCTTGAAATTTTAACCTTCTTTGATTAACACATTTTAGCCTCAAAATAGAACAATTTTAAAATTAATCATAGGTATTTTATACTTAAATACTCAAAAACCCCTTTTTGTTTGCCAAAATTTGGTATGGATTTCTCAATTTTTATAATTTACTAGTTTTAGTAAATATTGAAATACAAGGCAAATGGTTTATTTATTTTATAATTAATTTATAGGTTTTATAAAAAATAATATTTTATTAAAAAATCTCTCTTTGATCTCTAAAATATATTCCTATCTTATAAAACTTGTTTTTTAATTTGGAATATTATAGGGTTTTGCTTATAAAGCATTCCACATTGTTTGGCCCATTTCTAATTCATAATAGATAAAATTTCAAATTACTCATATTATTTTCATAATGATGCTTATATATACAAAATAATCCTTTATTTTTCCAAAATATTATATGTGTTTTTTATATTTAGCATTTTATATTTTTAGTAAACTTAGACCTACATGTCGTACATTGTACTTATGTTTCCCTACTTATATGGGTTCATCTAATTTCCTATTTTTTAAAAAAAAACTATTTTAGATTCAAAAATTTATGATCCAATAACTTTATATTTATTTCTCTTTATATAACACATTTTTGTCAACCCAACCTTTGGTCTCAAAGCTCTAGTTGTCTTAGGGTTTCTTGATTTACTATTTTTTTAGTTTTGATTTCAAAGTATTCAAAATTTACAGATAATAATTTCCCATTTTATACAAACATGTTTAGTATGAATATATCTCTTAACTAATTCATTTTATATTACATCATGGTAGTTTTTACTTGTTATGTTTACTGTATGATGAAATCAATTCAAAGTAGTAATAAAATTGATCAATATAATGGGAGGGTTTCAAAAAAAAATAAGTATTTAAGTCCTCTTTACAACTCTTATTTCAATAGTATTTATCCTCTCCCTCCTTACCCTAATTAGGGTGACAACTACCATCCCTCTAACTAGGTCCATGCTATCAATACTTCAAGGGGTAAATTAGATGGTGTATGTATGCATATTCAATCTAATATACCTAGGGTTAGTGCTTGTGAATCCTTAAAAGATAAAATCATCCTTATGAGTAAGTATATATAACATTTAAACAATAATTTCAGTTTAAATATCACATTTTTGGAAAATAACATTACCTACCTATATAATCCAACACATGGTAATCTTAATCATGTTTTTGCATCCTCATCTACCATATTTTTTCAAAACAAGGTTTCACATCAAAATGAAAAGCTACCAAAAATACATCTAAACAAAGTGATTTAAAAAATTACCAAAAGGCAACTAAGAATCTAAGTGAAATCCTAAGAGAAATTATTTAAGACAAAGTGACAAAATTACCTTATTTACATATTGGAAGACAATCTGAATATTATATTGCATATCATATAATGCATGGAATTAATACATATTATTGTTTTGAATTAAAGAACAAAATACAAAGTCTCAGAGATAGTGGTGATCCAATAATTGATACATCACTCCAATAAACCACTCAAATTTTGAGTACCTCTCCTAAATAACAAGTGCTAAAATAGAAAATATGGATATGAAAGGATAATTTAGAATAAAAACACTTACAATACAAAAATTAGATTAATAAAATACTCTAAATAAAATTTTAGAAAATTAACAATAACATTAAGTTTCCAACTCAAACTCAAGATAGAAAACAATAACTTACAAAAGAGGGTTATAACAAAGTAAATTTCAAAGTAAGACATGTCTACATAATCAAATGATACAAATATGGTTGACACTGATCCAAACACCATATATAATTCATGAATATAGGAATAAATTATTAAGTTAAAACTACAATTTCTATACTTTCATCCTAAAAAAATAAATTCAAGACACAAACTAAATCTTTTCTTAATATTCAAGAAAAACAAATTTTTAATAAGGAAACACCAATCTATGGTGTATTTTATTATTCATATGAAAATGCTCAAAATTATATATCACAAGTTTAAGAACAACCAAATAAGTTAAATATTTCCTATACTAATAACACATAATATTTGTATGATCCTAATGATATTGATTACACAACATATGAATATGATACACATGATATAGAGCCTTCACAAAAACATATCCTTGATGAGTAAACTATATATTATAATCAATTTTTTTTATACATGTCTTATTTGTACAACATTTTCAAATATTTAGCAAAATGTTGCATCCCATTTCTTTATAACAACTATCCTAGTGGAGGATTTCTTCCACAAATCACTCAACTAAGTACTTTCAATGCATGCATTAGATTGTAGTGGATTATTAAGATTGATTAATGTTTACATATGTTATTATTAATCACAAAAAGTCCTTAGATCTTATATTACCACTCCTTAATTTGCATGTACTTTGGAGATAGTCACAAACCTTCTATAATATTCAAATATTCAAATGAATGTTTTGGAAGGAAACTTCAAAACTAAACTATTAAGATAAGAGAAACACCTCATGCTTATTATTGACTCTAAAAGGACTCCCTAAAACCTTTTAAGACTCATTACATCACATTTACATATTTAAACTTACATTATTATTCATTTGATGCTTCTACATCAATTTCCCCAAGTAGGAGAGTATTTGATCTCTAATGAAATTGAAAACTATCAAGATAAATAAAATACCAATAGGCCAAGATCCAAAAACAATACTCAAAATTGATTCATAGTAATTGAATTGAAATAATTACAAACCCAAACCATGCTTAAATGAGTCTAAACTCAAAATTAGAGTTTACATGCAAATTTAAAAAAAAAAGTAAAACCTGAAAAAGGTCTATTTTTAGGAGTTGCTATTTATAGTCACTTTGCATACAAGTGCACACAACTCTAAAAATATAATGAAATATATTAAACACTATAATTAGACTATGGGATGAAATTCAACTGAAGCTAACTTCTGGTCCTAAAAATATACAATTTCTAAAAATAGAAAAATCCTAAAAAAATAATTAAATCACAATTTCAGACCATCAAATAATCATGTACAGCCTCCAAAAATATCAAAAACATTGCTAGGTAGGTATAACTTCCTAGGAAAGCAAAAATATTTTTGAGATGGTCAATTTGGCATGTGAAAGAGCTCAAACAGAGCTATGGGTCAAAAGTTATGGCCTCCAAAAGGTTACCCTATTTCTTCTACATCATTATCCTCTAGTTGAAAACAACTCAACTCCTATGAGTTGCCATGATTATACTACTACCATTTTTCATTATCAATCTTCTTCAGCTCCCATTCTATAATCGAAGTGTTGTCTTCCTACTACAATCCTTCCCACTACACCAAATACCTATGATAATTTTCTTTCCTTGTGCTCATTGTCTTCATACCCAAAACCTACACTATTGTTTCCTTCTTCTTTAGAACCTACTGCTCCCAATTTACTTCTTCATCTTCATCATCTTCAACATATTCTCCATGGAATTCATATAAATCTAAAAATTAAATACTAGGTATATATCCAAATTTTGTAGTAAACTCACCTCATAAGCATTTTCATTGATTTTTTTCACAATTCTGCATGGCCCAATTTTCTTATAATTTAATTTAATATACATGCCTTTTAGAAATATTTCTTTCCTAAAGTAAACTGTTACCAAATCTCATACTTAAAATACCTTGGATCTTATTCTGACATTTACTACTGCTTTATATTTCTCATTACTTTCCTACAATTTTCTTCTTACCCCTTCTTGTAACTACTACATATGCTCTACAAACACTTTTGCATCATCACTAATTTGATCTACAATTTGTAATTGTAACAAATATAAAAGAACCAAAGGATTTCTCCCATAATTTTTTTGAAAAGGTGACTCTCTTGTTGATCTATTCACTAAACTATTATATGCAAACTCAACTTGGGGTAAAGCCAAGTCCCATTGCTTGGGCTTCTCTCCCACTATTCATATCAATAAATTTTCAAATATTCTATTCACAACTTATGTCTATCCATCTATTTATGGGTGATATGCACTAATGAATTGTAGATTAGTACCCATATTCTTCTACAAATTCATCTAAAAATGAATTAGAAATTTCTTGTCCCTATCTAAAGTAATAGTTTTTGTAACACCATGCAATCTCATAATATATTTAAAAAATAATTTTGCAACTCTAGTGAAATCATTGGTTTTTTTACATGAAATGAAATGAACCATTCTAGAAAAATTATCTACAAAAAAAAATTGAATCATTACCTCTCTTTGTGTTTAGAAATCCCAACACAAAGTCCATATCAAATCTATCCATGGTCTTCTTGGAACTAGTAATGGCATGTATAGTCCAATATTTTACACATGCCCTTTTTCCACCTAACATATTCTAACCCTTGAAACATACCTTATCACATCTCTCTTCATATTTGGCCAAAAATACATTTCCTCCACCAAAGCTATTGTCTTAGTCTTAGCAAAATGTCCAACCACACCACCACTATGTAATTCTCTTATTATATTATCTTGTAGTGATCAAATTGGAATGCACAATCATTTCCCTTTGAAGAGATGACCTTCTTGTATAAGATATTCATCATGAATATCATCTACCCCACTTATTAATGTATTTCTACATTGATCAACCACCTTTCTAAAATATGGGTCAATATCATATAATTCTTTGAAGCTTAAAATCCAACTACTTCACTTACCATAGTAGTTAATAATGTTACTCTCGTACTTAGTGCATTAGCTACTTGATTCTATTTTCCTGATTTATATTTCAACATAAAAGTATACATACCCTTGCAAGAAACAAACCCACTTTACATGCTAACTATTCAACTTTTATGTATTCACATACTTCAAACCCTCATGATCTGTAAATAAGATAAACTCCTTAAGCACTAATTAATGCCTCCAATGTCTTAATGCTTGTAAAATTGCATAAAGTTCAACATCATAAGTATAATACTTTGTTCTTACCTCATTAAATTTATCACTAAAATATGCTATTGGCTTTCCTTCTTGATTCAACACAACACCATTTCCCACAAATGAAGCATCATAATCAATCTCAAACACTTTGTTAAAGTCTAGTAATGCTAAAATTGGTCTTTCTATAATGTTCTTCTTCAAAAATTCAAAGCTTTCTGTGGCTTCTCTAATCCATGAAAATTCTTTCCCTCTCATGCAATATTTTATTGGTGCCACAATACTACTAAATTTTTTAATAAATTTTCTATAAAAAGTTTCTAAACCATATAAACTCCTTACCTTTGTAATGATTTTAAGAATAGGCCACTCAACAATTGCCTTTACCTTTTCTTCATCCATTTTCACACCATCTGTTGAAACTACAAATCCTAAAAATACAAAACTATTTTGCATAAACCTCCACTTATTCAAATTTACATACAACTTATCATTTCTTAACAAATCTAGTACCATTCTCAAATGTTCTAAGTGTTCTTCTTTAGTCCTATTGAATATCAAAATATCATAAAAATAGACAACCAAAAACTTACCAATATATTTTCAAAGCATTATATTCATCACCCTCAAAAATGTGATAGGTGCATTAGATAATCAAAAGGGCATCACCATCCACTCATATAAGCCATCCCTAGTCTTGAATGCAATTTTTCACTCATCTCCTTCATGAATTCAAATCTAATAATAACCACTCCTTAGATCAGTATTGGTAAAATATTTTGCTCATGCTAGCACTTCCTTCATATCATTTAAATGAGGTATAGGAAACCTATACTTTATTGTAATTTTGTTAATTGCTATACTATCCACATACATTCTCTATACACCATCATTATTTGGAGTTAGAAATGTTGGTGTTGCACGTGGAATCATACTCTCCCTTATCACCTTCTTTCTTAGAAATTCAATAACCTATTTATTTAATTTTCCATGTTCTATTAGACTCATCCTATAAGCTACTTGATGAGGTAGAGCTAATCCTAGAATCAAATTAATGTGATGTTAAATATCTCTCTTTGGTGGTAAACCATCTGGTAACTCATCAGGCATAACATCTTCATATTCTTTCAACACTCTTGTTGCTTCTATTAGTATTTGCACCATTTTTGTTTCTTCATTCTTTGCTACTGATGTATAAGAATAACCTGCCACCCTCATATCTTGGATAAATTCTTTAGTAGAGAGCATGTTTTCTATCTTCTTTTCCTCTTTAAGAGGTAACAAAACTACCTTTGTACCACCTTTCCAAAAAGTGTAATTGTTTTTTTCTCCATCATGCATCAATTTCCTATCAAATTTCCATGGTCTCCTCAATAACACATAGCATGCATCCATCAGAATAACATCACACCACATTTCATCAGTATAAATTTTTTATATATAAAAATTGATTAAGCACCTATTATCTACTGTAAATTTATTCCATTTATTAAACCATGAATTTTCATAAGGATTAGGATGCTTTTCACATTAAAAATTTAGTTTCTCTATCATTTCTTTAGAAACTATATTTTCATAACTACCACCATCTATAATAAATTTACATACCTTTCCACCTGAAGTACATCTTGTTCAAAAAATATTTGATTACAACCATGCATCACCACCTTCTTTATTCTTCACTTGTTCCTTCCTTGGAGTGATCATGGTTCTTCTCATCATGAAATTCTCTCCAACATCTACTAGTACACCTTCAATATTCTTCTCTTCTACTTCAACCTCAATTAGATTTACTCTTGGGTGATCTTCTTGCCTCCTTTCTGGATCTTCATAGTGCGAACACTCAAATTATTTATGACATTCTTATCCACATCTATAATATACATAAGATATATACTTATTCAAAATCCATCCTCTAGCACCACCATAACCTCATCCTCTCTAAAATCCTCTTCCTCTTTGTTGGTATTGAAACCCTTGCCTATTATCATCTTGCCTTTATACACTATGTGATGATTCACCTATATTTGTATTCGACCCACCTCATCCCCTATTTGGAGGGGATCTACCTCTTCTTATACAAAGATATGTTCTCCTAAAATTATATCTATTTCATTTTTCTTCTATCTTCAAATCTAATTGATAAGCCTTCTCCATACAAAAAATTCTATGCATGCTTAATTCATCTTGAATAGAAAATTTCAAACCATTTACAAACATTGTATCCATATTCTCTTATATTTCATCATGATCCACTCATATGTAAATATTATAAAATTCATCTTTATACTCTTGTATATTGTGATCATTTTGCCTCAAATTCTAGAATCTTCTATATAGGGTTTGTGCATAATCCATAGGAAGAAATTTCTCTCTTAGCTTCTTCTCTATCTTTTCCATGAATTGATATTCTATTTATCTTTCCTCTATCTCTCTTAGTGTAGGTGATCCCACCAAATCATGGCATGACCTTTCAATTTTGTGCATGCAAACTCTACCTTCTTATCTTCTCTCATAGTCTTCCACTTGAAGAACTTCTCCATGCTATTCATCCAATCTATTAAATCCTCTAGTTTTAAACTACCTAAATAATCTATAACATCAACTTTGATTTCTTCACTTCTTCCTTATAAATTTTGAACAATCCTCTATTCCATTGATGGTGGTTTCTCTTGTTGTTCTTCTTCTTACTCAATTTCTTCATCATGATATGTGTCTCCCTCAGCTTCATTAACACCTTCTCTTCCTGCCTAATTGGTGATAATCTTTGTTAATTATTTAAATTTCCTCTAAAAATCTTGTATAATTTAGTTTATATATGCAATCCCTCCTCATCCTCTCACCATCTTTTACTCCTTGAATATTTGAATTTATTCTGATACCATATAATGAAACTAAAAATTATAAAGACAAATAAATTACCAATAGGCCAAGATCTTGAAACAATACTAAAAATTGATTCATATTGATTTAATTAAAATAATTACAAACCCAAACCATGCCTAAATAATCCTAAACTTGAAATTATAGTTTACATGCAAAATTTGAAAAAAAAAAAAAAACTAAGAAAATGTCTATTTTTAGGAGCTGCTCTTTATATTAAGTTTCCATGAAAGCATGCACAGCTCTAAAAATCTCCCAAATTTATCCTAAACACTATAATTAGACTATGTGAAAAAATTCAAATGAATTTAACATCCAGTCTTAAAAATATACAACTTCTAAAAATAGAAAAATCTTAAAAAAAATAATTAAATCACAATTTTAAACCTTCAGATGATCACGTATGTCCTCTAAAAAATATTGAAAACATTGTTATGTAGGTATAAATTAGAAATGAACTTTTTGAGATGGTCATTTTTGTCTGTGGAAGATCTCAAACAGAGCTACGAGTCAAAATTTATGGCCTCTGGAACGTTGGCCTATTTTTTCTACATCAAGCTCTTGCTCAAATGAAATTATTAAATCTTTTTTCACTTTTTACAATCTTTTAGTACATTATCTCCATCTGCATGTTTGATTTACCTTTATATTTTTACTCTTAGTTAATAAGACAAATTGGGTAAACCTTTACTACATCTTCTTGTTTGAAGTCCATAAAGAAGGACTTTATCTCCTTGATTTCATACTCCATCATATCTGCACATGCAAAACTAAAAATATAATTATTCTCAAAAAATTAAAGAAATATTGCCTCTTCTATTATCATATTTATTCATGTTTATTCTTAAAATATTGGTTCTTCATCCGTTTATTGGATTAAGTTATTTGATTTCTCTAACTTAGCTTGTTTGATGGATTTCTCATTTCCTATGAAGTCTAAATCTTCTGATTCTTGCATAATCTACTACCAAATCAATTCTTCATTTGTTTTATACTCTATTAGCATATCTTTTAGAATGTTACCTTATTATTCACAAAGCACCTAAATAGGTACCATAACATATTTATGATCCCTATCTTTACATAGTATCAAATTGTAAACTTCATAAAATTGTATATCATCTTTATGTTTGTTTTCATGTAGTCTATTTAATGGCTCACATTCTTATTCTAAGACACTATTATTATTCTATAATTCTGTATATGCATAATAAAAATTTGTATTTGAAACAAAATATTTTGGCCATAAAGCCTCCTATAGTACCTCTTTCTTTATTATTGTTCCTTGCATGGTTGCTTCTATGTCATCTTTTGTATTATCTTGAATTAGGATCATTTCCTAATCCATCAACTTTTGCTTCATAGGTAAATGACATGCTATGTCTTCTTCAAGAATTAATGTTTTATATTGATACTTCACTTCATCTTGGTTTATATTGAGCACTACTTGATCAAGTGTTTCATCCTCTTGTTTTATGAGCCTAATCATTGGCTCAATTAGTTCATTTTATTCATTAATTTTTATATGTTCTTCCTTGTACCAAACACTTCCATCATCTTGAAATTCTAACATATCTTCTTCCTCAAGGTAGTAAGTTTATACTTCTTCATGAAATTTCACTTATTCTTCAATAAAAGCATGTTGTTCATGCTTATATTTAACAACAAACACCTTGTTTTCTTTAGTATGTCTTAACTTTAATCCATCAATGTAGGTTTCTTATCCATCTATATTTTTCACATGCATACACACGTATATATAAATTATCATATTTAAAAATTTGAGGCTTGTTTACCCCTTTATTCTTTATTTTAAGTTAATTTACTATCATCTTTGGTTGCCTTCTTAATTGGTTAATTTTTTGTTGACTTTTCCTCTTTTCACTGATCTCTTTGAGAGGCCACTTCACTATTTTCTTGATTCTTACTAAAAATATTTGTCTTGAATCCTCTAAGACTTGATCTATTTACTTTGTACCTACCAATATTACCCTCATCTTAGCTATCTCTTTTTCCATCTCTAATTATATTTTATCAACTTCTTCTCTCTCCATCTTATTTTCAAGATGTTCCTTCTTCAATCCCTTCATTATTTATCTTTCTTCCCTTTATTCTTTCACTTTATCTTAGGCCTCACTATGACTCTCCTCTTTTTTCAAGTCACTCCTTTATTTTTAACACCTCACCTAGATCCTTTTTACCATAGTCTTCTTAGTCCTTTGCCTTGGACTTCTTTCTCTAATTTAATCTCTTCTTAAACTTTCTCTTTTGAGCTTCAGTTAGATTTCTACTCTCTTTTCAATCCTCTATGATTCTAAGGATCATCTTCCACTCATCTCTTACCTTATAGGCTCCATAAACCTTTCTATCTCTCTTTCTCATTCCTATAATATCCATTAGCAACCTTTAACAAACTCAAAAAACAAGACTCAATACTCAAATTCATAATTATTCCAAGATATCACCTACTATGATACCACTTGATGTAGATAAAATGGAAATTCTTCACTTAATGTCTTATGTTTCAATGTCTTCTTGCATCCTTCTTGGTACTAGACTCCATTTTGATCATAATCTATCAATAAATTGTCTAAGATGTTTGTAAATTAACTCTCCATGACATTAATATCCATTAATATATCCCAATTTCAATGGTTGAAAATACTAAACTCCTTCATGAGACTGTTATCTTTACTAAAACCCCTTACTCAACTCTTAAGTAATCAATTTTACTTTTTCACTGACCTTAAATAATGTATTCATTCCTAATATAAGGATCTAATGTTGATCAATAATTATCACATACTCAAGGTAATAACAATGAATTTGTTTTGGATTATTTAAAAAACCATTTATATCTAAAATCTTTAGTATAAACATGGTTTCCTTTCAACCCTCACAACTCAGGGCATATGCTAATTCAAAATACAAGTTATCTCTATTTGCCTTGTTTTAATGCAACCCTTCTTAGGAACATATCTTGATGGATTAAACAAAATGCAAGGTTTAAAAAAACCATAACCCTTTTAAAATACCCATTAAGGCTTTTCATCTCCTTACAAAGTTTTAGAGTTTCACTCTTCATTTTAGTAATTAGGCCTCCTTAAGGGTAGAACACTATTACATGGCTAGTTACCATACTATACAATATAGTATCAACTCAAAACCACATCCATCCTTTATATCTTGGCACATAGGATTCCAAAATTTTATTTAATTTGACTAGTGGTATAAAAAATTATATAAGTTTCAAGGATTTAAACCCTAGGTTAAGGTTACACATGCTTATAAGTGGATGAGAAGGAATAAAAAGTTTTAGAATGAATTTTAATAACATATAAATAATTATAAATATTGTCTTAGTTCTGCCCTAACTTCTATCAACCTCTTCACTAGGTTTTAGGCCAAGGAAAAACACCAAAAGTTTACAACTTGAAGCTTTACCCAAAACTAGGACTATCTATTAGACTGTATGCAATATATGTTAATATATAGTGATAAATTACCTTATTAATGGGGTTATTATATCTAAAATAAGTTACTATTATCAATTTAAAACTCTCTAATTTAATTCCCAGTGTTCAACCATTGAAATGGATTCCAAAATAATGACCCTATTTTTATAGTTTTTGACTATGTTCTTTTACAAAAGTTACAGACCTTAAATTTTTTTCTCTCCTTCCAAATATTTTCATTCATTATAAAATCACCTCTAATATTTTATAAACATGGTTTTATAACTCCCATCCAAATTTCACATGACTCCCATGGTTAGAATATAAAATATAATACATTTCATGCACTAAACCCTAGACAGGGTTTTCGTAATCAATTAAGAACTTGGGAGCTAACAATTTATTGGTAATACAATATAAACCCTTTCTAATTGATCAAATACTTGAATAATACCCTTAAAATACTCCCCTATCTACTCCAAACTTCACTTGTAGTACATTCATGAAGTTTCATGTGATTTACATGACTAAGATGAATGCACATATACATAAAATATTATTATACTAGGTTTTAATATAACTAACTTCAATCTTAGTTCAAACACATTCCAAGTTTGAATTAGTTAGATTAATTTATACATAATCAATATGAATACACAAGTTTCAAGTAAATACTGCCCCTTTATAGAGAAGAAAATTGCCACACTTACAAAACCTTTTCTTAGTAGCATGTGAACTATCATTATCCTTTTATTTTATATCTGGTATTCAATATTTATTTGAATATAATTAGGAACACATATAATAAGTATCAAAACATCATAAGCACATTTATTCTATAAAACATACCTTTACATCAAATGGTTTCATTCATTAATCTAAAAAACATAGGCTTTATTTACAAACATAGGCCTAATGGCCTTCTTGATAAGTCATCTTTGCCTCCTTACTCATACACAAACTTATATCTATCCTATTACATATAATAAATGAATCTTATCAGTTACTTTATTTAGATCCTTCTTTATGCATTTCATACCATTTCTTTGTAACAACTATCTTGGTGGAGGGTTTGTTCCATAAATCACTCAATTAACTTCTTTCAATCATGCATTAGCTTCTAGTGGCTTATTGGGGTGGATTAACTTTTACATAGGTTATTATGAATTAAAACAAATACTTATATATTTTAATACCACTCCATAAGGTGCATGTCCTTTGGAGATAGTCACAAACCTTTTACAACATTTAAATATTTAAAGGAAGGTTTTGGAGGGAAACTTTAAAACTACACTATTATAAAAAGAGAAAGACCTCATGCTTCTTATCAACATTGACATGAATCCTTAAGACCTTGTAATATCACTACATCACATTGACATATTTATAAATTTATATTATAATTCATCTAATTCTCGTGCATCACATGCATGTATTTGTGTTTCATTAAAAAAAACCATTAATATTATTAATGACTACAAGAAAGTTTCATATAATCAAACAATGATTTAAGAAAATATATGAGAAATAGAGAGGCATCCTAGTCTTTCTTTTCCATCAAATTAAAATCCTTAAAACCCTTAAACCCCATTAATGGATAAACCAAGGATTTATCTAATCAGACAATGTTATAAAAAATGTTTGTAAAATAAAAATGTTCACACGTCTTTATTTTTTACCAATTAAATTAAAATCCATAAAACCTATTTATGGATAAAATAGGTTTTCATTTGAAACCTAAGTAAGACCCAATGTTCTTACTACTTTAGTTTTAACCTAGAAACTATGACATTTTTATTAAATAAATTAAACATAATTAGCCAATTATTACTCATATAGTGGAGGTATACAACAACATAATTAGATTAGTTTTCATGATTTATTTGATACACCATATTACATATTATTATGCTAATGTTATGTTAATGTTTTATAATAGACAACAATTACATGATACAAGGTAATTTTCTTTGAACTAATTATAAATGCCAATATATAAAACAACCCTCTCTGGTTTCATATGGTGAAATTTTGTAATAATAATCAATTTTATAGATAATCTCATCTAAAAATTATAATATGATAAAATAATTAATACAAAATTATGCCATCAGTCTTACAACATAACATACAAATATAACTAAAAAGTATAGTATGATAAATGTAAATATACAAGTATTCCAATAACCTCTATTATAATAAATATTTTGGTTTAATAAAAGTTACATAATAGTAGATATGATAAGCTATGAAAATTATCCTGAAATAATTTTAGTTACCATGTGTAAGCATCATAATTGGTTAAGATCAATCATAATAAGGGAAAACATCATATGGGAAATTTTATTTCAACTAAATATCGATGGTACCCCACACATCTCCCCATTAGGAGTGGGCATTCCATTTATTAAGGTATAAATAATGACAATGTGATATTCTAAAACCATTTGAGAACACATGTGAAAATATAATCACTATTACTTGAAACCAATTATAAAGACCCTAGTATGCCTCTATTGATTATGACCTCAAGAAATAATATAAACTAGAAAATATAGTTGACAGATAATATATACAACTATAATATCAATTTTATCTAATTATTTTAAAGGAATTATCATATGTAAAAATAATTTAAGTCATTATTCACAAAATCATTACTCTCTTATATAATATCTAGTCATCATTACCATTTATGTCTAATTGATAATGAGTGACCAGTAAATAAGTTCCTACCTATCACTCATCATCCTTTAAATAATAAGGATCCCATTTTAAGTAATAAGATTAATCACAAGTTATTTATAATGTAATGACATAAAACATTCTACATTAACCATCTAATGAATGCTAAACAAAATGTCATATTTGAGTCTTATTCACAAAGGAATATGTACCACAAGATTGGTCTAAAGAATTAAACCATTCAACAATATTTATTTACAACTTTACATTCATAACCATATACCATAAAGTGTATTTTAAACATTTGAGAACATAATATCTAAATAGTTTCCTTAATAATCATATACTCTAGTATTTAATAAAACTAATTATATATCCATTTACAATATGATGAATATCCATATATCCTATGATCACAATACTATAATAGTTAATTAAATATACAAAGATAATAAGATTCATACATAGTAAATTGATTTGATTAAGTTATTTTATGTTTTACATCCTTTCAAAAGAGTATCCCATCATATACTATAGGAATATATGTGGTTTCATCAACCACCTACATGTCTATAGCTAGTTAATAATGCACTTAATCTATTCACATTTTCCTAGTCTATGTTATGTTTATAAATAATACCTAGTTATGTTTAAACCAACTCAATAAAGTATTGAATATATTATTTATAATGAATAAACATTTCAAATTTATAAATTTAACTGATACTACAACCAACACACACTAATAAAAATAGTAACACAATGTTATAATTTAGTTAGAGACAAAGTTACATCAATGATTCATGGATTTGACAATGAATCTATAAAGACTAAAATAAAAGTCATAAATTAAAAATACTCATTCACTCAAGTGAGTAAACTCACACCCATAAGTTTATAAGGAGTGAACAATTTCCAAAACTAAATCCCAAAATAGATGAGTTTTAATAACACATATAATAAAAAGTAAAATTAATATATATTAACTTCAAGTATAAGTAGTAACACAAATATATGGATTTAAATGAGCGAAAATCACCATGGATTTATCCATTCATAGTTAATATTATCATATTCAAAAATTTAATAAGCTAAAACTACACATAATACTAACATTTTTCAATGAAATCCTATTGCCATATAATTCCTCAAAATAACCATTTACTTAAGTAAAGTAAGATAAAATAATATGGATTAAAAATACAACATTTTACAAGTGTGCTATAGATATTTAGAATGAAACAACCATCCAAGTATGTTACAATTGTATAGGGTAAAAACCAAAATAATATGCTACATTTATTTAGGTTTAAAACTAAAAATAATGATACCACCATTTATAGTTTAAAAAAAATAATATGTTACAAATATTTAAGATAAAACAAAAACAATGTGCTATAGTAATTTAAGGAAAAATAACAACAATATACCACAATTATTTTTGGAAAAATAAAAATAATATTCTATATCCATTTTAAGGCACATACAACATCTAATATACTATAGAAACTTAAGGATTCAAAATAATAACAAATGTGCTATAGCCATCTAGGGTCAAAACAACAACAAATTTCCAATAATTTTAACCACCCATGGAAATGATGTATCAAAAACCTCTTATAGTAAAAAAATCATAAAAACCTAGAATAAAAATTAATTACTTTCATATACTTGTATCTAAGTAGAGATTCCACTCCAAATATCATGCACTTAAAATTTCTCATCTGCCTTTATCCTTTTATTCTTATTTTTATCCTTTGTCATCCCATATCTCATTATGTACTCCATTTTTAATGTTACAAAAATACATAGCTTGTGAAGGCAACCAAGCACTACTTTGATTAAACCTATAACTAAAATATTTTCCTTTTTACTCTAATAGTCATGATAAAGAAAATACATGGTAGTCACCATTCAATATCCTATCTCAGGATTTACCATCCACAATATGAGTTTCACCTCCATTTTCCCTTCATATTTAATGATTCATTGACTTGCATGAATAAAATGAAACCCTCATTATAAATTAATCAATGATTATGTCTATTGACCCCAAAAATAAATTTTTTTATGTTATTCATAATGACTTAATTAATTCCACCACTTATGGTGGTCAAGATTAATAAAAATGAAGATAAATTTTCATCCAAAAATGCCAATAAATATCATGTTATATTTACCACCTAATGTGGTCAAAAAACTCAATATTATAAATATTCCTAATTTATGGAAGTTTTAGTAATAATAAATACCACTTTTGGCCTCTAATGAATAATTTAGGCCCTTATGCCTTTATTCTAAAATAGATCAATGACTTGTTACAATCCAAGATATCATTTTACGAACTATTAGTTAGACAACAATATTTTTTATAGAGGTTCAAAGTTCCATTCAATATAAAAATTCTCAATTTTTATTTTGACATGAACACATATAAACCATTACAACTATTCATTTTAATAATATAAATCATCGCTATCATTTTAACATATTATACATTTCATACAAATTTTTTAAATACACACAAGTTACTCAAAAAACATAATTCAATACAAACATAATACCAAATTCTATAAAAATACAATAATACCAAGTATTAAATTTCATCAAGGTATCACATTAACTTTAGCCATATTTATAAAACTAAAAGGACACTATGAATCAAATCAAATATGCCACACCACCATCAGGTCAAATATGAGCACATGTAATAATGCATGTATTATAAGGAGGATATCATCATCATGTCTTAATGAAATTTATTAAATTATAATGAATCCCATCTTAGGTTAAATTATCATCATTCACATATATACTCTTTTCGCATATGCATAAAGACACACATCTAACCCCTTATCATACTAGCCATGTTTATATAAGAAAAATGTAGTTGTATACATGATTAGTGAATTGATATATAATCATACCAAGATTTGAATATATAATCAAGTAATTATAAATGAGTCATTTTAATCAATCATAAATAATTGATAAAACAACATTGAAATTCTACACCACAAATATGCCTTTATCATTTTTTAATTGAATAAATGTCACATACATTCGCATGGTACATGTTAAAACCTTATTAAAATGTGAAATATAATAATTAGATAAATGCTTCTAAAATAAGTTTCTTCAAACATGTGATTCTTACCATGGTCACATGAACCATGGTGTATAAATCCTAATAAGAGAACCAAAATTATATATGGTGTTGTTGTGGAAGCAAAACACACATATATAATGTAAGCTACCCATATTCTTAAAAAAATATCATAATACATAGAAAGTAAATAATAAATATAATTCATAGTAGGATACCAGTTTACTAGAGGAAAACATATGTTTTATTTTGATTATGTTGTGGTGTTTAACATATGAAAGCAATAATTCAATTCATATCAGGGTACCCATCTGGTATAGGAATAGTTATGTTCATATCCTTAGCATAATTTTCATTTTATTGAAGGAAAATTTATGTCTTAAAATATTAAAAATATTTGTAGTGATTTTGAATAATAGAATTAGCATTAAGTCCCATAAGCACCCCCCCCCCCCAAACCAAATGTTCTCCTTTAAAACCTAAAAAAATGAGAACAACCCTCTTAGCTCCACATTACTCCTAGAAATCGTAGTATTACACCTCATGTAAACATTCATAAAATTCATTAAAGTAGATAAAACTAACGCATATGGACGTGATAGTGTAATCTACCATGGAAGGCCTACATGAATCATCAACTCAACAAATCATATAGTTAATCCATTATTTCATATTCATAAAAAACTATCGGTCAAATTCCCGACAATAATTGTTAATAAAACTAAGATAGTCATAGCACTACATAGGCTTATGTCCATTTTTAAATATATCATTTTACAATAGTGTGAGAGATAAAGAGAGGAAGAGAGAAAATAATGTATATTGTTCAAAAATAATGTAATGATGATGAATGCAATAAGCTTATTATAAAAAGATAATAAAATGAATATAATAATATGTGTATATAAAAATAATAATATATATACTAATGAATATAAAAAAATCATAAATATCATATGTAAAAAGATCAGCTTGGTGCATACCAAAAATAAATTACTTATTACAAACCAATATGTCATATCTCGTAATATCATTATAGAAAATAATGTAACATATGGTGACACATTTTTTCCCATGAATTAAAAATACCATATAGGTATAAACCCCATTCTACCAATTCACACATGTGAAAACTCAAATAATACCATTCATATACACAAGGTATTTCCATTTTAAGATTACCCATATCTCTTGGTGTTTAGCTTGGGCTCTAACACCAAATATAATGCACCCAAAAAAATCCCATAGAAATCCTATCAATTTTTTTAAAGTTTATACTAAGAAACATAAAATTCCTAATAATTGGACCATAAAATTTACTTTACATGTTTCCCTACATGATTGAATAGTACAATGAAATAATTTAACAAATTTAAGCATTCACCTTTGTCAAGTTATATATAATTTATAGTAAACATGTAATACCTTGTTGATTTCAACAATTAACACTTAGATATTATTAACCATCATAATAATCATGTAAGGGTGTTAATTCCAACCAAAAATAGATTTATAACTTATGTAGGCATGTATAAACACTTCATATCCATGCAACTATAGTCACCTATGATCATCTATGGTTATTTATAAGTTATTAATTTAGCTTTCCATAAATAAAATAAATTCATAAGATTTATTTAGCATGACTCAAATCATTTTAACTTATAATTACATGTTTAAAAGGAACCTATTAGTTATTTGTGTAATAAATACTCTATTAATTTGGGTTAGTCAAATTTTATAATACATATTCATATATTATATATCATTCTTATATTTTGATATTATATATTGAATAGCATCAAATTTAATTAATTATAATAGTTCAACATCATAACATCAGGAAAGGACATATATATCATTTATATGTTGTGAAATTAATAGTTTGATAGTCCTCAAGGATTTATTCCAAATTGCATCTAAATTTGGATATAGACACATAGATCTTTAAATATATTTTATAAAGCACACAATCAAGGATTGCCTTTAGTTAAAACTTAAGTAATAGGGATATGAAATATCCTCTTAAGTGATTTTCATAAAAAAAAATTATCCAACAATAGTATAAAATTAGTAAGTTTAGTAGTGAAACCTTATGCCTTCACCACATTCAAGTAAGACTACTTAACTAATATTCTAGTAAATTTTATCATTAAGCATGACCATACTAATCATATAATATATTAACAATATTGAATTAAATACATACAATAGGGTTGTATGATGAGCTCATCACAAGGGTTGAAACCTTTTCATATATTCACAAATATCAAATGTTTATTTTATTTTGAAATAATTATGTGGGTTTATGATCAGAAAAATTATCATGATACCTATCCCAATTGTAAACAATTGAAAAAACACCTTAGTCCTAATAGTTATATAATAACATGAAAAATCCCAAACCACATTCAAACTAGTACAAGGTACAAGAATACATTTAAGATTCTAATTCTTATTATGAGTAGGGAAAATAGAGTGTATAAGATCTTCGATATTTTCACAATTCAAATTGATAATGCACTATGAATATACCTTTCAAGTATTTTCATTAAAACAATACTTTTGAATATAACATTTTTAACAATATTCCAATGGATATTTCATATAACTCTAAGATAAACACAACCATAAGTCATAACTAAAACACATGCATTGGTAAGAAAGGGAATATAGTGCTTTCCTTTCTTAAGAACATGCCCATATTTTAAGGAACATTCAACCATGGTGAAATATAATTTAATCAAAGATATAATTATATATAATATAAATTAAAATTAAAATTATATAAATATAAAATTATTCTTTTGGGAGAGTTTGATAATTAAAATGTATGCCTAAATGCAAGTATAACCAATAGGTCAAATATAATATTTATTGCATCTAAGAGAGGAAAACATAATTATATTAATTTTTTTTATACTAATCAATCCTTGGAATAATTATTGGAACACCAATCTAAAGTTCACAAGAGATAAAATTACAACTATAGAAAAAAAATATTGGGTTCTAGTACTTATGATTAACTTACATCCTACATTATATAATTAACATGTATACAAAAATCAGCATAAATTTGGCATGCTTCTCATTTAAACCACATGAGACACTAATTATGATTATTAGATCATGAATACCACACTATAATATAAAATCAAGTAATATATTCAAAACTAAACAAGGTATAGCCATTAATTATTATTGTATGTCATATTTACCTGATATAATCTCATATTAATTTTACTTTCCATCCACGATTAAGATAATTCTATATTTAAACAACATAAATAATGAGTATTTTCATTTCTAAACAACATTTCAATCAAAAAATTTGCATATACATTTTGTAAAACTCTCATAATTAACTATAATACCACTAATAAAATAACATATAAAAGCAATTAGAAAGGAAACATGAGGAATAATAGGAAGTCTAATACTGAGGAAGGTGTCCATATTCTAAGAAAACTTATATTCTTATTTAATCAAGGTAACCATCATATTAAATTATAATCTGAAAGAAATGTAAGAAATATAATAAAATTACATAAAATCACACTATTATATTTATTTGAGTATGAATCTTAAAGGGTAGTTGTCAAGGGAGATGGATGTAAAAGTATATAAAATACCTCCCTTATGCATATGTATCTACACACATACTTGATTATAAAAATTAATATAAATTTATTCATGTCCAATAATCATAAAAAGTTTAAGAAATTATTATTATAACATAAGAATGTGTCACAATATAAGCACTCAATATTTTAAAATTAATTCAATTATAGTTTCCACATTAATTTTTTCATACCAAGAGTTTCATACCCATATCTAGATGATAATAAGGACCAATATTTAGCATAATAGTAATTATTGGCTAAAAGAATTATAATTATAATTTTACTTATATAAAAAATATATAACTATCCCAATGAACCAAAACAAGACATGAAGCATAAATAATCTACAAGCTAAGCATAGACTTCAAATTTCCATATCTTACCATCCAAATCAGCATTACATTAGTTAAAGTGAAGTTTTTTTTTAAAAAATATTATCTCCATTCATGTGCTTAATACATACATCTAGTGTCTTTATTTTATTCCATAATATTTGTCATTTATAACTAGTAATTTGTGGCATTACATATGTGTCTAATAAATCTATTTTATGCCATAATGTTTTCATTTCCATCCATGAAAGTATTCTTCTACATGTGGATATAATAGGTCTATTTAATATCATAATTTAAAATTATTTTTAGTTATGATTGTATGATTGTACATGTGCATATAATCGCTCTATTTTATGCCATAATTTTGTCATTTATAGCCATGAATTTATGGACCAAAATGTGTATCCAATATCTCTATTTCATTCCATAATATTTTTATATTCGACCATGAATTGGTTATACAGGAGCATTATATTTGTATTTTATGACATAATGTTGTCATTTCCAGCCATGAATGTGTGTACTTACACATTCTTCTAGTAGATATTTTTCCTTCCATAATGTTTCTATTTTCAGCCATCAATATGTAAACCTAATATATCTATTTTATGTCATAACATTTTTATTTATAGACATGAATGTGTGGTTTTACTTATGCATTCTGAACATGTGGTCATTTTTTCAAAAAATTAACATGCATCCTAAGCATAAAGTCATTTTGTCAAGAAACTAATGTGCATTACAAACATGTAAACATTTAAAAAAAAAAGAATTAATTCTATGTAGGAAAATTTTAAATCAAATGTCCTGTATTTCACTAATGTAGATATATTTTCAAATGATTATCATGAATTCCAAGCATGTAAGAATTTTTTCAATAAATTATAATTCATTTAAATTATTTAGATAGTATATTAAGCAGTTAGCATGCATCTTAAGCATGGAAAATACTATCTTACATTCCAAATATCTATTCAAAAAAATCATACAATAGTTAATCTCATGCATCTTATAAAAAATATGAAAACACACTATTATAACACCCATTAATGAGTTTACTAGGTTTTCACTAGATCAAGGAAGGATTTAGATAAATGTATACAAAATAGAGAGGAAATCTTTTTTTTCCATTAAATATAAATCATAAATCACATCAATGGATATATTAGCATTTCATATAATCAAAAAAAATCTTGAGAAAATATATGTAAAATAGAGAGGTGTCTAGATCAATATTTTTTCCACTAAATCAAAAACTATAAAACCCATTAATGGTTATAACATGACTTCATATAATCAATAAATGTTTTAGGAAGATATATACAAAATACAAATGAATCAAGTATGTGATCTAGTCTATATTATGTTTTATCAAATTAAAAATATAAAATCCTTTAATGGCTACAATAATATTTTATTACAAACATAAGTAGGATAAAAGATAATATAAAATATCAATTAAGGGAGGTGTACTCATATAAAATGTGAAAATTAGTAACTTGAGTTTGGATTGTAACACCCAACCCATAGGTCCCTCTTGGTTACTCTCATGACCTTTATAGGCACCTTTTCATTAATTCCCAATCATCCATAGCCTTCCAAACCTTATTCTAGCTCAACCAAACTACTTTTCCCATGACAAATCCATCCCCCTAGGTCCCATACCCTCAGGATAATAGTGCCCAACTTGGAATATAACATCAAACCCTAGGGTGTCTGAGTTTAGTGATCCTATCCAATCACATTTTGAGCGCAAGTAACCATTTTATCCTAATTCATCTTCCTCATTGTGTCAACCTAACATGAATACATCTGATCCATGACCAATAGATCTCTTGAAAATCTCATTCAAAGTTCATTCAGAAGGGGTTGGTACATATCACAAAGAAAATAAGAATACAAGCAAGAATACTCAAGCATATTTTCCTATTCTCTTCATACAACCATCTAATACATCCACAAGCTTATTTAAACCCTTACACTAGTCCCTATTGACCTTAAACACACCTAGTTTTAGTATTTTGCATCTTCATACAAACTATTGTATAAAGCACATCAAGTGGGAGAGATACATATGGCTTGATCCCTCTTTGAAGTATTGGTATATAGGTAGCGTGCACACATAAGGGGTGTTGATACATTTTTAGTGCATATTACACACACTAACCCCCCCCCCCCCTCTATCTTAAATTTGGTCAAAGCACAATGGAGTCTAGCATTTGAATAATAAATTGTCTCTATATGGAGTTCTACAAACTTTTAGCATCTAAAATTTTATAGGTAGGCTTACTCAGGAACAATAAACAAAACCCAAAAAACTTAGGTATCCTTGATAATAGAGGAAGAATAGGAATATAGCATGAGACCCTAGGGTGTCCTAATTCAGTGCTCCTATCCTTTCATAAAATAAAATCTTGATCCTAATTTGTGAAACTGTCCCAGTCCTGCATAGCAAATTTCAAACCCTATCTCAACCATCTCAGTATGTTTTCAACTAAGTCTTATTTTCTCCACATTTATTACTATTTTTAGAAAGGTTCAAATTATAATTAGATTATACAAATTAGTAGCTTAATTATTGAAATATTATTTATTGGTTTAATTAACTCAAACCCTTCACTAAATTAGGAATAATAATTCAATATTCCGAAAAAATTTAAATCATTTGGTGAACCTGACTTACTTTGTTTGTGCGTAAAAACCCTATAAACCCTAAAATAAATTCCTTGCTGATTTTTAGAAAAAATTTTTGATTTTTGACTTGCATATTTAAATCAAAAATTGAATTTATTTTTTAAAATTCCATAGTAATTAAATATATATATATATTCTTCCAACCCCTAGGTGCATATACTAGGTCCCTTTAAATCAATAATTTTCCAATAATTTTTTACTTGCATATTTAAATCAAAAATTCACATCAAATTTTAAAATTCCTTAATGATTTTAAAAATAAATCATTTTTCAAAACCCTAGTTGCATATACTAGGTCCCTTTAATTCTTGAGGTATCACCTTACATCTAAAATTAGATTTCACATAATAAAAAAAATGAATCTCACTTATTTACACATATTTCTTGTATTTCTTGCAAATAATAAGGAGACCATACTTGGTCCTATCATATACATAAATGATGAAGTTTACCATATGTTAATACATAGCTTCATTCTTTTAATTTCATGCTTACTTTTCATAATATGGTATGATATTAAGAAAATTAGTGATAAATATGTTAAGATACCTATTACCTCACCTTCTTTGAAGCCTCTATCCAATGTCAAGCTATGTTATATGGTCCATTTTACTCTTCCCTAGGTCACTACATGTTACCAAAGAAACCAATTGACACCCTTTATCACTCCACCACCTTGACCTATCAATTATCTTCACTCTCCTCCCATAGATACTACTATTCTTATACAAATAGTAGATAATGTGGTTAGAGTTGTTACTCAATGTGATACCATGCCTTCCTCACTTGGTCAAGTTCCCCACCACCCTCCTATTCTTTCCTTTCATAGGCCAAACCTAATCACATAAGCAAATCCACATAAGGCATATGATATTGTTGATCAGTTGAGAAACACACTAACTAAAATTTCCATGTTAGAATTGCTTTAAAAAGCCAATGTGTTCAAACATTATTTATCATCACTCACTCAAAATTATATGCTAATTAATTTAGAGGCTTCTTATTTTGCATCAGTGGTCAACATGTTAAAAACTATAGAAGATGTTATTTCTTTTTATCATGAGGATATGCCATCTTAGATAGTTATTGATCAAAATCTACCATTGTTCATACAAGCTTAAGTCAAAACCAGTGTAATTAAGAGAGTTCTAGTTGATAGTGGTTCTAGAATTAATATATGTAATATTACATTCATATAGACCATATGCATAGATATGGAATCCATGAAAAAATGATATAAGAATATTATAGGGTTTTATCATATACCAAAATAGACATTGGGAACCATTACTTAAGATATCATGGTAGGGCCAAAAACCCTCTCTACATAGTTACAAATCATACCAGGTCCTCATCATTAAAATATTTTACTTGGATGACCTTGGATACATGATATGATGTTAGTTAATTCTACTCTTTATCACTATGTTAAATTTATCCAAGAAGGATACCTATACACATGCCCAGTAGATAACTAGACATTCATATATTATCAAATTACAGAGTCATCTTCAACTATTTCATTAGATGGGACACCTCATATCACCATTTAGTCACCACCTCATTACATTTCTCTTGATCTGATACATATATATGAGGTAGGAGAGACTAACACATCTTTCACTCCTCCACTTACAATTGTGTCCTTAGTTTTAGATATTTAACCAATCATAGCAATATCAATAGTTCCATCTACTCCATCAGTCATAGTTCCTACACCTATTACAATTATACAATCACTAACAATAGTTATAGTAATACATGTTGATTTTATAGTTATAGTTACTCTAGTAGTTACAGATATTATCACAACACCACCATATTCTACTACTTTAGTTGATGAGACTCTCATATCACAATTACCCCTTGTGGTAAATTTTGAGTTACCATATATACATGATGTTGATATATATTCCTATGCTATTTTAGATGATGATATGACACCCACACTCATAAATTAATATTTTTGTGGATTACTTTACACCAATTAGCCCAGGAGAGTGCCAA
Source organism: Torreya grandis (assembly GCA_037957365.1). NCBI lineage: Eukaryota > Viridiplantae > Streptophyta > Pinopsida > Cupressales > Taxaceae > Torreya > Torreya grandis. Next base: position 355,279 of record JARHVA010007622.1, on the reverse strand, counting down.
GATGACTCTAGATCTCTCATTACACATATTATATCACTCTTAGCATCTCACACTACAGTCTTAAGATACATTCCACATTTTTAGTGATAGATAGATCACTTGGAATATATAGTTCACATGGTTACCTCTATGGATACAAAGCAAGTCATTCAGATTTAGGTAGGTAACACACAACATAAACCATAAATTATACTATAAATGTTACTTGATAATGGATTAATTACATTACCTATAGTATGACAGATTTATTATCAAGTTATCACATCAAGATGGTTTCTGATTTTGTCTTTTTCACTGGATCATAGGCCATGATACAAACTCATATATAACTTTACAATAGAGATTAGATAAACTACAAATTTAGGTTATTATTTAGATTACACCACCATTAGCACCATATTTGCCACTTCCATTGAAGCCATCTAATACCATAGTTGAACATCCCAGAGGAGACACACCATCTTCACCACTAGAGTAATCTTCAATTCATTGTCAACAAGATGACACCATTACAAGTGATAGATCTTTGAATACACAAAGAGCATAGATCCTACTGACAGTAGTGGAGATAGCCACCATTAAAATAAAATCTATGACATATGATGATACTTATGATGATGATCTTAAGGCATTTGATGATGGATGTGATATATTCCTCCATCTATATCCCAATGAGCTCCATCTTTAGACCCTTTACTCCCTCCAACCTAGTCTTTTACATCATTATTTACATATTGCTTATTACTTATATATAGCTTCCTTTCAAATTAATTATACATAATTCATTTTTGGTTACTTGTACATAGTTTCTAATTTTTTTCTTGTACATAGTCTCTTCATGATTGATTATACATAGCTTATTTCAAAAATATAAAAACATTAAAATATTCAAAAATACCCAAAAACATTCAAATAATATAAAAATACAAAAACATTCAAATAACTCAAAATACCAAAAACATTTCAATTATATGCATCATCCATGCTTTAAATATCTACTACCTTTTTAGACTTACATTTACTATTCTATGCTATTTTTTGTCAATTTATCTACATTACCATGCTTCACTTGATCTTCTTTTAGTGTGTGCAGTGACATCCAGATCCATGATTGCTTCACTCTACCTATTAAGGGGGAATCCTAATTCTATATTCAAGATATACAGTGATATATTTACCCAATAGGGGCATCTTCTACATGAATACACCATCCAAGTTATGTCATTCCTACACTACACACTCTAGTTATCATATTGATGTATATTACTTACTAGCGTACAGAGATTAATCTATCGACACTCACTAGTATATATAAATTGTGTATTTCTTAGAATATACTTAGTCTTGTACTACATGTATTGCATAATTTCACCCCTTGCTTTGATTAGTTAGATGTGATTTTATTTCCAACATTTACATGCTTTCCTTTCTTGCTTTGCATAGTTAGATGTGATTTCATTTATCAATTAATTTTTTTTCTCCTATATGTGCCTTAGGACATTTGCCAATGTCATTTTATTCTATTCTTGTGTGTGTGTTAGCAAATTTTACAGTGTCCTTTACTTGTACTATTCTATGTGATTGTGGATTTCATGCTAACCTTGTTCATTTCTAATTATATGTGTATGTGGCATTTGAATATGCCTTGTATGTTCGCTTCCCATTTTGAGTGACATATGCCTATGTCCATTATTTTCTTTGCCCCTTGGCCACTCTTGTATGATTCTTACTTCTTACCTTGTGTGTTTGTTACTTTTTTACTTTTCAATTATTTGTAATGCCATGATCCACATCATACATTATCTTACTTTCTTAGATGCCATGATGGACATCATGCTCCATCATTCCTTGAAAACTAACTAGACTTCCAGTTCTATTTCATTACATTGCACATGATATTACATTGTTACATCTATCTAGGCACAGTCCTAATGATCTAAAAATATCCAATACAAACCATGCTATATCTTGAGATATCTTGTCAATTATCATTGCTATATCATGTATTATTGCAACATAACACACTTGTAAAGCTCTTTATTTATAGGTTAATAATTGCATGGTATTAATTCCTACCCTTAAAATAGGGGGAAATAAATAAGGATTTTATCATAGAGATCAAATCTCCTACCAGTCAAAAAATGAGTTTTCAAAAAACCTAGAATAGGAACCAAACTTCAAACTAGGTAGAACAAACTAGACAGATAGTGATAGTTATAGAATAGTCATTGAAATCAACCTAGGATAAGAGAACCAATATTTTAATACATCACTATATAGTATGGTTTCCATTTTTGGTGCTCTTGTCCAAACAACAAACAAAATAGATTTTTCAAAATTAGACAAAAAGGTAAGACTAGTTATAGTTTTGTCAACCATAGTTTAGTTTAGAATCAATAGTTTTAGTATAATTTTTCTTAGAGATTATAAATATAGGGAGCATCATGAACGACATGATGGATCTCACTTCTAGTTTTAGATATGGTATTTGGTATAACTTATAGATTAAAATCCATGTTTTAGACACGAGTGATTGAGGGAAATATATGTGACACATTTGACTTCTTTTATTTCCAAGTTTAATACATTACCCAGGTATTATTAGTAGTTGCATGCCTTATTCCATCTGTAGGTGTTTGGCATCAATTTTTGTGTGGCTTCCACATAGGCCTATTTCCTAATTTTAGAGTGGCTTTCATACAAGCCTAATCTTCACCTTTTTTGAGTGGCCAAGAGTGGCCTAGTTTCCATCATATATTCAACTATCCAGACCAACATTTTTAGACTATAGAGCATTCATGGGATTCAAGATCCATCTCATACAACACACATTTTATATTGGTATTTGTTCATAACATTAATTCATAGGGTAATGATGGAGCCAAAGGAATAACTAACCTTTGTATTCTTGAGTCACCTATTCAGAGGGATTGGAGACATGGTCTAAACATCAATTAACTCATGCATGATCACCTAGCTTCACTTAGTGGGTGATGATGGAACAAAAGGGACATCCTTTGCATTCTTGAGCTGCTCTTGTAGAATTGAGCACTCAACTCCATTCATGATATTACTCTTGGTACAACACATACCTATCATTACTCAGCATCATCTAGCATCACAACAAGTTTTGTATTGGTTTACATACCTAGTGAGGTGTATTCATTCCTTTTTATTGATCTATCTCTCTTACCTAGCTTTGTAAATTATTAATTTATATATAGTGTATCTTTTAACAACTGATCTACTCTTAATTTTATTTTATAGATTTACCTTTCAAAATGTGCTCTCTCTATACACACCCAACATCACACAACTTCATGGGATTCACCCTTATAGGTAAGTTTAGGTACGCTTTCTATTTTTCCTTTATCTTAGTATTTTAATTTATTGTATTAATAGAATAAAGTGGGGGGGGGGGAGAAATGTAGTCATATAAAATGTGAAAATTGGCAACTTGAGTGTGTCTTGTGACACCTAACCCATAGGCCCCTCTTTCTTGCTTGCATGACCCTTATAGGAACCTTTTCACTAATTCCCAGTTATCCATAACCTTCTAGACCTAACTCAAGCTCATCCAATTTGATTTTATCATGATAAATCCATCTGTCCAAGTCTCATACCCTTAGGATAATAGTTCCTAACTTGGAATATAACACCAGACCCTAGGGTGTCTAAGTTTGATGCTCTTATCTAATCATATTTTGAGCCTAGGTGATCATTTTCACTTGATTCCTTTCCTCATTATGTCAACATATTTTGAATACATTTTACCCATGACCAATATATCTCTATAAAATCCCATTCAAATTTCATATTTAAGGGGATGGTAAATATCACAAAGAAAGATTACAAGCAAGACTACTCAAGCATATTTCCCTAGTTTTTTAATATAACCATCCAATATAGCTAAAAAATTATACAAACCCTTACATTAGTCCCTAACCACCTCAAACACAACTAGTTTTAACATTTTTCATCTTCATACACACTATTGCACAAAGCACATCAAGTGGAAGAACTACATATGGCTTGATCCATCTTCAGATTATTGGTATTTAGGTAACATTCCCACACAAGGGGTGTGGATACATGTTCAGTGTATCTTACACACACTAACCCCCCCCCTCTATCTCAAAGTTGGTCAAAGCATAATGGAATCCAGGGTTTGAAGACTAAATCATCTCTATAGGGAGTTCCATAGACATCTAGCATCCAAAATTTCATAGGGAGGCTCATAGGGGGATAGTGGATAAAACCCAAAAATCTCAAATCTCTTAGACAATAGTGGTAGAGGAGGACTATAACATCATACCCTAGGGTGTCTCCTATTTCAGTGCTCCTATCCTTTCATAAAAAAAGCTAGATCCTAATATTTGTTATTATCTCAGTCTTAAATAGCAAATTTTAGACCCTGTCTTAGTCATCTCAATCTTTTTCTAGCTAAATCTTATTTTATCCACATTTATTTATATTTTTAGAAAGGTTCAAATTACAATAAAAATTATACGTATCAGTAGTATAATTATTTCAATATTATTTATTGATTTAATTAACTTAGACCCTTAATTAAATTAGGAATAATACTCCAATATTCCTAAAATAGTTTAATTAGGAGGAAACATGCCTATCAAATGGAGATATCCTTCCATAACTTTCCCTTTTATTACTTCCTCTCTTCATTATCATCCCACTTGGTTGATCCCTTCTCCTCCCTTTACTTCATTTTCCTCTTTATTTATATTTATCATTTACATTTATGTTTTTCCTTTTCCACTTGTTTAAGTCATCTATATGTCCCTTATTTCTGTAGAAACATGTCCATGTCTTTTTATTTTCATCATTAAAATATAAATGTTAATTATCATCCTAAGAATTTGTGATAGTATAATGGATAAAAATTAAAAATATTATATTTTTATAATTGAGGTACTTAAATATGGTCATATGGACCTCAATGTTATAGTATAATATTTATTTTGGTAATATAATTGTTAGGGTGATAATTAATAATTATATTTTAATGACCAAAATTAAAAGGTAAGGATAGGTTTATATAAAAATAAGGAACATATAGTCTCCTTAAAAATGTGGAAAAGGTAAAAAATAAAAATAAATAATAAATATAAGTAAAGAGGAAAAGGAAGTAAAGGGATAAGGCCCCAACTAAGTAGGATGATCAGGAAGAGAGGAAGGAGAACACCAGGTATAAAATGGAAAGTGATGGAAGGATGATTTATCCATCTGAGAGGCATGTATTCTCCCTTAGTTTATAATTTATATAATCTTGGGTCCTACTTAGGTTTGTAATAAAACTATTTTATAGGCATTAATGGATTTTATGGTTTATAATTTAATGAAAAAATGTAGACTAGATCACATTCTTGCATCACTCTATTTTTCATACATCTTTTAGAATAATTTATTGATTATATGAAGTCATGTTTTATCTATTAATGGGTTTTATAGTTTTTAATTTATTGGAAAATAAATATAGACCTGAACACTTCTCTATTTCATACATTTTCTTGAATTTTTGTTTGATTATATGAAACACTATTTTATCCATTGATGTGATTTATGAATTTTATATAATGGAAAAAATTGAGTACCTCTTTATTTTTTACACATTTTTCTAAATCCTTCCTTGGTCTAGTGAAATCCTAATAAATTCATTAATGGTCATATGGGCCCCAATGTCCAACAATTGAGGTTATATAGACCTCAAAAGCAAAATTATATTATCACCCTATTGTTAATTAGTATAAAAATGAGGTTCATATGACCATATTCAAGTACCTAAACTATTACTATTATTGATTTCCATATTTTATATGGTTAGATATATATATATATATATATATATATATAAAATATTTAGTATTTCCTCCTACCATGAAATATGCTAGAATTTAAAAAGAAAAGTTTAATAAATGACCATCTTCAAACATGGTCCTAATAGGTAGGGTCAATCATCAAATGAAGGCACATCTAATCATTGACTAAATATTACTAAAATACTATCCATAGAGTATAATTTTATTATAGGCATTAAAAATAATTAGTTTATTTAAACAATCCAAAATTTTACTTTGAAGCTACCAATAAGTAATTTCCTTATAATTTCTCAAAAATATCATACTTATTATTTCTTATGTGATAAATCACTCTTAAATTTTGAAATATGTTCTCATGTCTTGGGTCCCATGAGTTTCCAAACACTATATAATTAAATTAATTAAGAATAATTTATAACAAAAGAGGAATACAATCTAGATAAGCATGCATTAATTCCATCTATTGGATTTTTATTTTTATCTTATCTTAAAGACAAAGAATAATTATATGTTTTAAACTTGATGGTGTTTTAAACCACAAATAATATTATGTTATGGCCAAGGAAATCTTATACAGACATGAATATTAGGTATATGGATATAGGCTCTAGTAATGTCCAAAAAATTGGCTTCATTAATTAAATGAAGCCTATAGAAATGAGTAACATAATTATTTTATTTATTATGGAGATGTATGAGATCCATGAATAAAACTATTGGTAACACTTAGATTGGCTAACTACAAATTTAAATGAGTTCCTTCAACTGAAACCATCACCATTTTATCGATGATAATAATCTAAATAAAATGAACATTAAAACATGATATAATTTAATGATAGATCATTCTCCTCTCCTTCTAACCAATGTTGTTTTGATCTTGATGATCTCTAGGTTCTTCTACAATGATTAATCATCCTCCCATGTAGCATTTTCAGTGGCCATATTATTCTACTCAATTAGATACTATGTAATGACATTCTTCCTTGACATCTTAGTGTGTGTAAAGTATTTTCTAAACTTACAAAATTATTTTTCTCTCCTCATCAATATCCAATATATTTATCTAGGTCAAAAATATCTTTCAAATGATATTATTCAAGTGAGAAACATACAATACCAAATGTATTTTCACTAACTAAAGAAACTCATGTTGGATTTGAGTGTGTTCCATCACTACTCAAACCCATGGTTATACCTTCAAGGATGAGATTATGGATGATATGTTACAGCCAAAAAAATTCATAAATGGATATATCTTGGAACAAATATCTATTTTAGGTGATTTTTTTTGTCATATAAAAAAAACTCCAAAGTTACCATCTAATATTTCCTATCAATATGATGGTGTTTGGACCTTTTAATTTTATGCATATAATAAAGATATTTATGAATTAACCCCATCCATACCCATTTTAAGAATATTTTTCATCTGGTGAGAGCTTACCATTTGTATATACCTTACATGCAATACTCTTAGCTCTAATTACCTAGCCTCTAAATGAAAACACATGAACAACTTCTATAAGTTCATATCAATCATACTTAAATTAGTGATCCATTGGTCTCCAAAAATAATGTATGTTCTACCCATGTGAATGTAAAACCTTAGGAAAAATCATAGATAGTCTCCTAAAGTGAATTTATTAATTTACAACTAACTATACTACCATTTTCAATCATGACATGAAATTATAGAGTTGGGTAAATAAAAAGTTGAAGCATATTGTTAAATTATGGTTGATTAAGTTTTGATTAATTGTAGAGTCAATCAATAATGTCACCTTATGCTATTTTAGGAGATCCACTTACTCAAGGGTTTTACGAGTGATAATACATGAAACTACATAGCTAGAGATGGTTAAATATCTGCTACCTCCCTGTTAGTTTATCAACAATCTCTAATTATTATTCTTCACCCATTTTTTATACATTATTTCCCTAAATATAGAAAAACTTATATTTGAAACATTTATATCCCTTGTTATGTTTTGGATCACATTTAAAACATAACTATTTTCCTCTTTTTATTTAATGTTTTGATGTGTTAATTGTGTTGATTGAGGAAATGATGGTGAAAATGGGTTATATATGATGTTAGTGAATTCATGTATAGTAGAAGCAAATATTTTTCCCTTTATAATTCATTCCATTATAATATAATTAAATATATTAATATGATTAATATTTTTTTACCTCATGTTTAATTTAGTCATTAATACCTCAAAGAAATAGGTATTTGAAGTTCTCTTTTTTTATAATTTTCATGCATAAAGATAGGTTCTATAATTTATTAATGTAATATTTTAATAACATTATTTATCATATATTTTTCAATTAGTTAAATTAATTCTCTAGCACACTACTATATTGCATCTAAAAAGTATTTGTAAAAACTAATCACCTAATACTAAATGTGTAAAAATGATTGTAATAAATGAATTAAAAACATAGAAAACTTAATTAAGATTCAAATATTGATATGAAAATTAATACATGTAAAAAAAAATAATCAAAAGAATGTGAATGATATAAATATGAGTGATAAGGAAACACAAAATATGTAAACATAATTGTAAAAAGAGACATCTAATGTAATAAAATGTTAAATATAATCAAACAAGGATATGAAATTATTGAGTGTAAAGTGTAATCAAATATAGGATAATTTTAAACCTAATACAAAAAAAAAGGGAGTGATGAGGGTCATTGAATATATTCATTTAATTTAATAATGTCAACCTAGGGTTAGTGTTGAATGCTATATGTAATAGGGAAAATTATAATTTCATAATTGTTTCTAATTAGAAATGAAAATAACACCCATGAAAAGATTCAATCAAACTTAAATTGATAATATAAAATAAATAAATAAAATATTTCAAATCTACTTTAAAATAAATACAAATAACAGTTGAAATTGAAATGTAAAATATAAATGCTAAAATGAAAAAAAGAATTTAAATTATTACAAATCATAGCATACCATACACACTTGTAATTTTATCTAAGGAAATAATTAAAAAAATAATTATTTAAAATAAAAATTAACGTAAACAAACCTAATCTATAAACACCATTAAGTTTTGTCCTTCTTCCTCAAGTTGAGTGGGCCCTTGCTCTATCTTTGGAATTGGACTATAAATACCTAATTAGTAAAACTTAGAGATGTTAAAATGATTTAGATTCTTATTTAATCTAAGCTATATTATGAAATAACAATTATTTTACAATCAATATTTAATACTAATAAATAATGAGAAGGTTTTATTTATATTACAACATCTTCAACAACTTCTTCATTAGGACTAACAACCTAACAAATCAATTTACAATAGATTTCTTAATCTAGGCTAAAAATAAAGTTACAAATGATTTTTTATAATAGGATAATAACCTAAAAAAGTAGTTTACAACTTATATTCTCATTATTGACAAAAGCATGCCAACCTCAACTTTATTAGGATAGAAGAGTGGATATTTATAGATTCATGGATCTAATATCTTCTATTTTATTAGGAAGAATCAAGTGTGATATTGACAATTTTATTTTCCTTTTCATGTTTCTAAAAACATGTAGCAAGGATATCCATAGTAGTTAAAATAATATAAATATAATGCTTAATTGTAAAAATGTCTATTTTTTAAAATACTATATATATATATATATATATATATATATATATATATATATATATATATATATATATATATATATATATATATATATATATATATATATATATATATAAACATTATTCAAGAGATAAACATGCATTCTTCTCTATAGATTGATGTTTGGAAACTTGGAAGATAACTATATGCATACTCACTAACTACCTAGAGATTAATTTATAGTCATATATATTATGGATACCCATGACCTAATTATATGACTATTGTAATCTCTAGAGCTACCTATTATAGGTCTTTAGAGCTAGTTTGTTATTGGTCTCTAGAGCTAGTTTGTTCTTGGTCAGACTACAACTTGTTTGTTTTTGGTCTTCAGAGCTACTATATGATTTCATAATTGGTTTATTATGAGTCTACAAAGCTAGGATAAGTCTCCATATTTAATTTAGTAAGTATCCCAGATTGTTTACTTGATTGCCTAAACTATGTTATCTGTATTAATACTTCATTACAGCCTACATATAAAAAATTTGGCATATATTTATAATTAATATTAAAAAATAGTTAAAATTTTATATTAAAATTACTTCTAAAGAATATAACAAATATAAACCCTATGTTTTACTCTAAATAAACATAAGATTTTAAAACTACATGTAAGTCCAGTTTAAAACTTATGTAAGAGAAAATGGTATTACTTATTAATATAAATTATAAAAACTATGGTCTCATTAGTAAGATAAAGAGTATGTAAAATTAATATGAAGACATCCATTTTAAGATAATGAAAAACATGAATAAGATAAAGATGTGCAAAAAGGGAATTAAATACTTTAATGATTTAAAAATTAAAGTCATTGAATATGATGAAAAGGATGTTGTGGAAATAAATAGTAATGCTAATTTATGAGTAAGTCCTATTTTTATACCATGATATCTTACAATGTAACTCACAACTAAAGAATATAATAGGCACTATAAATGAATGTTATGAGTCAAATTTGAAGCAAATAAATAGAAAATGGGAATGTAAATAAGTGATATGTGATCATATAAAATTAATATCCATCAAGGGGTTATTGGAAAAGGAATTATGGAGAGAAAATAAATAAAAATTTCCACCAATTTGATGTATAAATACATAAAAGAGACAAGGCGCTCTAATCAATTAGCCAAGGCTAATAATTGTCGACATCTAGGTCCTATAGGACCCCACCTACAAGTTTACATTTGAGGTAAAAAATAAAGTATAAATATCATACCATGAAGTCTAAGTTCATGTAAAATTAAAATGATCCTACCTTCCCACAATATGTTATCCACTCCCTAAGACCTCTTATAAATTTGTTGGTCTACTATGAAATGGGTACTTGAGTGAGAAATTAGGTGGCACCAAAATAAAAAAAACACATAGAAGTCATGATATAATAATAATTCTTACTTGAGTATAATTCCTTACCACACCAAAGTTGACCTCACATATATCATGATGCCAACTATGGAGTTTTAATTTTAAATAGAATAAGATATTTACCAAAATGATCATGTATTTTAATATGATATTACATTTACAATATTACTTTTGATTTTAACAATTTATTTTCTTATAATATTGATTTTAAATATTTTTTCATTTTTATTTTCCTCCTCCATGTGGATTTTCAAAAACCAACAATGTGTGATAAATATGATAGCATGATATATCCTACACCTAGTTGCTAGAGAGGAACACCTAAAGATCAAGATTTCTAAAGACTCATAGACTTACACTTTAGAAAAGAGTGAAATCAAAAAACTCACCCCCCAAGTGTGCCTCAAGTGAAAATATATGGAAACATGGGGATCATGAAGGATATGTCCATGTGAAAAGGGTGATACAATTAGAATATTCTTGTATCTATCTATAAGAAGAGTGAGTTTTGCTTCAGAAGTGACTAGGCAGAAAGAGAGATCTAAACGTACATGATTATGAAAGTCAAATTGTAAAATGGAAACTCAAATAAGGGAAATGTTATGAAAGATGGTAATTATGTCACTATAGAATCCATACTAGCCTAAAAAGGGTATAACATGATAACTAATAATAAAAATCATATTTATAGAGGGGTAATGTAAAAATATACTAAATAATCACAAATAAATAGATGTTGAATGAAATATGCTATAAAATGTGAAAAATAAAATAAAAGGTGATACCTAATACCCACAAGAGAAACTAAGGCTGATTTTAAATCATAGAAAAAGAGGGTGAAGCTAAAATGATACAAAATAACCTAAACCACAATAATTGATCACTGAAATATGTGATTAAAAGATGTAAAGTAATGAATATGTTGAAACTAAAGTGTTGGAAGTAAAGATCATGGCACATGAAATATATGCAAAATGACCATCACAGATGCTAAATATAATAATATGATATCAAATAATGTAAATAAATTCAAGGTAGATAATATGAAATAGATAAATATTTACTCATAAATTACATGAAATTTTTTTATACACATAATTGACAACATCTATCAAATCTCATTTTAATTTATATATAACTCAAACTATAGTCTCCTATAAATTTTCCAATAATTTTTCAATAATTTACATATGAATAAGTTCCAAATAAAAGGTAGGATCTCTATAAGGAAGATGATATGGATCCTACTAATGATAATAACATAAATGATAAAAATGAGATTCCATTCATGAAGAATGGAATAAACATGTCTTCATCTAAGAGGTGAGTATATTCATGGAGAAGGATAGTCCATCTTAGGTGGTCTACTTGAACATCACTAGGAATATTAAGGTAGGGGCCTTTGAAAGTATCTAAAATGATGTTGAATAACTATACACTTATATGTAGAATGTGTATAACACTTGTGCTAAAGATAATACATATCACTATTTTTTGGAATATAAGTGTGATTAATATTTGGAATCATTGGTTGAAGATGAAAATTAACTACCTTGAGATGAAGCAAATCTAGATACTATCAAAGATATTTACATTTAGTTTATGAATGCATACTAGTCTTGTGGAAATTAAAAGAGTGTCTAAGAGTAAAATATCAAGGTGATTTATTATTCTTGGTAGAAGTTGGTCCTTTTATCTTACATTATAATATGAATATATAGTAGGATCTATAATCCTAAGTTGAATCACCAAATAAATTATGGAACTCATAAAATGGCTCAACCTATAAGGATGGTGTGTATGGTAACAAATCTAAACTATGAGAAGGGACATAACATTAACTACTAGGAAGTACATAATCAAATTTTTCAAATGGAAAATAATTTGGATTAGAATAAAAATTTATTATACCTGATTGATCATCCACATATTTAGAATTAGTAAGAATTGGTCAAATAAGTATAATGGAGGAAGTGAACTCAATTGATTAGAATATCTAGTAAATAATATCTTTTCATAGATTTATTATAAATCATACTATGAAGAGAAAAAAAAAACTTACTAGAACTATGTGTAATATAAATTAGTTCCATATTAGACCTAACGACATAAACCAAATAAGGAATATTATAAAAAAAAGGGAATATGATCACTAGGTTTAACAAGATCAACTAATTTAATACTAGATGAAAAAAAAATCTCATAAGAGTGCTAAAATTAAAAAGGATTTTAGTATCCTTTATCTAGGAGTATCAAAACAAGTAAGGGTAATCTAAGACATAACTATCATCATTGTCAAGAGTGGTGATATAAATGTTAAGTGATTCAACAACTATCACTAGAAGGTCAATCAAAATAAATAGTCTTACCAGTGATCATATAAGCAATAAAATCATCAGTTGTATTCTTGTGATAATGGGGTCACAAAGTGGGTGATAACTAAGATATAATACTAAGAGGAAGGTCTGATTATTTAGTTTTATAGCTAATTTTATCAGGTTTTCATCAATATAATCAAGAATATTTATTTGAATTTTTTCCACAAGCTTCAAGTAACCATTATATCATCTATTTTAGTTAATGGGAGGGTTAAAATAGTAAATGGATTTTTAAACACTATGTTCATAGATATGTTTTAAATTCCAAGTGTTAGTATCACCTTGTACCTTATAGATAACACCCATGTAATGAAAATTCATGTATTGGCCTGAGGAAGAAACCAAAAACATCATATGATGAGTCAAATAATGACCAATAAAAATTTTATAAGATAGCTAAAAATTCAATATGACCTTAACCATAATGATAACAAGTAGTAACATGATAGCATCCAAAAAAAATAATAAAGGAATTTTTATGTATTGAAATCCCTAGTATTGACTATGTATCATTTATGGTTGTATTCAAAATATCATAGTTTTTTAGTGAACTCAAATGTGGTGACACAAGTTTCAAATCCCTTATGAATCGAGGCTTTCTTTACTTTGATGTCATCTACTTGGATACTAGTAAATAAATTAGGGTCATCCATACAAGGTAATATTTTTTGGGGATGATAGATGAGATAGGAAATCTAATAAAGAGGTCCTTATTCATTATGTGATTGAAAATTAAGACATATTTTCATATTATTACTTGATACTTTACTCAATCCTAGAATAAGTAACATCTTATCCTAAAGGTGGTGGTAAAATAATGTTCATGCCAAAAAAATATGCATAAGGTGATTTTATATCATGGTGAAGTGTTCATGAACTAAAAAAAATGATATTTGAGATGGAATTATTAAAATATCATCTATGGGATCTCACTCACCATGTATAATGTGAGTTGGATAGTAGTGAAAAAAAGGGACTAAGTTTTAAAATTGATTAGGTTGAGTAGTAGATGAAGTAAAACATAAATGAATATTATTTTAAAATAAAGTATATAGTCTCTGCATTGTTATTAAAGTAAAGGTAGGCTACAGTAACTTTATTATCTTGGTTGATCTAGTTGGTAACATACAAGTCTCAAAAATATACTATATCTCATTAGATGATGCATTAGAGCCATAGCTAGATTCATAAATATAATGTATCAGGTTGGATGATATAATTTTGAAAGAATGGGACAAATAATACTACATAGAGTAGTTGATATAGTTAAAATATAACTACTTGAATAATTTTTTTAATCGATATGGCCAATACAATTGGACTTGAATTAGAAACAAATTACTATATTAGGTTGACAGATACAATTTAAATAGGAGTTGAAAAAAGAACTATATGAGTTTGGATGACATAACATTAAGAACATGTAAATGTATTAGTTTGATTGATATAATATGATTTATATGGAACTATATTGAGCTATAATAAATATTTGGGATATCTAAAATCATAGAAGTAATGATATATTTAGATCCAATGACTAAAAAATGATGTGGAGGATAAAATTGAACTATTAATTAAGATAGAAGAGGAATGTAAGTTTGAAAATAATATGGATCAATATATGAAAAACAAGATTCATGTTGATCATATTCACCATGTTTTCCCAATTAATAGAAGAATTAAGGGTAATCATAGTTTTAATAATAATGACAACTAGTTGGGGTGAAGCTTGAATTTTAGTGTTGGTTTTATGAATCTAATAATTATATAGATGTGGGTTGGAATATATGGTAAGGTGAGAATTGGATTGGTGAAGTGCTTAATGGTTGACCTTAGAGTCATGATACTTAGCCACATTATCATAGGCTTGATGTTTCTCTCTAATCATGGATTCATGATCAAAGTTTAGACCAAGCAAAAATTCAAATGCTAAGTGTTTTAGTTGATTACAAGAATGATAATAATCACCCCAATTACCATGGAATCAAAAAAATGAATTGTACTAGGCTAGATGATACAATTGATGAAATAAAAGAGTTGTATTAGGTGGTATGACATAATTATAGAGATACACAAAAATGTATTGGGTTCGATGATATATTTAGGAAAAGATAGAACTATATTAGATTAGATGATAAGTGGAAAAAAATATAAAACTACAAAAAGTTGGTGAATATAGTTGTGGAAATAGGAAAATTGTATCGAGATTGCCAATACATTTGGATTTAAAAATTAATGATGATAATTAATATGATATTAATAATTAAAAGGGAAAAATATGAAAGTGATGCAAACAAAGGTGGGATAATATTCATCTCAAGTTTATAAAAAAATTTATATGGGCTAGGGTAACTTGTAATAATCCTATTTGTCTAAATATAATAGGATACAAACAAGGCCATAAAAAATATTTGTATGAAAAATTGAAGAAGTGGTAAATTACATAGATAATAATAGACTTAAAATAGGGTAATGCATAGTAAAAAAATCAAGAGGAAATTGTATACAGATAATATTTTCACTTTAAAATTTAATAACACTTTCTCTTATATCTACTTTTCGAGCATAAATGTTCCATGTGCATGCCTTAAAGGGTGCACAAGGAAAGGGGCGAGTAGTTTGTTGGTGATTTTCAATATATATATGTGTGTGTGTGTGTGTGTGTGTGTGTGTGTGTGTGTGTGTGTGTGTGTGTGTGTGTGTGTGTGTGTGTGTGTGTGTGTGTGTGTGTGTGTGTGTGTGTGTGTGTGTCTGTGTGTGTGTGTGTGTGTGTGTGTGTGTGTGTGTGTGTGTGTGTGTAATGATCTATGTAATGATCATATAAATCTTGTCATCAAGCCTAGATTCTTAGGATTGCCATCTCATTTATCTCCTTCAATCATATCCTATTTAGTTGTTCCAGTTTATCTTATTTATTAATGAATCATTTAGGACAATAACATTTTTAAAATGTGTTTAACCTTCATATATTATATTTTATAGATCAATTCATTTATAAGTTTGTTTCTAACATATGTACTATATTAACCTATCGATACTATTTTATGCCAATTAATATGTTTTGAGTGTATTAGCTTGGCCAATAATGCCAAATTAGAGTTTAGGGTTGGTTTTTCAGAATTCGATCAGTATATAGGGGTCATAATATTTCAATAAATCCATAGAAACTTTATTCCCTCTTATTTCACTTTCACTTTTTCTATAAGTCACATTTCAAAAAGTGTGTGGTTTATAACCTTATCTTGAATAAAATTTGTCTTGTGGTAGTATTTGAAGCTAAATAGAATGGTTTAAACCAAAGAGGTTATATACTATTTAGAGTCCTTAGCGAAGGATATCTAGGTCTTATTATTTAATTTAAATTATTTAACCCATAATATCTCTTCCAAAGATCTGCTTAATCCAGGTGGATTAAGGCTAAATAGGTGCAAATCAAGGTAATGTAGATAATACTTATGGATTATATAGCACCTTAGTTTTATACACTTAGAAAACATAGACCTTAATTATTACTCTTCATTCTTAAACTTTCCCACTCCCACAAGTTTCATATCTACCCTAGCCTTTCCCCCTTGGCCTATGTATCTTAGTTTGACTAGTCTTATGATGATGACCCATGTATTATATATTTACTATAATGATTGAAATTTACTTATTTTTCATCTATGTAATTTATTAACCTATACCTATTTTACTTCTCCCTAGACACTAATATCTAAGATAGAGACTAGTGTCAATGTTAGTGTCCTGACTTGATTCAAGTTTCCATTACCCTAAATTCATTCAATTATAAATTATATGTATCCTAATGTTTGGCCTAAGTTATTTAATGTGAGTTATTACTCAAAATGGATTGTTATAAATACAACATCAACTCTCATTAATTTCTAACCTATAAAACATAGAAAAAGACACAATAGACAAAGGCAACTTAACAAAAACACTATATCAAACATTTAATTGATTAAATATTCCATATTTATACACTAGTCATAGGTACAACACATCTATAGGCTTAAATCACTGAAGGGGTAACCCAAGAGTTATATTTCCATGTTACAAGGTAGGTCACTATTATACTTACTTTTCACATATTGCATGATTCACACACAAAATAACACATATGGGAGAATTACATGAGTTTGAAGCCCTCTTTTGGAGTATTATACATGCAGGTAGTACCCATTGATATTAGGGTCTTTGGGTTTAGCTTTACACCATGTACCCACTAACCCATTTTTACCAAAGGTCACTATGAATAAGAACTAGGGTTTTGTAAATCCATGAAAAGTGATAGTCCATGACCCAAATCTAAATTACCCAAAGTGAAGGGTAAGTAAAACCCATAATCATATAGGTGTTAACATCTTTTTATAATAGGTATTACACACATGACACTTGCATAAAACCTAGATAATAGTGTCAACACAACCATCCTAAGATGATATTAGTGTCCATAGTTCTATAAGAATAAATTATAGAATATGATGATCATTCTAAAATATACTTATAGATTAATTTATAACTATTCCAAATCTATAATTATGTTATCATTAGAGCTATTTAAGTACATTACTTCTTGATCATTTCCATATCTATCTTAGTTTTACTCTCCATATTTAGACTATCTCAATTTTATGAATTTAGCATATGCATATATCTAAGTTCAGCATCTAATTAGATTTATATAGATTTTATTATCACCCTTGCACCATTTCATTTCTATATACCCCTTTAATCAAATATAGGGCTAATAATAAGATCACCTAGATCATTTTAGGGTTAAACATTTGGTGAACCTAATATTTGGATGCCATTATGCCTAAGCATACCTAGAGGATGTTTATTACCTTCTTTAACATAATATTTATGTTTTTCATTTCTTTTATCATGGATGATATTGATTATTTTCATCACTATTATTATGAAACAATCCAACTCTTCCTCAAGGAAGGAATAAACATTGAATACTCTTGCATTATTGTAACTGCTAAAGCATGTAATATAAAATATTTGAATGGTGGTAGTTGTTATCCCTATAATTAATTACATGTTACCAACACTTCAATAGATGAGTTTAAAAATATTAAGTAGCATAAAAATCCTTTAGCCATGTTTCCTACACCACCATTATATGACATTGGCATTCTATAATTAAAAAAGTGTGGATACCAAGGATAAGTATTGGATAAACATGTGAAAGGTATAAACCAACCTATACCTATTAAACATAATAATAAAAAAGGCATGGATTGGGTATTTCAAAAACATCCTTGACTTACCAACCATTCAAACTAACCAAACTTATACATTTTACTAAAAAATTGGCTGCATAGGATCAAGAGGTCATCATCAAAAATTACAACAACTACATAAAGATATTATGGCTAATTTACAAGAAACTAATAAGGGGCACATGTCTTCAAGAAAATTGATTAAAGCCCCCAAAATTCCAACATTCCCAAATAATATCCCTTTATTCAAGGGTGATGGATTTTCCCCACCTTCATTTAAATTATATTTTATATCAAAAAGGGTGTCCTTACCAAATTTTTCCCAATATAAAATTGTTATATCCTTACCAAAGGAAAATGAAAAAAAGTCTTCAAATGGCATAAGATATTCAAATGATATACCAAATATACTAAAGTTTAAACATCCCATACCATTACCAAAATCTCCTAAATTTAGTGATCATGAAATTACAATTTTTATACATGAGTATGATGATACTCATATGCCTAGATTCAAAAATGGTGGTAGGTTGGAACGCATGATAACACCCATGAAAAAAAACACCATTTTCATAGAATATATAATGTCTATGATGACCAATATTGGGTATATTCAAAATCAAGTTTTTAAAATTCAAATACAAATGGATTTCCATAATGATAATGCACATGTAACCTAATTCAATAATCAACCTCTTGTGAAATGTGTACTTGAATATCCTTATCCATAATATTTTGAATTACTAGATTTACCTCTCTTTTTAAGGCACAAGGATCCATTTGAACACATGATTAACTATGTACAATATTTTGGTCAATTGGTACAAGATGAAAAAATGTTAGTAATATTTATTATGAGGCTAAAAATTGGTTATATAGTTTACCAAAGGGTTTCTTAACCATTTTTTTTACAATCGTGAGATGAATTCTTCATGGATATAAATATCCACAAGATGCAAAAATTTACATTAGAACAATTTAAAAATTTCAAACAATGTGATGGTGAATCCCTTAAATATTATAGTATTCAATTCAAAATTATAACATATGAGCTAGAATTTAGACCATCAGAGTTGGAATTGTAATTTATCTTTAGTAGAGGACTTATTTCCCCATTAAATGAAAGAAAATTTCATAAATAGCATTTACCCATTTATATAAATATGTGCATAGATATGAATGCTTCTTAATTACACAATCAAAGTAACTTAACATACCTCCCTCCAAATACATAAGTTGTATACCTCACACAAAGTAAGGAGAAAACTTACCTAAGGAACATTAAGAAAAATAATGTGGTATTACTAATATTTATATGACTAGTTTACAAATGGTATTTAACATGGGTCTAATATAAGGTCCACATCTTATGTAAGAATATCAAAGTGAACAACACAAAAAGCATCTATGCCAATAATATTTAATAATTATCCTATACATAGGTGGTGATAATTCTTGGCATAACCATATTGATCCTATAGAATCAAAAACTAATTACAATTTAAGATGCATACAAATAATTAGATTAAATCTATTAAACATAAAAAATGGAGGAGGTTGGAAATAATATATTATTTGGCCCAATATCCTTCTCTAAAACACTCATGGGATTGGGTGTTTAAAAAGAAGATAGTGGGAACAATGATGGACTTTCATCCTCCATTTTAGGATTGATGTGAGATTATCTAAGGGTATGGTTATAGGTATTTGGCTTCAAAATGGATCCTACATGGAATAATCACTAAGAGATGCAATGCCACCATTGGAGGTTCAATATAACTTTCTTGAATAATGAGTTAAGTAATTGGGTTTGTTGATAATTTTCATGGACTTTACATTACCACTTTTTAAAATAAAGGGGAGGGTAGTTAAATTTCCAAAATAAACACACAAATAAGGTATAATAAGGCATGAAAGAGTGTTTCTATATTATGATGAGATTAATTATTCAATAATCAATCTAAGTGTATCTACCATAGTTATACCACTGTGTGTTGAGTTTCAACAAAAAATTTGACCCAATCCTATAGAATGGAAAGAGTCTAGGGAAGTAGTGAATAATTCTTGATTTATGAACCCTCACTAAATATCAATACTAAAATTCCATAGTAAATAACACATAAAATTACATGCTAATGTGTAGACTAACACACATTTTATCAATATTGTAAGGAAAAAGAATGGAGTTCACAAAAAGGTTATAATAGAAAGCACATCATAACCATTACATTCATAAAATGATAAAGTTTTAAAAAAATTATATGATTTCTAAAATTCATTAAAAACTAAAATGATGGATACTTTGATAAACAAAATATTAATTTCATAAAGACTGAAATTACATTCATAAAAACAAGTTTTATTACAAAGATATCAATCATGGACAACTTTATACAATCCAAAATGGTGAAATAAACTATAGCTAAAATATTGGCTTGATTTTGATAGTATTTTTTATCTAAAAATATTATCAACCTCAAAATTATAATGTAGTGACATATTTAAATATTTGGATGGGATTTGGCTCCAAGTAGCACGAGATTCCCATCTATGATGGGCAATGTTGGTTGTTACAGATACATAATTAAAAATGAGAAACTACCCTTTTCTCACCTTAAAGGATTTTTAAGGGCCCACCTAAATAATATATGGAGAGGGAATATATGAGATATCTCCAAACTATTTGGAGTTTGCTTCTTTGAGATCTAGTGCAGCTAACATGAGGTTGAACTCCTAGTCTAGCTTGGCAAGGTTTCTTAGAGTATTTATAAATATCATCTATGATTGTGCCATGAGCCTTTGGTATACCTAGAGAGGAGAATATATAATCACATATACATTGGGAACTTTTATAATTATCATTGTCTATTGGGTTGATAGATTAAGACCTACTTGGGCTCTAGCTTTATTTGGTCTAACTACCTTTTTCTTAGTAACCTAGTCAAAGTGACCTAGGTGGACTCAAAATTAACCCATATATAGTAGAGTGTCATCTGAGTGGGTTATCACTAATATATTTAATTAATTAAATTAATCCAATATTTTCTTCATACCATCCTCTAGGTGTTCCATCATAGTTTGGGATAAAGCAAGTTTCTCATCCATAGTAGTTTTCATGCTCCCAATGTATGTATAATATAAGCTCAAGTATAAAATGGTTATCAAATATAAATCTAATAACATGCCCTTATTTTTTACAATCATTATATTCCTATACTTTCCATAAATCACATTAATACTCTCCAAATATGCCTAGGTCCATTAGATAAGCACATAGACATCTGTCATAGTCTCTACCACCTTTTCTAGAGTTGGGAAAAGCTGTAGAAAGGAATCCTTGACCTACCTAATTAAACTAATGGATAATTATCTCTTTACCTATGCCTCTATATTTTTGAGTTGTCTCTTCATGTCTTCAATAAGTTTCTCTAACATGTCATGGGTTACTTAGAGAGTTGATAGTGGGTACTCCACTATATTTTCTTCTCCCATTGGAGTCCTCACTTTGGTGAGAAATACAGGTTAATGTTGGGTATATTAGATGATAGGATTACCCTCTTTCATGAATTATTATGTGAGGATCCTCACATACTACTCATGGTGTGATCAAAATCCCATTACATGTCTAGGTCACCTTGTATTGTCATATCCATAATGTATGGTACTAGGATAACTCCCATGGTTTTTAGAGATGACAATGGGATGGAGGAGATGGTAGTGACTTGTGGATGATGATTTGGATGGGTTATAGATGAATTGGAAGGTGTGAATGATGACATAAGTGGAAGAGGAGGTATAAGGGTATAAAAAGGCAAGATAAATAGAGAGGCCCAAGGGAACATTTAAAGAGAGACATATTCAATATAAGGGAAGAGATTATCTTATTAAAGTTGAATCCCTAGGCACCTAGGTTGATGAAAAAAATGGGCCAAGATAAATTAGAGGAACCACTAGGGTTAGTGTAATAGGAGACTTAGAAACTTGTAGAGGAGGTCAATAGGGGTAGTAAGGACTTGTGTTCAAGGCCATGTGTGTACTTCCTTCAATTTTTCTTGGTATTTTACTTGGGTCATCATCAGACACCTCTATAGGAGTAGAGGTAGTGAAGGCCATAGGGACCAAATGTGGGAGTTTCTAAGTTGTAGAGGAATAACAATGATGGTCTCAATCACTATAAATGTGAACTCAAGAACTATATACACACTTATTGAAATTGGAATTATAGTAGCGATTAGGACTCAATGCATGGCTAACATGGATACCAATAAATTTCTAAGTCAAGTAATGGATGAGGTGGATGGAAATAAATAAGTGAGGATGTTAAGGAAGGTTAAGGCCATGGAAACTTGGGCGAATATTAGAGGAGATGTAATAAGGAAGAGAGGAGGTATCAAGTGAATGGTTTGTGGAATGGGTGGGGAACTAAATGGCACCAAAAGGGGATACTAAAAAGTGGAGGGAGTGAGGGGAAGGACTTTCATTAGTGCCTACTATTGGCCTTACCTCAATCTTATTTTTAGGATGCTTTTATTATCAAACATTAGGGCCTATGTGGCTTAGGTCAAGGTGCATGATCTTGACCCACATATGTTTGGGCCACCTACCACCAAGTCTTAAGGGTATGAATTGGTTAGGATTAAGTTGAATGTATCCATAGTGGTAGAGGAGGTGGAGCCATGGCATAAGGATTCACTACTAATTTGGGTTAAGGTAGTGGGATACCTTATAAAATTCTCTTGTAAATTTTGTGGGAGTTGGGGTGATATCTTATACATGATGAGTAGATGCATAGGGGATCATAGATGGTCTGGGTTGAAACTTTTTACACTTTTCATTCTTGTGGGTCTTAATTCAAATGAACTACTCTTGATCATCTTTCACATTCAAATATAACTCATCATCATCTTATGGCTAATGACCATAATTGAGGTTGCGATGAGCTAAGTACTTCTCCAAGTGGGCTTTGATCATGCCCCATAGGTCCATGTCTTGTGGCTTGACTCTCTCCAAGGCTAAAGAGTCCTACCTAGTCACCATATTTTTTAAGGGAAGGAAAAATACACATGGTGCTTGATGACGATCAGAAGAGGTAGGTGGGCTTTCTTCCAACAACTAATGCAATGCCAAAAAATACCCTCCACTAATTGGTAATTGATTTCCTATTTTGTAAGTCAATCAAAAATGTGATAGGGAAAGTGGATGGGCTTCATAAGAATACATGCGAATCAAATTATGGTATCATCCCAAGAATACTAGTAGTCTCTAATGGGAGCCATAGAGTCTATAAATTCCTTTAATAGATGAGGCATAGGAGCCTTATTTAACATGTTGTCACCACTAGATAGAAAGACTCATAGATATATTTGATATTATTTCTATAATGGTGGATATATAGCTTGTTGAATACTACATGAACAATTGAGCCTCTAGGAACCCATGCAGGAAAAATAGATGGCTTGAAAGTGAGTGTCCCATAAATTGCATCTATGAGATACCTCATCTTGTAGAAGTTCTCACCTACCTAGGCATATGTTATATCCTTCACCATGTTAAAATTAACCACCCCTCCTAGTTAGGGGCTTGGGATCCATATAGAATGATGTGGAGTAGATTTACCAATGTAAGTAGTTTAGGTCCCTAAAAAATCATTTAGTTGTATCATACCAACTCAGACCTCCTCTTTAAAAGTGAAAACTATGTATGTGGTGGCATATTCCTTATTAACACACCTAATGTCTGGGTTCTCAGCCTAGTCCCTTAATAAATTATATATTTGAAACGTGTCAATATAGGTTTACACCATCACTAATTCATATAAAAGGGTGAACTCTATGAAATTTTAATATACCTCTAAGTTAGTTCATAAGATGCTAACAATATGATGAGAGCAGTTATTTAAATAAACCCAATCATGGGTGTCATATTGAACGTACTTGGTGATGAGGAGCAGCTTGCAAAACAAGATACCATAAGGGAACATCTTAAAATTACCCTCATCCTATGTAGGCCACATATCTCATAAGCTTTCATAACATATTTAGATTTATCCTAATCATTATCATCATCATCATCACTATCTCATTTCTTAGGTACCTTATCTATATATTTGAATACTTAATTTTAATTTTTGAATCAGATCAAGCCATTTGGGAACATAGTGTATCTATATTTTGGCTTGTAATTTTTATTTCAAGATGAAATGGCCATTACATCAAGATGGAATTTGATAAAAGATATTTGGCTGAAGGAGAAGGTGTAGAAGGCACTAGGTTGGATCAAAAAGCAAGGAGTCAGTCTTTAGGAGTCTGGATCTATAATGACTAATGCAATTTCCTCATGATACTTATGGAAACCCACATTAATCCCCATATATTAACAATATTTTTAGCTCACTTTATGTGTATTCAAATTTTATTTTATGGCTCAATCTTCTAATTAATTTCTTAATCTAGATTTAAACACAAAACATAAGGTTATATTCTACATATTATATCTAGTAAAGGTAATACAATGTTTTAAAACTATCTAATTGAGGATTAGTTTCCAAAATAATTAATACCTAGGCATGGTAGGCATGATACCATCAAATCTATAATACTTACTAACTATCCATTATTTCATTCCACTTATCATCTATATATTGGTCCTCATGTCAAAAATTGACACCTAGGTATAGCCTAACACTTCACTATTATACCCTTACAAGGGATGAGATGTGAGTTGAGAATGCATAGTATCATTTTGTTATCCCTTATAACTCCACCTATAATTCATTTTAACCTTTTTAGGACCTTAGGACCCCACCTTTTAAAATTCTTGGTTATGTCATGTGTCATGATATGATACATCAGGTTCTCCTGGGATCTAACATCCCTATCTAGAAAGGGAGATTGACTAATTTGAAAATAATTCATGTGACATTTCCTCATTGCATCAAGCTCTCCCAGACTCTAAAATATTTATCAAGATAAGGAGACTTCTAAGTTTGACACAAAGTATATCTCATTAGTTAAATCTAGGCACTTCTAACCTTTGGAACACATGGTGTCCTTTGATTTGGTTAATCTCTCCTAGGCTTTGACATCTATTTTAGGACTGGGAGACTAACCATTCTTCCTCTATTTTATGTGGCACTCCCTAGTTGGGATAGGCTCTCTTGGGATCTAACATCATTTTTAGGTCTAGGAGAATAGCCATTTTAACTTTAGTATGGGCTTATTGGGTAAAGTACTAAGAAATTCTAACCCTAGGATATGTATTACTTCATCATTGTGTTAGGATATCCTAGGTTATGACATCTCTATCAAGCCTAGGAGACTAACATATATATTACAAAAGTGTGTGGCTTATTTTTATTTGTCCATGTTCTAGCCCTGCTAATAGTTTCCCACATGGCATTTCTTTATTGCACTATTTATCCCTATGAAAATTGATGAAAATGACTAAGTAAAAGAGAAAATAAGTGTGACTAATTAACTACGCACCTAGCTTCAAACTAAGATCTAAAATGGCACATGAGACTCTAGGATTTGATACTCTTGTAAGGGACTGAGACTCTAAGGATTTCCAAGTGAGATCAAGAATTCAAAATTAGCACATTAAATCTTCAAAAAAGGAAAGCCTATCTTAACCATGGAGTATCATTGATATTTTTAATTTTTTCCTTCATAAACCTTTGAGGTTTTCAAGTTTGATCAATTAGTCATTACAAATACCACTTGCTCAGGAAAATTAGGGTGACATGGGATTTCAAAGACTCCATTGAGGTAGAACTAATCAAAATAAGATAACAGGTCTAGGAACTCTAGATCATGTAATTTTTAAATAGGGGTCCCCCATTTCTATGAAATGAAGTGTGTTGGCCACAAAAATGGGAACTTCCATATGGAAAATGGTGACAAGCACTTAAAACCCAACATGTTAATCCTCTATTCCTACATAAAACATAGACTATAAGAGATATCTTTAGACATATCAGATAAGAATGCACTAAATTCATGTATAGTAGGTGACACACTAAGACTTTATCCTATATAAGACCATTAGTGGATGTAAGAAGTGATTTTAAATTAATTATTCTAATCTAGACTTGACTCAAGCAATTGAGGTCAAATTGGGCATTATATTTCCTTAAGGTCTTTAATGGTTTCGTCTCTTATAGGGGAATGGTGTGGTCATTTATATAGTACTATCTAGGCATCTATAGCCTTGATAGAGATACCTCTAGTCTCATTTAAAGCCTTGCTCTACTACTAACTAGGTACGAAATCTTGCGATGGAGGTAGCTAAAATAGACCTTTCAAGGAATACTTAGAATTTAAATTATGCATGTTTTCTAATATTATTTCAAGTTTCCTTACGAATAGATTTATCATTATTATCCATTGATGTTTTAGGTCCAATCTTAGGGTGATAGGGTGATGAGGAATCTATGAATACCCAAATGATCTTATATTGGATTGAATGGTGCTACCATTTATAATTTTTTATGTTAATTTCATCTTGATGACCTCTATTAGGACATGAGATATTCTAAAATCCACTTATTTATCTAAGAATCCTTGGCCTTCAAGATCTAAAATTTAAAATACTTAATTATCATATCTAAATTATTTGGATTGAAGACTCAACTTTGGCCCTTTACAAATCAACAATACCTTCTAGTCTTTGGCCATCATTTGGAGTGGATTCTAACTTTTATTTTCTAGGGATCCCTTATAATGGGTCTCACTTTCTCAATTCCAATTAGGGTCTATATTTGGGGTAGATGAATGCTTCAATAACATAACCAAACAAATGAGATAAAAGAATAGATAAATAAAACACATAACAAGAAAATCAAACACACAACTAAAGTAAACTAACCTAATATATAAATTATCCTCCTTCATCTATGTTATTATGACATGAAATTGGATGGGTTATTTAAGAAGTATTAATTAAATATCTATCCATTTATCGGTAGTGGTGGGTGATTATCCTCTACGTCCTTGAGGCAAAAGGCATTCTGGCTCAGGATCTTGGCTATCTGATAGGGTCCAGGCTAGAGAGGATCAACCTTTGAGTGTTGTTCCTTATTTTCATAATCCTTATCCCAAATTAATACATATCATAAATCCTAAAGGTGTTGATCTTATCCCTTTTATCAAACCATTGTTTGACATTACCCTGATGTTTGTTGAAGCTTAATAGAGGTTCATCTCAGGCTTCTTCTAACTGAATGATATCTAGGAGCTTAGAATCTACTTTAAAATTTGGTTCCATGAATTATTAAATGAATTTATAATTTTTTATTCTTATCATGATTGAAATGATTGGATCCAATCCATAAACCAAAAGGAAAGGAGAGGTCTTGAGATATTTTTTATACTTGGTGCAATCAACCCATCAGGTCAACTTTAGTAATGAATGTCATTCCTAGGGTTTTCCCCCTATAGAATTATTGATAGAATATATTAAATTATTATTATTGGATTATAAAAATCCATTTCCTTGTGGATATTTATTTTATGATAACTTTACCATGACATTATTATCATAGGCCCATTCTATAAACTCTACATATTGGAAGGCAAAACCATTATCACATACCAAAGAGACTAGAACTTAGTGGTTATTAAATTCTCCATAAACTTGATGAATTTAATATTAGTGATTATATTTGTTTGGTTTTCATTAGACCATTTTGTGAAATAATATATGGCTATGAGGAAAAATTTATGGCCATTTGATGAATTAGAGTTGATGACTCCAACAAAATCTAGCCCCCATTAAGTAAATGGGGACGATTTCAACATAGGATTTAGTGGCATTACTATGTGAGTTTACCTTTTATAAAAGGTTTGGCTTTGATGTCAATCACATACATGGGAATGAACCTATTTAAACAAGGTATGCTATTATTATCTTTCTTGAGGAACTTTGTGTGTCATGACATTTGTTGCGGGGTGACCAACTCCCAATCTTTCATGGAAACTTGATATCACTTCCTTGGCTTTGTATGGTGGTAAGCATCTAACATAAATTCATTCATGATTTATTCAAAGATAATTATATTATTCATCATATAGTGTGAATCCTTAAATCAAATATATCTCTTCTATGTATGGTTATGTCCATGAGGTTTATTTACATAGAACATGAAATGCATGATTGGGGCATATTAGTCTAGTTATGGTATTATTTCTTAGTCTTATTGGTGTAAAATTATCCTTAGGTATATTTCAATTATCATCTAAGTAAGACACTATCATCTAACTAATTTTAATATTTTTATATCTACATCATACTCTTACAACTTTATAATCCATTGGCATCTATTTTCACCGAATTTTTTCTACCCCACCATTTGTTATATGGCCATGTCTAGGATGATTGAATGAACCTTATTCCTAGGAATATA
This sequence comes from Torreya grandis, assembly GCA_037957365.1. Lineage (NCBI taxonomy): Eukaryota > Viridiplantae > Streptophyta > Pinopsida > Cupressales > Taxaceae > Torreya > Torreya grandis. The sequence continues at coordinate 326,384 of JARHVA010007622.1, read as the reverse complement.
GTGCTTAATTTTTTTTACAAATTTGAATAGGGTGTAGGCATGTTCTTATATAATATAATATCTCAGTTCTACATCCTTGATATTGGTGCTCATGAAAGCAATGGGATATTCTTCTCCATATACTTTGTAGGTGATACAGATAGTGATGGTATGTTTGGAAGTGAAGGGGTAAATGTATAAATATTTCATGTAGTTTTGTATGATAATAATTGATTATTTCACAATTTCATCTTTGATACCCTATAAATCTTTATTTGATTATTCATACCATTCCACCTTCATGTCCTATTTCCACATAGAATTTAGGGATTTTATAATTTTGGTAAATCCATAAATGAACTTATGAACAAAGTTGATTTTATAGAACAAGGATTTAAATTATTAATTTTTATTAGGGAAATGTAATTTATAAATCACATCGGCTCTTTATAGGTTGAGAAAAATACCTTATTATGTGATGATATGACCAAGAAGCTAACCTTTTGTGACACTACACATAATCTTCTTTGGGTTTAGGGAAATACCATACCTTTAGCATCTTTTGAACACTTTTTCCAAGTGGTTTTTATGATCTAACCTATATTTTTAAAATATAATCAAGTCATCTATATAAATTATTAAACATTTACCAATTATTCCTTCAAATTAAAAATCCATCACCCTTTGAAAGGTTATTCCAATGTTAATCAACCCAAAGGGCAATCGCTTATAAGAAAATGTGCCCCATTTGGTGGTGAATGTAGTTTTGACTCAATCTTATAAATTAACTAAGACATAGATGTATCTTGAAAATACATATAGAAAGGACATCATCTAGGATCCACTCACCATTTTCATTACTTCATCAAGTGAAGGTAATGGGTAATTGTCTTTATTCAAGTTTAGATTTAAGTTTTCTAAGTCTACACATAAGCATATTTTTACATTTTTATTTTACACAAGCACTAGATTGGCCACCCATGTAGAAAGGCAAAATGGGAAAATTATCCCAAAAAAGATAATCTTATGGACCTCTTTATGTATTAAGGGTTCCATAATTGGGTTTATCAGTGTTTGCCTTTGCCTAAATGATTTATGGCCTAGTTTGAGGGGGATAGTGTGAGTAATCACTTGTCTATTGAAGACATTGATGTCTCTATAGGATCAAGTGATCACATATTTATACTTTAGTAGAAATTTTTGTAACTTCTCTAGTTTAAAGTCTATCTATTCAAGACCCATGTTGAGAATCAAATGATTTTCCACGTAGCTGAGGTTGATGATTTAACACTTTTGGTTCCCTTAACTTGGGTTTATACATTTGGAATGTGGGGTTTAAAGTATCAAATTATATTTATAATGAAATCATCACCTTCTATATTTGATTCACATGAATATTAAATATCTCATCCTTATCTAGCTCAGTTATAGATTTATCTCTATTTGCCTCATTGATGATCTAGGTTTCAAACACCCCCATGCTATTAATAAATTGGATAATATATTCATCACACTAAAATACTTATAAGTTTTTCACATTTTTAGGTATAAAAGGATAAGGGATAAGTTTAATAGATAAAACATTCAACATAATTTCATCTAGGGGTCAAGTTTGTTGTTGTAGTCATTAATGAGTCATTGACTTGGTTTTCTTCCATAGGAATAGGGATGACATTGAACATGATAAAAAATTATATTAACTCCAAATCCTTGTTCTCATAACATCATATGTATGATAGCTTTCATTTAAATTTACTCTTGATCAAGTCAACTACCATCTTAGAGTTTCTAAATACTCAGTTCATTTGCCTGGTGTTTCAAAGCAAATTACAATTCTAGGATCAGAACTTTGTAATCTAATAGATTATTTGTATAGGGAATATATAGCCTATGTGAAACTAAGTTACTCCTCCCTCAAGGATATACTATTAGAACACTGAACCCACTATCTTATTTGTAATGGACCCCTTTTACATAAAGATACTATAGGCCATACAAATCTTGATGATTGTCATCTTTATATTTGGTTTGTTTTATGCTTAGTGTGTAGATCCCTATGTCTAAAGATGATAGGTTTTTTTATCATTAATCACATTGTAGTCAGTTATCATGGGTTTCATGTAGGAATCTTTATCTACTATGATTTCAATAGATACACTTCTCCATGGTAACCACATATGAGATAAGTTTGTGTCCATATACCCATTAAGGGATTTAGATAAATATATACTAAAGAACATGCCATAGGCATCAAGAATATATATCACATGTATATCTATGAAGTGTTGAATCATAAACTCAGATTCTAACTATATGTGGGCATTCAGAAGCTCACCTACCAATTTTTTTGATGCATCTTTTGAAACATAACCAATAATTAGACAAGGATTGTTAGTCCCTTCCTCTCCTAAAAGGAAGGATTTATTGCAAGAAAAAAATCTCACTCAATATCTTGGTTTTTATGTCTTAGTATGCAAGGCAACCCAGTCAGCTTGTTGTGACCATACCATGTCAAGGCTATTCAATATTTATGATTTGAATGAAAATAATTAACTCTAACCAATATATTCAAAAAAGGTTATGCTTATACGATTTGATTACCTTCACCAACTGACTCCTCTCCTTTTTTTAATCTTTTTTAAGAGTAAAAAAATGCAATAACAATGATAAACCTTTGAGACAATTTATATAAAAGTAATCAAAATATGTAATTAGATTCAAATTGTTGTATTTTTAAGTTATCCTCATCATAAAAAAAGAGAAATAGATTAGAGTTACATACAAAAATTCTTGCTATAGACACAAATGAAACTAAAGTTATATGAATTAATGAACTCCCATTTAAACCAATATCTATTTGAGCCAAACTTAGCACAACTCCAATGGAATATGATGCAAGAGTCTAGGAAGAAGAGTGACTAAGGAAAAAGTACATTATTACCATAAAATAACACAATAAATGATTTAAAAATCTTAACAATATTCCAATCATTATGGTTTTTCCTTGTGATTAATAATATATTAAATTCATAAAATCATTAGACTCAGAAATAATTACATAAATAACAAGCTAAAAGAAGAGAAGGGAAGAGATTATCCTATAAAATTAGAAAAAGATTTTGGTTATATATGTCTCCTTTTATAATCCATAAATATCCAACCCTTCTATGGTACAATAGATATTATTAAATAGGCATGTAGGCCTATGGAGTTCAAATGAAATTTCAATTTCAATTTCATCTAATGAGGAAGTTATAAGAATATTCAATGTGGATATCCCACTCGAGGATTTTTGGGAATGATCCCTATTTAATTGCATCATGAAGTTAGCTATAAACATATTATACTAAATCAAGAATAAATGATAGCAAATAATTTATTTGGGATTTCATCGAGATTACATCAGTTTTAGATATTTTATATAGTTAGGACCATGTCTCTCTAAGGAAAATATTTTGTATTTTATGCTCAATGTTTGATCGTCATTAAAATTTCAAGTTGATTATTTACACCTTATTAATAATTTGGTTTGGAAATGATCTAATTATGTGAATAAAATTAGATGCATGGTTCATTCTTGGTCACTAATAGTTTTGATAGCCAAATGGGCTATAAATTACATGTTTATGCCTTGCTAGCTATACAACCAACATGTATTTCATTCTGATAGGTTTCCTACTATGTGTATCTCTTTTGGGTATTATATATTTTTTAGGATCATAGGTTTTGGGATGTCACCATGACATGTCATCCCATTTATCTGGTACTCTAGAATCACTCTTAATATGCACATAAATTCTAAGTTAGTAGGGCAATAGGATTATGCCATGTGTCATGATCCCACTTACATAATAGTTTGGATGTTTTGCATAGGTAAAAACATCTTGAGGATAGTGGAATAGTGGGATTATGCAACATGACATGATCTTTATAACTTGATAGTTCAAAAGTTTTGTGTAGTTATGGACATCCTTGGGATAGCTGAGCAGTGGGATTATGTCCTGTGGCATGATCTCATTAACTCACTACCCTAGAGACTTGATGACATCATTACCACTTCAAGAAACTTTGAATAAAATTTACTAAGTGTCTAAATTTTTTTAGGATGGTCCTAATACCATCGATAGATTGACACATGGAACCAAGATTCATCCTATAGAATTGAATAAAACATTTGAAGCAATGGAAGAGTTTCACTTATCCCTAGGTAGCTCTCAATGGAATTACATAAGTATTTCTAAGAAGTAAAAAAGTGAAATGTGGCCCTAGGATGATTTTATAAAATTGAATAAGTGTTAAAAGTCCCTTTCAAATATGTTAGAACCTTTTGAGTGTTATGAGAATATGACACATGGATATAAGAAGCATAAAAACACATGTGAGAACAATAGAAATAAACTTAGTCAACAAATAGATTAAAATAGAAATGGTTACACACCTAAAAATAAATAGTCATGAATATTCAAATTAAAATGAATAAGTATAAATCCATAAAAATGATGAAGTATAGAATGAATCAATGCAAATACTTAGACATTTGTTTGACTTAAAAGAAAGTTTCATCTATTTACATAAAAAGTGACTAAGTTAAGAGGCAAAATGTTATAAGCATTTTAGTCATTTTGAATTGAAAGTAAATAGAATTATATAAAATCTATTAGGAAAATGAGAAATAATCTCTAAAATAGTTAGGTAATTCACACAAACCCAAGGTGACATAGCTTGAAAAGATGTTGTAAAATATGTTTTAAAATAGAATCAAACAAGCAGACTAAAACTTATCATATTTATCCAATTTTTTAAAAAATGTGTTCTAAGGTATGCATGGAGTTGTCATTGATTTCATTAAATTATCATTAATGTCATTCTAAGTTTCCTTTGATGTTCTTAAGGTTGAGTTCATGAGTCATGTACTTGAGAAACAATGTGTGAAGGTATAGGCTTGGTTACATGATGAGGTGAGTAGTTTGAGGCTTGTGTGAATAAGATTGGCAATATGTGATCATTGTATGAGGTTTTATGAGATTATTATGAGGTGTTTAGAGTATTGAAATATGTTTCAAGGTATGTTAAAGGTCTAATATGGCTTACAAATGTAGGCCTAGTGTGTAAAGAGACCTAGTGTGGCCTAATGAGGGGTCAAGTTTAGTTTCTAAGGTACTATATCTCATATTAGTTTTTTCATAGGTGTGAGAGGTTTTTTAAAAAAAATTAATGAATTTTTAGGTCTTATATTGAAAAAAATATCATATAAAGTGAAGTTAAGATCTTTCAAGCACTAGAATGAGGTGGTGTAGACCCAAAAAGGACTTTCATGTGCTCGTTGGCATGTGAAACCTTTGAATGAGATCCAAATAAGTTATTGGATGTTGGATAAGTATCCTAGATCAAGTTTTCAAGCATTGGTTTTTGGATTAATAGCCCAAGTTTTATGAATGATCATTAAGAGTATAAGATGGTCTTAACCATCTCTAAAACCCTAATAATGACCCAATATGGAATATATTGATATAAATGGATCATAATGAATTATATGACATATTTTTATGATTATATAATTTATATAACTCTCCCAAGTACCTCTAGGTGGTATTAGTCTAACAAATGAGTTAGTGAAAGCTACATGAAATCCCTTATTTCTCATATTTTTGATGTAACAAGCAAGTTTGACCAGGTCAAAGCATGAAAATGATTTAAGGATGATGTACGATATTTTTATTTTATTTCCATGTAAGTTTTTGAGTTTTTATAGTGTTTTAGGCATGCAAATTTTATTTTACAAAATTATCATTCATTAACAGACCTAATAAGGTAGATAGTGAGAAAAACTAGACAAAAGTGGGAATGAGATTAGGATCTGTTGAAATGGATTAGCGATGGATCCAATAGTAATGAGTTGTTTTCAAATACATGTAACACATATCACTATTGTATATAATATTTGGAGATGTTTGTGTGTCATAAAGTTTCTCTCAAACTAACTTGTCTATCATAGTGAGTTCTATGTATAGTGAAGCCATGAAAATGATCTATAATAACAATATTGATATTGTAAATAATAATATATTTATTTAAATATATTTTTATAATATTTCAGGATCATATAAATTCATTTTAAGTTCATAAAATTGTTCACACAAGTGTTTTAAGTCATTATTTTCATGACTATGTTTTGATGTTTCTGATATTTCTGAGTAGTCATCTAGCAGAGATGAGAGTGGGGTGATTTTACTAGATTTGAATATTTTAATTCACAATAATATTTTATGATGGTATTTTAGACTATTATGAGTGCATTTATATTCATTAAATGTTATTATATACATGTTGGTGGTTAAATGATCATGACTGGGTTTTTAAACTAGTTGGCAATTCTAAATGGTCATGTTTCAAGAGTGAGTTAGAGGCTTTAAGACCTATGTTGTAGTGTTAAAATAACATGGTGATTACCCTATATTAATTGATGTTATATCTATGGTATTTAATGGAATTTTTGTTTAATTAAATTAGTTGTGTGCTTTAGTTTTAGTTGACAAACTTTTTAGCAGTAAGAAGGCCTAATAATGGTGTTAGGAGCCTAAGGTGAGATTATAATGGGTATAATTGAAGTGTTTTTGAAGTTTTTAATGCATTTATAGAGTCTAAATATTTTCCAAGGTGGTAAATATGAAATGTGTGTTTTGAGAAGGCATAATTGCATTAAGTCTCTATTAGACCTAATGATGGTTTTGGTCCTTATGTGTCATGGTTGACTTGTGTAGTGATTGTTTCTCTCATGAAACATGTTTTTTTAATTTATTCCAAGGGTGATATAAGTATGTAAAGGTTTGTTTCCTACCAAGGTATGTGAAAATGAGAGTCAAGTATAAGAAGGTCTAATAGGCCTAATTTGTGTTATTATGTCATTAAAGAAATAAACAAATGAAATAGATGTTTGAAAACCAAGTATAAGGCCTTAAAAAAATTATATAGGTGTTTTTAGTATGTCATGAAGATATAATATTGATTATATAGATGATGATCAAGGTCATATGACCTAATTCAGTCAAAATGAGGGCCAATTGAGTGAAGAGGCCTGATAGGATGTTTGAGAGAGAAAGGAGAGGGTGACAAGAAAAATAAGGTGATCATCATTAGTTGAGTAATAAATAGGTGCCCAAAGGTGATAAAAGGTTCAAGGTGGTTGGTGTCTCTTTGCAAGTTATTACTTGGTATAGGACTAATTATGTTGGTGCTTGGCTAGTGAGGGGTTGGATCTCCTTGTGGGGTTGGTACCTTAATAAATCCTTATTCATTGATTATAGTACTATAGTCTAATTTTTTTTCTAGTGGGTTTTATTCCCCACGAGGGTTTCCCACATAGCTCTTGTGTTCATGTGTTATGTTCCTATTTCATGCTCATATGAATGGTTGATTATGCATTGATATATTTCTATATTAGTTTGAATGGTTAATTAATGATAATTGGAATAAAAATAAAAGTTTTTAAAATTATTCAACCCCCCTCTCAATGGTTTTTCTTTCAACAATTGGTATCAAAGTAGGTTCATTTTGTAAGCTTAACAACCTAAGTGAGATCTTTGAAGCATAGGTATAGATTATGATAATGAATGTGTTTATTATGATTAAAATGAATATTTATCCATAGTAATTTAAATATATTGTAAATTTTTTTCAAAATATAAGAATCATATGTAATAATTCACCCAAATTATAATAAATTCAAAGTCTCTAGAGGCCTAAGTAGAGTAAGGTACAATAAAGATGAAGAAATTATTGTCACTTGGATTTTCACCCTTTGAGGAGATGAATAATCTCTCCTCATCCAAGTGGAACAATGGAAACCCCTCTAGCATTTTGGGTAACATAAGGATGAGGTGAATCTCTAGATAGGGCTAGCTCCCTTGATGTATCACTTTGGATTACAACTACACCTAAACTTTGGTGGGGAAAAAGGAGAGAGATAACTAAAAACAAACTATTATAAGGGAGGTGTTACACCAAATAATATCATTAATTCCAACTATCATCATGTTACACATGAGAATAAAGGACTAACCAAACATACACTCCTTTAATCTACATCTTCTCACATTAGTATTACATTATGAGGTTATGGATGAATGTGAAAAGTTAGGAGGACTAGACAAGAGTCATTAAATGGAATTGATGAATATAATAAATAAATCAATCATTGAAATTTCCTATAACACTTCTAATTCTTTGAAATAATAAGCTTTCCAATAGTAGATAGGATGCAAGAATGAGACAACATGCTAAAGAATCCATAGTCTTCACTATTCAAGATCCAAAATTTAAGTAAAAAACACTATTAATAGTCATGAATAAGTAAAAATAATTAGTCTTATTGATCAAATGGTATTCAAATGATTATGAATTCACCATATTCAATTGGAGCATAAGTTACAATGGCCAAAATGGTTAGTTATTATAGAACTTGAGAGAGAGAGAGAGAAGAGAAGAGAGAAGTTAAAGGGTCACAAGTACACTTGTCAAGATAAGAGAATAAATTAATTATGTATTAAAAGATGATATGGGATGAAAAATTCAAGGTAAATAAGTATAAGTGTCCATACAAGGCATGAAACTCTTGTAAAATGGCATAAAACTCCTTATTCTAGCTCAGAAAAACTACTTTCATGATTAGCCCTATTTGAACATCAAAAAACTAATTATGGATAGGTATGATGATTAATATGAATATTAATGTTTGTATACATAACTCTCCATTAATTTTAATTAGGATAAATTGTTTGGAATAATCCCAAAATGAGCCATCATCATCTACTATCAAGAAAACTTCTCTTTCACGTACCCTGCACAATTGGCCTCAAATTTGGATTAATTTTCACATGAAAATATATTTGAGGGAGTGGATGAAATATTTAAATACCATAAATGTACTTATAATCATCAAGTACACCTTAAAAATCCATCCACTTAAATTTTTCACACTTCTCCCTAGCTTGGCCATTATGCTAGTTTTGACTACTTGAGATGAAGCTATTTTTTGACATACTTAGGAGTATTTTAAAATAATTAAATGGAAATATGTAGTTATAAAAATTATATATATTCCCACCAAAAAAATTTTCATGATCAAACTCCTTCTAGAACCTACAAAACATAAAAAATGGTCAAAATACCCTATTTTGCACCCTATTTGTACAAATCCGTACAACTAATTTTGATGGTAGGGATATTTAATAATTTATATTTAACATAAAATCATAATTAATGTCATTATAGTCTATTTTTATATATTATCTCTCTCATTTTCTCAAACTATTCTTTGCAAGGAATTAACAAGAGTTTTAGGCCTATTTTGACTCTTAAGCTTTCTTCATAAATATTTGACATCAAAATTGTAAAAAAATTATAAAAGTATGATGTTAAAGGACCTTGATAACACCTATAAACTCCATTGTATTCCATTCAAATCATCAAGAGAGAAATGATGATTTGAAATCACCTTATCGAGCTTGTTTTCTTGTTCCTTGCAGGTCTAAGTTAGCTTTGAACCAAAAATGGTTTCCTCACAGGTTTATTTGCCTTATAATATCTTGATAAAAAATTTATACACCCTAAATACATGTTTAAATCCATTTGGATTCTCATCTCATGATAAAAATGTGAATGATCCCACATTTGGCCTTAGGCTTGAACCTTACCTAACAAGCCTGACTACACCTTAGAGCTCAAAATGACCTTTGATGGTTTTAATTTCCTCTTGATAGATAAGACACCTATAATTTTATCCCATAAACATTATAAAACAATTTATAAATCATTAATAAGGATATAAATAACATTGGTCATTTATTTGGTCTTAGGCCGAACCTTGCCCAAGTAGGTTTGACTACAATTTTTTTATTTTAGGCCTCTTTATTTAGATTAATTATTTTATGCATAGTATATAATTATTTAATATATTTATTCCCAATCATCACACCATATTTAATGGTTCCATGTTCTTCTATTCCACCATTGCATCTTCCTTCCTCATGGTTATAGGTTTTGTGCACCTAGGGAAGTGCCCTCTGTCTGAGACAAAACATAGGGCACTTCCCCTATTTTTTAGACTAATTAGGTATTTTAAATGTTATCTAGGTTTATATTATTTTACATAAAATATTTGGATGTTTTATTAGGTCTCTATACCTCCTAACCTTCTCAAGATGCAAGACAGACTCTTTCACAAGCAAACTATATGTGTAGTGTTTCTATAAGGGCTAAGTTTTGCATGGTTATAATCCTTTCCCATATTATAAATTAATTATTATATATACATAATACTATTAAATTAATTATTAAAGTGTTTTTATCTCAAAAAAACACTTCAATTTTCCTAAACCTTCTCCTCATACTTGATTAGTCAAGACTGAGTTTCTTTTTTTAATAGTGTTTCTTGTTGGCACTGTACCTGTAGGTGTTGTTTGATTGTTTGGGATTAAATTTAGTTTTTAGAGGACCATTTATAATCTCATTATATATTTTTTAATTATTTTAAACCCTTTTTATCACCCCTATACACCTCTTACACTCAAAATTCCCAAATTTGTTTACTGCCTGTTATAGTCATAGTTGACTAAGTTTTTGCTTTGTAGGGGGGTCATATGAAGTATAAATTACATATTTTTGATCTTAAAAACATTTAATAAACTTAAATTATACCTTATAATACCATTTAACAATTATTTAAACTTTTTTACTCAAGTTACCTAGGTTAGATCATCACTTGGACAAGGCTTTTGCTCATTGCCTACTTACCCAACCATCTACATTTGACTGTAGGTGTACCTTTGTATGAATTAGGCCTTAAATACAATTTTAAACCCTTATTTAATCTCCCAACACCATTTTATACCTACACTTACTTTTTTTATTGCTTGGAACAAAGTCTGTTATCAAATATATCAAGCTTAATCCTCAAAGTGATGCTACATCTAGCTTGTAGGTGATCACAAGACCTTAAAACATCATTGATCAAATTATAAATCTACATTTGTTATCCTTTTAACTTAAATATGCCATTAAATACATAACAATATGTATTAAAATACTTTTAACTATCAAGGTCATTTATACTTTCAAACCCTATAGATTCTATTGCCTGGAATCAATGTTTTTATGGGCAACTTTAGGCCTTTCAATGACTATCTTCCCTTAGTTATATTTACCTCAAACTTTCAAAATTCCATTTAATTTATATAAGGTACAATATTATCACATTATGTGGCATAAATATCATTTACAACATTATATCAAGATATCAACAAAACCTTGAAGAAATTTATTTTGCAAATTTAGGGATTAAGGTCCTAAACATTGTCATCACATCTTTGCATGTGAATTATAATGCCATTTTAAATCTTGAAACTTAAATCATGGTCTGTCATGGTCAAATACTCATGTTATGACTTTAAGGAAGTTTTCATCATTTTTTCCATGCTTCAATATACCTCCTCGGCTATCTTCTAACACCTGTAGGTGACTACTGTCATATACACAAGCAACAATGTGAGTATGGGTAGTGTGTATTGTATTTGACCTCATGAAAAGACTTGAACTCTTATCCAATATTTCAAATAGGTGTTTATCATAATAAATATCTTGAAACTAGTTTTCAAAACCTCTATTTAATGTGTTATTCCCCTTTCAAACACCTATAAATGAGCATTTTCATGGTAGACTGACTGGAAAGTTACATATGACTACAATTACATATATATTGATTTGGTAAAAGAGTTTTAAAGGTGAAGGTGACAAAGATAACATTGGACACATGTAAACCAACCCATATTCATCCTCCAAAACCACCATCAAATCAAGAAGATCTTGTAAATAGTGAAAATTTATTTATGACATAGAATGATGCTTCCTCTAGCCTTGAACTAATAAACCAAACATGGAGATCATTGGAGAAGGAAGTTTAGATATTTTTAAATCAAATTCAGCAATTGGTTTGTATATATTTGACCAAAATGGAGTAAAATCCATAGGTTGCATGAAATATTTAGCAAAAAAGTATAGTCAACTTGTAAAGGATGATTCATAAAGCACAATTGATCAATCCTTTCACTCCTACTATGTAAATGAATGTTTTTGAGTGTACAGTCACCTCCCAAATTAATTTTCCCTAAAACCACTTGAGTTTTCTATACTAAGCACAAACTTGAAGATCACTTTTTCTTCCCAATAAGATTGAAAAATGAGTAGAATGGTTTTGGGCCAAAAATTGCACTTTCAAAGCTAAAATGTGTAACTAAGCTTGGAGAAGTTAAAATGACATTCTATGATCTTCTCCCATGTGGCACACTTCCCCATGGGTCGTACAAGTGCCAAACTCACCTTTTTCCCAAGAAAACCACTCTTTCTTATAAAGAACCTACAACTTTTAGTTGCCAATAGTTGATTAAGATATATGGGGACACATTTCATGTGACATCAACTTTTAGAACCTTCACACTTCCCAAGAAATCTATACAAGCCATTTAATGCCAATTTTTAAACCTCAAAATGACTCAAAATGACTAAAATGACTAAGGACCAAGGTCCATATAACATTAAATGACATCAATTAACTTGTAATACACCTTTATAAATAATATATTAGACCACCAAACACATAAAAATAATGTTTTTACCTATATGGGTTCCAATTTTACCTAAAATTCAAATTTGGTCAATAAATTGGTGACTGATATAGGTAGTATGCCTAATATACTAGCTATACCAATAGCCTTATTAGTCCATTGGGCCTAGGAATTCATTTTGATTATATTACAAACAAGGATATCTTTGACCATTGACCACAAGTTTTGATCAAGACAAGACCAAAGACTACCTCAACCACACAAAGCAAAAGTAAACACACATGTGTTTCATGACCACTTATGGAACACACACACTAAACTAAATAAGCCAAATTAAACACTAACTAACCTAAGATAATAGCTTCCTCCTAGATCAAAGGGGAAGTTTTAAACTCTTTTTTCTTCATGACATGAAGGGTTTAGTGAGACGTGTAGCCTTTTGATCCTTGACATTGATGCCTTCAGCTTTTTCATGATGTTTACCAACTCATTGGCATGATGTTCATTGAAAACTAGGTAGCTTAAAATAGGTTATCTATAGAAATTAACTCTTCTTGCATCCAAAAATCCTCAACCTTATTATGTGGATTTTTTATTACAACCTCATTCTTGGTTTCCATAGGGCTTTCAATAAGATTGGGTTTCTCTTTAGCTATAAGTTCTTCTATCTCATCAAGGAGCTTTTAATACTCTATCCAATCTTAATCATTATTCTCTGTGGAAGATTATTTCTTCACCTTGTCATGTACTTGGCCCTCAACTTGGAAAAACTCTTCAAGATCTTGAAATAGCTTCATTTATAGTTGCCACTCATTCCTATCCTCTTTCTCATCAAGAACCACTAAATTTTCAATCTTCTCTTCTTGAGGTCTAATAACATCAAGATGGTTCTCTTCAAGCTCCAATAAATTTGATGGTGATTCAAGATCAGGATAAGGTATTGAGTCATATTTAAGAACAGCATCTTAAACATTGGTCTTGAGAGAGTTTCTAAGGTTGTAACCTCTTTAGAAAAGACTTGAAATTGTTTTCCATCCATAATAAATCACTAATTTTCATACTTGAGATGATTATCCACAAATTTTTGATCAAATTTAGAGTCTTCTTCAAGGGATGCAATATCCTTCATCTCCTTCTCCTTCATGGTGATGCCAAGACTAGGCATCTTGAAATCATGTGACCTAACCTAATGAGGCTGCCAAGGAGGTAGGATTTTTTCAATCAAGAGTTCTAAATTTTTATTAACCAACTAATCTTCTCTAGTTTACCATACCATAGGTCCATCAAGGCAAAGTGTTATGGGATGAGGATAAGATAAACTAGTTTGTGGAGGTGGAATATAGGGTTCAAAATTAGATTTAGAATGTAAAGTTGGGGATTCTCTTAAGATCTATTGAGGAAGGGGAGGAAAACCTTTGGCTAAGATGTCTTGGTTATCTTCCTTCCACGTGGTAATCTCTTCATTCACATTTGATTCAACTTGTAACTCTCTTTGAGGGAGGTTAGATGGGGTGTGTTTAGTCATAGGATCTTTTTTTGGGTCTAAACCTTCCATCACATCTTGACCTAACAACCTCATCCTTGATTCTAACTCTTTAATCTACTTTGATATGTTGTCTTGTAAAAGTGTTTCTTAAAGTTCATAGGCATAATCATTAGGATAAGGAATTCAATACAGCTCATATGAAAGATAAGAGGTTTCTTGAGGAAGGGTGAGAGGGACTTGAAAAGGATCAACTTCATTCACAACTTCACACTCCTTGATAATGCTTCTATCTTCTTTCTTTCCCCATGACTCCACTATCTTAGTTTATTTAAGAATTTAAGGATTAGAAGTATTTTATTTAGGTGTTGATGCAATTTGAGGAATATATGAAGTGTTGAAGGAACTTAGAATCTCCTTAGGCTTGGATTCTCCACCTTGTCTCCAGCTTGGAATCTCATATCTAGGGGTCACTCTTAGAGATGGGGATGCAATGTGAGAGGGAAATGGGGACTTTAAATCCACTTCCATTGCTTCTAACATGAAATTTTATATATTAATATTAGATAAATCAATATTCCTATCAATATTGTCTTCAAAAATAAGGTTTTTATTTTCAACTTTCTCTTCCAAGTAATTGGGAAAAGGGTGACTTTGATAATCTTGATTGGGCTCATGAGTAGGGATCAAATATGGTTCATAGAAAACTTGGGGAAGTATATATGAAGGCTGATAGGTTTGGTGAGGTTATCTTTTATGAAATCTTAGCCTCTCCTCTAAAGAATAAACTAGGCCACTCACATCAAGCATCTCACTTGTGAGCCTTTTCCAATTAGCTCTCTCAATAGGTACCCACTCTCTTTTAACCAACTCTAATGCATATCTCACCTTATGAATAAGATGACTAGGAACCTCTTGACCATATCCCCTTTATATTTCAAGATATAAAATATACCTCTCATATCCCAAAAGAGTTTGTTTTAAGGTGGAAATGGATTGACTTGAGAAGTGACTAGGTTGACTAGGAGTAAGATATGGAGAAGGTTGATTGTAGGACTGATATACTTCATGAATGGGATTATAGATAACTTGTTCATATTGATAGGGAATGACACAAGCTTGAAATGTCTCATCAACTTATGTAAAATAGTACTCGACACCCAAATTATCCATGAAACCTCATTGAATGCAAGAACACAATTTAAAATGTTACCGACAATCATCAAAAGGAAACTTGGGCTACTTGACCAGCTGATGTATCCTCAGAGTCACCATTGATGTTTGAATAGATTCCTCCAAAGGCTAATTATTGAAAGATAATGCCGAAATTATTTCAACCTCTTGGACCAAGAGTCCCACCAGGTAAGCCAAAAATTATTTTCACTTAGATTTGGACCCTTTGAGGAGATGCCTAAGCTCTCCTAAACCAAGTGGCACAATGGAAACACCTCTAGGCTTGTGGGTAGCCTAAGGATGAGGTGAATATTTAGATATTTCTAAATCCCTTGATGTACCACTTTGGATTACAACTAGACCTAAACTTTAGTGGGGGAAGGGAGAGATATAATTGAAAGTAAACTATTCTAAGGGAGGTGATACACCAAATAATATGATGACTTCTAACCAAAATCATGTTACACATGAGAACAAAGGACTAACCAAACATACACTCCTTCAATATACATCTTCACACATCAATGTTACATTACAATGTTATGGATGAATGTGCAAATCTAAGAAGACTAGACAAGAGACCATGAATGGAAATAATTAATAGAGTAACTCAATCATTGAAATTTCTTATAACCCTTCACATGCCCTTCAAGAAGAAGCTTTCCAACTATAAATATGATGAAAGAATTGGATAACATGTTAATGAATCCATAATATTCACTAAGTAATATCCAAAATTTAGGTAAAACACACTAAGAATAGTTATGAATAGGTAAAAATGAATAGTATTATCAATCAAACGATATGCAAATGAGCAAGGTTTTGCCATACTCAGGTGGAGAATAAGTTACAATGGCAAAAATGGCTAGTTCATATAGAACATGAAGGATAGAGGAGGAGAAAGAAGTTAAAATGTCATAAAGACACTTTTAAAGATGAGATAATTAGTTACTTGTACATAAAAAGAGGATATTATATTAACTATACAAGGTGGGGATGTACAAATGTCCATATAAGGCATGAAACTCCTTATTCTAGATTAAAAAACTACCTTCAAGATTAGCCCTATTTAAAAAATCCCTAGAATAATTAGGGATAGTTCTAATGATTGGGATGAAGATTAATGGATACATACATGCGTCTCCATGAATTGGTTCTAGGTTTGGTCATCTAGAATCATCCCAAAATGAGTTACCATCATCTACTATCAAGAAAACTCCTCTTTCATGTACCCTACACACTTGTTCTCAAATTTGGCTTTAATTTCCCATGAAAATCTATGGTATGTAGTGGATGACACCTATAAAGAAACTCCATGGCCTTAGAATCATCAAAGACACCTTAAAATCTAACCACTTAAAGTTTTCACACTTCTCCCTAGCTTGGCCACCATGCCAATTTTGACTGGCTAAGATAAACTTTTTGTTGGCATACATAATAGTCTTTTAAAATCATGAAATGGCCATAAGGAGTTATAAAAAGTTTATATATTTCTACCAAACTTTATTTCATCCTTAGAATTATTCTAGAACCTACAAAACACAAAAAATAGTCAAAAAATACTCTATTTTGTACCCTATGTGTATAAGTCTATATAACTAATTTTGATGGTAGGGAGCCTAACTGAGTCCTCTTTAATATCAAATCATCATTCATTCCATTCTAGTCCATTTTGGTGAATTATATCTCCCATTTCCTTAAATTAGTCTTTGCAATGGCTTAACAAGGTGTAGTCATACTAAAATGCAATTTGTACAACTTGAGTATGACTTGTGACATCCAAACCATAAGTCTCTCCTACTCACTTACACATCCCACTTAGGCATGTTTTCACTATTTTCTAGTCTTCTGAAGCCTTCCAGATTCAGCCCCTACTATCCTAGACTCCTATCTTAGGCACAAATCTATCCCCCAAGTCCCTTTCCCCTAAGACAATAGTGCCATAGTTGGAATATAGTGCTAAGACCCAAGGTGTCCACTTTCCAGCACTATTTTCCAAGTCCACAATAGCCTCAAATTGTTAGATTTTCCCAAATCCTTATCTTTTCCCTTATCAGCCTAATGCACGTTCATCTACCCAGGATCACTCATTTCCCTATAAAATCCCATTAAAAGGTTATTTATAAGGGTTGACAATCATTAAAAAGGCAATAAATAGAAATATACTAAAGCACACTCAAACAAATCTTCATATTCTCTGCATACAACTAACCACTATTATTTCTAGCCTATCTAAGCTCCTATACTAGTCACAAGTCATCTCTAGCTTTCCCAAATTTGCATACACTTGCATTAAATACACATAATTATGTAATACACATTCAAATTGGGAGAATTACATTGGCCTTGATCCCTCTTTAGAGTATTGTTATGTAGGTAGTGTGCCCACACATGGGGTGTGATTGTATGTTCAGTGCATATTACACACTAACCCCTTTTTCTAGTTGGATTGAAGATCACCTATCAAGCATGAATAGGAACTAGGATACTTGAATACAAAATCAATTACACATGGAGCTTCACAAACAACCAAGACTCAATATTTTAGACACAAGGTCTTTCAAAGCAGATGAATAAAAACCAAAAAAATTAAAAATCTCAGACACTAAAGACTATAGTGCCAAAACTTGGATTACAGTGTTGGACCTCTACGTGTCCCATTTTTTTTTCTCTTGTATACATAGACTATAGACTTTAGGATCTTATATTTGATAGTCTGTCTAGCCAAATCAGTAATTTTTAGCCTCCATCTTCTCTGTCTCAACCCAAAATTAGGTAAGTTTTACTCTCTATCCCCTTGTTTGCTATTTTTAGAAATCAATTAAGCACTTCTAAATTCAATAAATCAGTAGGTAAATAAGTCACATTTTATTTACTGATTTTACCCTTAATCTAGACTCCTTTACTATTTAGGAAATTAAACATATAGTTTCCCAAATTCAGTAAAACATTTGGTGAACCCGAATTACTTCAAATTTTGGTATAAAAACCCTATAAACCATAGGGTTAATTTCTTATAATTTTTTTCAATATTTTCTTGATTTTTCACAAATTTAAAAGTTAGAAAACTATAAATGAATTGAAATATTTTCAATAATTCACTGAAACCCTAGTTCACACATACTAGGTTCTATTTGCATACAAACACTTTCAAACCACTAGGAAAAAAATATTGATAATTCAGAAATATTTTCAAAATTTTCCTAAATTTTTCAAGCTCAATTCTACAAATTTGTAGCAAAATTTTCAAATTATTACATTAAATTTGAAAATAATCATTTCAAAGGCCTAGTTGCATCAAGTAAATCCCAATAATTGTCAATTAATATTCCACTTATTTTTTGCAAATTTTGACTAAATATTAAAGTCATAAAATCACTTCAAATTTCAAAAATTCATAGTAAATTTTAGAAAATTTATTTGTCTCAAAAACCCAGTTGCATCTA
Source organism: Torreya grandis (assembly GCA_037957365.1). NCBI lineage: Eukaryota > Viridiplantae > Streptophyta > Pinopsida > Cupressales > Taxaceae > Torreya > Torreya grandis. Next base: position 307,686 of record JARHVA010007622.1, on the reverse strand, counting down.
CTAGGTCCCATTAAATCAAGTAATTTCTCATAATTTTTTGAATTTTATCTTGCATACTTAGCTCAGAAAATCAATTTCAAATTTAAAAATTCACAATATTTTACAAATAATATTTTTGAAAAATCCCTAGTTACATACACTAGGTCCTATTACTTGTTGAGGTATCACCTTACACCCATAGCTAAATTGAAAAAATGATGCTCACTTATTTATTAAATTTCTTGAAAATAATAAAGAAACCATAATAGGCCCTATTATGTATATGAATGATGAAGTTTATCATATGTTAGTACAAAGTTTCATTCTTTTCTTTGCATGTTTACATTTTATAGTATGTAATGATATTCAACAAACTATCTTGGCATATATTAAGACACCTCTTGTCCCACCTCCCTTTGAACCCATCTTCCATGCTTACTACTATTGCATGGTTGATTTCACCATCCCATAGGTCACTACCCATCACTAGAGATCCCAGCTAGTACCTTTCATCCATCCACCTCATCACCTTATTAGTTATCTATGCTCTCCTTCTACACACTCTACTAAACCTATACAGATAGTGGATAATGCAGTTAGAGGTATTACTTGATGTGTTGCTAACCCACCTCTTTGCCATGTCGATTATCTATACTCTCCTCCTACACACACTACTAATTTTATATAGATAATGGATAATGTAATTAGAGCTATTACTCAATGTGTTTTTATCCCTCTTTCTCCCACCTAAGAACCCCACAACTCACCTATTCCATCCCATCCCCAACTCAGGCCCCTTACATAAATAGATTAAAATAGGACATATGATATTGTGGATCAGTTGTGAAATACTCCAATAAAAAATTCAATATTAGAATTGCTCCAAAAAGCCATTGTATTTAAGGACATTCTCTATTAGGCACTCACTTAGAATTCCATAGCAACTAACTCTGAGCCTTATTATTTTGCATCAGTGGTCAACACACTAAAAATTATCAATGATGATTTTTTTTTTATAAAATGGACACACCATCTTAGGTAGTTATTGATCAAAATTTACCACTTTTCATACAAATTCAAATTAAAACTAGTGCATTAAAGAGAGTTCTAGTTGATAGTGGTGTTGGGATAAATATATGCAATATCAAATTCTTATAGGTTATGGGTATAGATATGGAATCTATGTAGAAGTCATATAAGATTATTAAAGGGTTTGATGACATACCACAACAAACATTTGGGCACCATTGCTTTGGATATCATAATAGGGCCCAAAACCCTTACTACCTAGTTTCAAGTTATGCCTGATAATCTCCATTATAATATTTTACATGGATGACCATGGATACATGCAATTCAGGTTATTCCTAGTATACACTGATGTGTTAAGTTAATTTGGATATCTCTACACATGTCCACTATATAGTCAACCATTCAGATATTGCCAAGTTACAGAGTCATCTTTGAGTATTTCACCCCTTCACCATATTCCTTTTTATAAAACACATATATATGAGGTGGGAGAGACTAACACCTCTCACATTCCTCCAATTCTAGATATATCTCTATCTCTAGATGCTTAGCCAATTATAACAACTCTAATAACTCAAGAAGTCAAAGTAACTACACCTATTACACTTATGCCATCACCAATAATAGTTCTAGTAGTGCCAATTACTCCCATAAATACATCCCCTTAGGCCAATATATATACTCTCAAAACATCATCATCTTCTCCTCCTATAGTTATTGAGACTCTTATTTCATAGTTACCCCTTGCAGTTAATTTAGAGTTACCATACATACATGATGTTGATATAGATTCCCAAGCTACTTCAAATGATGATGATACAACACCCACACTCATAGATAATTATCTATGTGGATTGAAATTTAAACCAATTGGCCTAGGAGAATACCAAGATGATTCTAGATCACTTATTAAGAATTGTACATCACTCTTAGCATCTCACAACACATTCTCAGGATATACTCCATATTCACGACCATAGATAGATCATTGGGTACATATAGTTAACATGGTTACTTCTATGAATAAAAAGACAAAGATTTGGATCTAGGCAAGAAATACATAGCATTGACCATAAATTTTACTATAGATGTTACTTGATCATAAATTAATCATGCTTCCCATAGTATGACATAGATCTATCATCAAATTATTATAAAAGGAAGGTAACCAATTTTTCCATTTTCATAGGATCACAGGACATGATAATGAATCATGTATAGATTTAAAATAATGATTAAATAAACTACAAGATCAAGGAATTATTGAGCTCATATCACCACCAACACCACCAACAACACTTGCACCACTTCCAATGAAATCACTTACCAATATGACTAAACAACCAAGATTAGAAGCAACATATTCACAACTAGAGCAACCTTTATTTTATCCTCAATTTGATGACAACACAAACATATTGCTTACACATATGATGATACTTATGCTGATGATCTTGATGAATTCAATGATGGCCAAAATTCTTTCTTCCATTTTTATCCCTAGTAGCCTTCATCTCAGGATCCCTTCCCTCCTATAGCCTAGCCTCTTGTATTATGATGTGATATTTGAATATAATTTTCTTTCTAGTATTGATCATACATAGTTTTGTTTGATTGATGGTACATAGCCCAAACATTTGAAAATACAAAAATAATATAATATTTCAAAAATACAAAAACATGTCAATTATATGCATCATTTATGTTTTACATTGCTAACCATTATGCTAAACCTACATTATGCTCTTCTATGCTATTGTTTGTCAATTTATTTATATTACTAGGCTTCACTTGATCTTCTTTGAGTGTGTGTAGTGCATCCATATCCTTGATTGCTTCACTCCACCCATTGAGGGGGCATCTTACTTCCACATTCTAGATACATATCAATATATCTACCCATTAGGGTCATATTATACATGACTACACCATCCATGTTATGTCATTCGTACACTACACACTCTAGAGATCTTGTTATATTATGTTCCTTGCTTACATAGATATCAAATTGACATCCATTAGCATATATCACACTTCTATATTTCATAGCATATACATTAGTCTTGTTTAAAATATTTTGTATACTCTTTCTTCTTTTTTTCCATAGTTAGATGCATGTTTATATTTATAGTAATTTTCATAGTTTCACTCTTTACTTTGATTAAGCTAGATGTGTTTGCATTTTATAGTTCTTATTTACTTCTTGATTGCATTTTAGGACATTTTCCAATGTCTTTTGTTCCTGTCTATATGTGTGTGCCTTTGGAGACTTGCCAATGTCCTTTGTGAGTGCCTTTCATGTGCTTTTGGCCCTTGTGCCAATCTTTGCTTGTTCCCATTGTGTATGTATATATAATTTGAACATGCCTTGTATGCATTATGTGATTTTTTGGCCCCTTAGCCACCCTCACATGTTTTTTCTTCTAGATTTATATGCTTGTTGCTTGATTGCTTATCTTTGTGTACAATGTCATGATTCCAATCTTGAATTTACCTTAATTTTTGGATTTTATGATTGACATCATGTTCCATCCCTCCATGCCACTAACAACTAAAAAATAACATTTCAAATTCTGGTTTACTCTTATACACATACTATTACATTATTATATCTATCTAGGCATACCCTTATGGATCTAACAATATCTCTCTACACATTTTTTTATATCTTGAGATAATGTATATCAATGTTATATCAAATGTTTTCATAGCTTAACACACTTGTAAGGCTTATTCTTTTGAGGGAAATATTTTTAGGGTCTTCATTCCTACCCTTAGAAGAGAGGCAACACACAAGGGTTTTGTCATAGATATTAGAGATCCTAATGGTTGAAAAAGTAGTTTTAGGATAGTATAGTCTAGAATCTAGAACTTAGCATAGGCAAACTAGACTAGTCAGACAACAGAGAATCCATATCAATCATCAATTTTAGATCTAGACAATAGTGCCAAAAATGGGACTATAATGCTAGACCCTAAAGTGTCTAGTTTTTTCCACTATTTTCCAAATAAAAAAATTTGTTATTATAGAATAAGGTAGAGAGGTGAGTTCAGTCATAGTTTTGCCAGTATAATTTAGTCTAAAAATCAGTAGTTTTTGGCATTTATTTCACTCAAAGAATCTAGATATAGAGGGAATCATGCACAACATGAGGGTTTAAATTTTTAAGTTATACATGGTAGTTGATACAACTTTCATTTTAGAATCTATGTTCTAGACACTAGTTATTGGGGGCAATGTGCATAACACATAGACCTTCTCTATTTTTGAGTTTATTAGATTTTCTTACACATTCCTAGAAGTTATGTGCCTTACTTGATCTATAGGTGGTTGGCATCACATTAAAGTAAATTTTCATACAATTTTTCTTCTTACATACCCAAGTTTCCAAGTGGCTTCCTAAGCCTTGGTTCAAGGTTTAGGAGGGGATATTATACAAGTCCAATCTCCATCTTTTGAAGTGGCTAATAGTGGCCTAGTTTTTAGTTTACATTTATCTATCCACACCAACATTGTAATATCTTAAGCACATTTAAGGGATCCATGAGCCATTTCATATGACATTCATCTATACCATTATTTTCTCATTCAACTTCACATAATGTGGCAATGATGGAGCCTAAGGACTATCTAACCTTTTTATTCTTGAGCCACATATTCAAATGGATTGAACACATGGTCTAGGCATTGATTAACACATTCATGATTCATTAACTTCACACATTTAGTGATGATGGAGCTAAAGGGTCTGTCTTTTCATTCTTAAACCAACTTTCATGGGATTAAGCACTCAATTCATTCATCGATATAAATCTTGGTTTAGCATACTTCCAACATCAATCAACACAACCTAGTAGAATAATAGGTTTTGTATTGGTTCATGTACCCAATGAGGTGTATTCATTCCTTTATCTTCATTACTCTATCTTTACCCAAGTTTATATGTTCTTATTTTAGATATAACATATTTAGTAAGAATTGATCTACTTTCACTTTCCTTTTTTTAGAATTACATAGTACAATGTGCTCTCACAATGCATAACCCAACATCACATAGCTTCTTCAGCTTATCCTCACAAGTAAGTTCAGGTACACTTCTCTTTTTTTATTTATCCTAATATTTTGATTTGTTACATACTTATAATAAATGGGGGAAAATGTAGTCATATTAAAATGAAATTTTTATAAATTGATCATTACTTTTGACACCCAAACCATAGGTCTCTCCTACTCACTTACACAACCCACTTAGGCAAGTTCTCATTTATTCCCAAACATCTAAAGCCTTCTAGATTCAGCCCCTACTATCTTAGACTCCTCTCTTAGGCACAAATATATTCCCTAGGATCCCTTCCTCTTGGACAATAGTTCCATAAGTTGGACTAAAGTGTTGGGACCTAGGGTATCCACTTTCTAGCACTATTGTCCAAGTTCGCAATAGCCTCAAATGGTTAGATTTTCCTAAATCCTTATCTTTTCCATTACCAACCTAATATGGGTTCATTCAACCCAAGATCACTAGTTTCTATATAAAATCCCATTTAAAGGTCATTTAAAAGGGTTGGAAATCATTCAAAAGGCACAAGCTATAAATATACTAAAGCACACTGAAGTAAATCTTCATATTCTCTGTATATAACAAACCACTATTATTTCTAGCCTATCTAAGCTCTTACACCAGTCATGAGTCATCTCAAGATTTCCAAAATTCACATACACTTGTATTGCATATATAATATTGGATAGTACACATTCAAATTACTAGCACTACATTAGCCTTGATCCCTCTTCAGTGTACTGATGTGTAAGCACCATGCCCACACATGGGGTGTGATCACACATTTAGTGCATATTATACACTAAATCATTTTTTTCCAATAACTAGGATCCTTTAAGACAAAATCAATTACACATGGATCTTTGTGAATAACCAAGACTTTATATTTTATACACAAGGTCTCCCAGAGCAGATGAATAGAACCTAGACAGCTCAAAAAGCTCAAACACTAAGGACTACAGCACCAAAACTTGGAATAAAATGTTGGACCTCTATGTGTCCCATTTTTGGTGCTCTTGTCTAGGTATAAAATAGACTTATGGATGCTATTTTTGGCATTCTACCTAGCCAAATCAATAATTTATAGCCTCTATCTCCTCTATCTTAGCCTAGAATCAGTTAAGTTTTACTCTCTATCCCCTTGTTTTATATTTTTAGAAATAAATTAAGCACTTATAGATTAAATAAATTATACATTTTATTTACTAATTTCCCCCTTAATCTAGACCCCTTTACTACATAGGAAATTAAACCTATAGTTTCCCAAATTCAGTAAAACATAAGGGTTATAGGCCTATTTTGACTCTTAAGCTTTGTTATTAAATATATGACATCCAACTTGAAAAAAAATTCCAAAATTATGATGTTCAAGTACCTTGATAACACCTCTAAACTCCATTGGTCTCCATGCAAAGCATTAAGAGATAAATGAGCATTTGAAATCAGCTTATCGAGCTTATTTTCTTGTTCCTTGCAGGTCTAAGTTAGTTTTGAGCCAAAAATGGATTCCTTAGTGGTTTATTTTCATTATAATATCTTTATCTCCTTAATTTATATTATAATTTTTTTTTCAATACATGGGGATGCTCATCTCATGCTAAAAATGTGAATGACCCCCCATTTGGCCTTAGGATTGAACCTTGCCTAACAGGCCTGACTACACCTTAGAGATCAAAATCACCTTTTATGGTTTTTATTTCCTATTAATAACTAAAAATATATAATTAAATCCCATAAACGTGATCCAACAAGGTGAAAATCAGTCCTAGGGATAAAAATAACATTGGTCTTTCATTTGGTCTTTAGGCCTCACCTTGCCCAAGTAGGTTTGACTAAAACTTTTATGTTTTAGACCTCTCTATTTAGATAAATTAATATATGACTAGTATATAATTATTTCCTATATTTATTACAACTCGTCACACCCTCTTTAAAGGTTCCATGTGATTTTGGTCCACCATTTCATCTTCCTTCCTCAAGGTTGTAGGTTTTGTGCATCTAAGGAGGTGCCCTCTATCTGAGACAAAATAGAGGGAACTTCCCTTATTTTTTTAAACTAAGTAATTATTAGAGAGGATTATATAAGTGGTGATTATTTTTTATATGAATTTTGGATATTTTATCAGGTCTTTAGATCCCCTAACCTTCTCAAGATCCAAGACAAATTCCTTCACAGGTAGACTGCATGTGCAGGGTTTATATAAGGGTTATGTTTTTCATGGTTAGAACCATTTAATATGTTATAAATTGACTATTATATATCCATAATAATATTCAAGTCATGATGAAAGTATTTTAATCTCAAAAAATACTTCAACTTTCTTAAACCTTCTCCTCACACTTGATTAGTCAAGACTAAGTTTCCTTTTTTTATTGTGTTTTTTGTTGGCACTATACCTGTAGGTGTTGTTTGATTGTTTGGGATTGAAATTAGTGTTTATATTCATTTTTATAATCTCATGATATCCTTTTTAATTATTTTAAACCCTTTATCTCATCCCTATACACCTCTTACACTCAAAATTCCCAAATTTGTTTACTACTTGTCACAGTCATAACTAAGTTTTTACTTTGGAGGGGGGTCATATGAATTATAAATTGCATATTTTGGATATTAAAAACATGTAATAAGACTAAATTATACATTATATGACTATTTATAAATTATTTTAACTTGTTTTCTCATGTTGCCTAGGCTAGACCATCACTTGGACAAGGCTTTTGTTCACTATCTACTTACCCAATGATCTAAAGTTGGTTATAGGTGTAAATTTGTATCAATTATGCCTTAAAGATAATTTTAAACCCTTATTTAAGATCCAAAAACCATTTTATACTTACACTTACTTTTTTCATGCTTGGAAAGAAGTATGTTATCAAAGCTATCAAGCTTAATCCTCAAAATGACCCTACAACCCACCTGTAGGTGATCACAAGACCTTGAAACATCATTGATCAAATTCTAAATGTTTTTTTGGTATCCTTGATAATTAATTATTCCATTAAAGATATAATACTATTCCTTAAAACAATTTTAACTATCAAGGTCATTTATACTTTCAAACCATATAGATTCTATTTCCTAGAATCAATGTTTTTATGGGCAAATTTAGGTCTTTCAATGACTATCCTCCCTTAGTTATCATTCCATTAAAAATTTCCAAGTCTTTTTCCTTTATAGAGGCTATAATATGAGAAAATTATGAGGAAAAAAATAATTTACAACATTATATCAAGATATTGACAAAACCTTGAAGAACTCTATTTTCCAAATTTAGGGATTAAGGGTCTGAACATTATCATCACATCTTTGTATGTGAATCATAATTCCATTTTCCATATTGAAACTTTAATAATGGTATATCATGGTCAAACACTAATTTTATTAATTCAATTAAGTTTTAATCAATGGTTTCCATGATTCAATATACCTTCTTAGCTCTCTACTAACACCTGTAGGTGACCATTGTCATACATAAGCAACAATGTGAGTATGGGTAGTGTGTATTATATTTGACCTCATGAAAATACTTTAAATCTTATCCAGTATTAAAAATAGGTTTTCATAATCATAAATATCTTGAGAATATTTTTAAAAGCCTCTGTTCAATGTGGTATTCCCCTTTTAAACACATGTAGATGAGCTTTTTCATGGCAGACTGACTGGTAAGTTACATATGACTACAACTCCATATATTTTGCTTTGGGAAAAGAGGTTTAAAGGTGAAGGTGATAAATATAAAATTGGATACATGTAAACCAACCCATATTCATCCTTGAAAACCACCATCAAAGCAAGAAGATCTTGAAAATGATGAAAATATGTTTATGACATAAAATGATGGTTCCTCCAACTTAAGGTGATTAGCATATAAAAAAATATTGAACTAATTAAAAAAACATCGAAATAATTATATAAGGAATACAACTTATTTTATAATCAAATTTATCAATTTGTTCATATGGATTTGACCAAAATGGAGCAAGACCTATAGGGTGTATGAAACAACTAGTAAAAAAGTATAATCAAATTATAAAGGATGATTTATAAAGCACATTTTATCAATAATTTCAATCTTGATATTTAAATTAAGGTATTTTAGTTTAATATCACCTCCAAAAATCATTTTCCTTGAAACCTCTTGAGTTCTTTGTATTAAGCACAAACCTGAAGGTCACTTCTACTTGTGAAGAAGACTAAAAAAAGCAAAATAGTTTTGGACCAAAAATTGAACTTCTAGAGCACTTAAAATGTGTAACTAAGCTTTGGGATGCTGAAATGACATTTTATGATCATCTCCCATGTGGCACACTTCCCCATGGGATGTACAAGTGCCAAACTCACCTTTTCCCAAGCACCTACCAAGTTTAGTTACCAATAGTTGATTAAGATGTATCTAGACACATGTCATGTGACATCACTTTTTTTAACATTCAAACTTCCTAATAAATCCATACAAGTCATTTAATGCCCATTTTTTAACCTCAAAATGACTCAAAATGACTAAAAGGACTAAAATGACTAAGGACCAAGGCCAATATAAAATTAAATGACATCACCTAATGTATAACACACCATTATACATAATATATTACACCCAAAAACACCTATAAATAAATTTTTTACATATGGGGGTCCCAATTTCAGGTAAAAGTCAAATTTGGTCAACAAACATAAAACATTTGAGGAGCGTACCAAAAAGCTTAACAATATTTTGAATAGTTAAAGGTCCTCTCATATTAATATAGGTATTTTTTTTAAATAATTAAAAAATGTGTTAATGGAGATTTAGTTTCCAAAAGTCAATGATCTATCAAGGAGTGATAACACTAGTAGAATAAAGACTTATATAGAAGTGGTCAAGTTTGAAGTCAATCATCAACAAACCAAGAAGGGTTTTGTTCCATCAAAGGATATAAAATTTATTGGTGTATCATACAATGATCATAAAAATATAAATGATGTTAGCCATTCAACATATGTGGAATATTTCAATGGTTATTATTTCTCATGTGGTCAATTTGGACATAGAGCTATAGACTATAGACGGAGAAGTATAATCTTGTGTTATAAATACAACCAAAGAGGACATATTTAAAGAGATTGTAAGATGAGACATAAAATTAAAAACATTCAAGTTAAGAATATATTTAGTCATGGTATTAAATTATTGATCTAGAAAGTAGACCATATGGGTAAGATGGAGAAGCAGGAATCTAGAGGAGAAGAATCTATGATAGCTCAAACTACCTTTTATACTCAAAATGAAGATTTGAAGTGGTATATAGATAGTGGATATTTGAGTCACATTATAGGAGATAAGATAAAATTCATCACTTTTAAGAATAATATCATAGGATTAGTGAGGTTTGGAGATAACGCATTTATTAAATAGTTGGTAAAGGTGCCTTGAATTTTTGGACAATGGGAAGAACAAGACAAAATATGCATTGTATGTATATGTCATGAAACAAAACTTGTTGAGTGTAAGTCAAATGTCCACCCAAGGATACACCCTAAATTTTCATGACAAAGGATGTGAGTTAAGGAGAGTAAAATTAGGTAGGTTGATTGGCAAAGCTAAGAGAACTGAGAATAATTGATATGTAATGAATGATATCATAAAAGATAAGTGCTTAATGAGTAAGTTAGATGAAATTTATCTATGGAATAGGAGGTTAGGTCATTTTAACTTTGAAAATCTAGTCAAGATTAGCTCCAAGGTGTCTATGAAGAACATGACATAATTTTCTAAACTTATAGATGATCTTTGCAAGGCATGTCAACATGGTAAGTAAACTAGGAGGAGATTCAAGTGTAAATAATACTCTAATACTAGGCATTTACAACTAATGAATACTAATATATGTGGTCCTACAAGGATTCAAATAATTCAAGATGACAAATAATTCATGTTACTTATAGATGACTACAGAAGAATGACTTGGGTAGCATTATTGAAAAGAAGTCAGAATCTCTATGTAAGTTCAAAAAAATAAAGGATTTGGTTGAAAATGAGATGAATGTGAGGATTAAGTGCCTTATGTCTGAAAAAGGAAGAGAGTTTTGGTCAAATGAATTTGATGAGTTTTGTGAGGTCAAATGAAATAAGAAGACAATTTTCATATGCTAAAACACCTCAATAGAATGAGGTAGTTGAATAAAGAATAAAATAGTTTAAGAAATGGAAAGGACCATGTCGAATGAGTCAAATTTATATGATGGCTACTAAAGAGAAGTTATGGGTACTATAGTTTACACTTTTAATAGAGAAAAAATTAGGATCAATGGTGATAAGACTCCATATGAATTGTGGAATGGGAGACCTACTAGTATTGAACATTTTAAGGTGTTTGTAAGTGTCATATCAAGAGAGATGAAGAATACTTATATAAGTTTTACTAAAAGTATGATGAAGGTATTTTCTTGAGATATTCATCAGTTAGTGATACCTGCAGATGCTACAATAAGAGGTTGTAAACGATAGTGGAGAGCACAATTGTGAAGATTGATAAGACAAAGAAATCATATTCTCAGCCAAAGATTGATGAAGGATAAATAGATATAGATGATGATGAAGAATAAATTGAGGAGAGAAATGACTCAAAAGGTCCTTCTAGGTAGATTCAAAAGGATCATCCTGAATCTCAAATTATTAACAATAATAATAAAGGTATAAAAACAATAAGAAGAATGGTGACTAATGTTAATCAAGAGAATATTTCCTTATTGTCTAAATATGAACCTAAAAGCTATGTAAAATCAAGTTAAGATAGGGTTTGGATAAATTTCATAAATGAGGAGTTAAATCATATTGAGAAGAATGAGACTTGGGAGTTAGTACCTAGGTATAAAGATAAAAAATCATTGGTAAAAAATGTCTATTCATAAACAAGTTGAATGAGAATGGAGAAGTCACAAGAAACAAAGTTAGAATAGTATGAAAGAGATATGATAAATTAGAAGGAGTTAAATTTGGGGAAACCTTTTCTCTAGTATCAAGGTTAGAGGCTATTAGGTTATTTATTACATAGGTAGGTTTAAAAGGATTCAAGGTATACTAGATGGATGTCAAGTTAGCTTTCCTAAATGGGAACTTGGAGGAAGAAGTGTACATTGAGAAACATGAGGGTTTCCTATTGAATGATAACATGTATTATGTTTACAGGTTGAAGAAATCTCTCTATGGTCTAAAATAATCCCGTAGAGCTTGATATTCTAGACTAGTTGATTATCTTTTAGACTAAGGTTTGAAGAGAGGAGTTGGAGATAATAACTTGTATATCAAGATAAAATCAACATTAGTTGATACTTATAGTATATGTGGATGATATCATATTTGGTGGAAATAGTGAGAACATTACCAAGGCATTTTTAGAGGTGATGAAGTTAGAATTTTAAATTTCTATGCTTGGAGAACTATCCTTCTTTATTGGGATTTAAAGAAGTCAATCTAAAAAAGGTATATTCATTTCACAGGTCAAGTATATAAAAGATATTTTATAGAATTTTTAAATGGAATATTGAAAGTATATAAGTACATCTATGGTTATTATATGTAAGATAAACAAGGATGAATAATCCTCAATAGTCAATTAGACAAAATATAGATCAATGACTGGGAGTTTGTTGTATACTAGTACCTCTAGACCTAACATCATGTAGGTAGTAGGTCTTGTGGTAAGATTTCAAGTAGATCCTAAGTGATTTCATCTAAAATTATTCAATAAAAAATTAGGTATCTCAAGGGAACTATAGAGTATGGATTGTCTTACCCAATGAGCAATAATTTTGATCTAATAGCCTATACAAATGTAGATTGGGATGGGAATCTAGATGATAGAAAGAACACTAGTGGACGAGCCTTCTTCTTAGGTGAGTGCCTAGTTTAATGGATAGGAAAGAAGCAACTATTAGTGGATTTATCTACTTTTAAGGTTGAGTAAATTGTAGAAGCTTCATGTTTCACTTAGGTGTTATCGATGAGATAAAACTTAAGAGACTAAAAATTGAAGTTTGATGGTCCTAGTCATATTTTTGTGATAAAACTAGTGCCATAAGAGTTTCAAAGAATCCTATCATACATGAAAGTACCAATCACACTCATATAAAGTATAATTAATTAATATAATAGGTAAGTGAACAAAGTATTATGATTGAATATGTGTCTACCAAGGATCATATTGAAAATATCTTGACTAAGCCTCTTCCAAAGGCTACTTTTGAACATCTGAGATAGGAATTGGGTATGATTCATGATCCTAATAGTCACTAGGAAATTCAAGAGATTAGGGGAAGATAATAAGGATTTGAATTAGTTCCAAGAGTAGGTAATAAGTAAACAAGTTGTGAGGTTAAAGGGGGAGTCATATAAATTTTTCAAGAAGATGTCTGAGGTATGCATTGAGATAGTGGGATTTTGTTAATAGGATATTTTATTCCTATTTATTGAGTTTTTTTGTAGGTAGTGATTTTTCATTAATGTCAAATGGGGATATTTATCTATATGAGGGATATGTATCCCAATAAGAGAAGTTTCTTTGAATGGTTTCCATAAATGAGTAGTTACCATCAATGATAAAGGGGGAGATTATTAAGAATGTGTTATAATTTATGCATGGATTTGTCATTAATGTCATGAAAGTGTCATTAATGTGATTATAAGTTATCTTTGATATTTTTAAGGTTGATTTCATGATTCATGTACTTTATAGACCTAGTGTGAAGATATGGTCTGGGTTGCATGATGAGGTGAGCAATCAGAGGCTTTTGAGAAGAAGATTGGTAGTGTGTGAGCATGGTATCAATTTTTATGATATGATTATGAACTATTGAGAATATTTCAAGAGGTTTAAAGATATGTTCAAGGTTTAAGTATGGAATACAGGTATAGTCCTAGTGTACAAAGAGACCTAGTGTGGCCTAATGAGGGGTCAAGTTTAGTTTCCAAGGTGATAGAGATCATGTGAGGTTTTCTAGAGGTGTGAGAGGTTGTTTCAAGAGTGATAATGTAGTTTTAGGTATAGTATTGAAGGAAATAACATAAAAAGTGAGGTTAAGGTCTCTCGACTGCTAGAATGGCGTGTTGTAGACATAGGAATAAATTTCATGTGAAAGTTTGCATGAGATGATAATAAGTTCATGGATGTTGGGTAATAATCCTATATCAAGTTTTCAAGCATTGGTTTTTGGATTAAGGGCCTAAGTTTTATGAATGATCATTAAGACTATAAGGTGGTCGTAACCCTCTCTAAAACCCTAATAATAACTTGAAATGAAATATATTGATATAAATGGATATGTATGAATTATATGACCTCATTTGATTATTTGATCATGTAGAGTAATCTCTTAGGTACCTCCAAGCGTCATTGGTTTGACAGATGAGTGAGTGGAAGCTACAAGAAATTCCTTATTTATTGGATTTTTGATATAACAAGTCGGGTTGACCATGTAAAAGCATGAAAATGATTGAAGGATGATGTGTGAGACTTGTATTTTGTGTTCCATGTAATTTTATGAGTTTTTATCATTATTTATGTGTGCAAATTTGATGTGTCAAGATGGCCAATCATTAATAAACCTAGTAAGGTAGATAATGAGAAAAACCAGACAAATGTGGGAATGAGATTAGGGATTTGTTGCCATGGATTAGTGATGGATCCAATTTCACTAAGTTTTTTTAAATACATGTAACACATATCCATATTATATAAAATATTTTTAGATGTGTTTATATGGAAGAAAGTTGCTCTCAAATTGACTTGTCTAACACAATGAGGTTTATGTATAGTGAAGCCATGAGATTGGTTTTTAAGATCAATATTGCTATTATAAATTATAATATATATTTTTAAAGATATTTTTATAATATTTTGGGATCATATAAATTAATTATAATTTCAAAAAAGTGTTCACATAGGGGTTCTAAATCATTATTTTCATGATTATGTTTTGAAGTTTTTGAAAGTTCTAAGTAGTCATATAGCAGAGATGAGAATGAGGTGATTTTCCTAGATTTGAAGAGTACAATGAACATTAATATGTTATTACGGTATTTTATGTTATTATTATTGAATTTATAGAAATGAAATGTTCCTATATAGATGTTGGTGGTCAAATGATCATGACTAGGTTTTGAAACTAGTTGGCACTTCTAAATGGTCATATTTCAAGAGAAAGTTAGAGGTGTTAAGCTCTATGTTGAAATGTTGAAAGAACATGGTGATGAAAATGATGTCATGGGGGTTATATCCATGTTATTTAATGGTATAGTTTTTTGATAAATTTTTTTGTGAGCTTCAGTTTTAGTTGGTAGACTTTTAGCAGTAAGAAGGCCTAATTATGAATAGGCCTTATAGTATGGTTTAGGTAGTGAAAAGAGATAAATGGTATTGGAAAAATATGATGAGATTAGAATGGGTATAATTTAATAATGTGTGAAGTGTTTTGTCTATCTATGGAGGATCAACATGTTCTAATGTGGTCAAGATGAAACATGTGCTTTGAGAAGGCCTAATTGAATTAGGTCTCTATTAGGCCTAATGGTGGTTTTGTCCTTGTGTGGTGGATGAACTATGTAGTGGATTTTTATCTTTTGAAACCCCTTTTTTATATATTAAAATGTTGATCCAAGTATGTAAAGGTTTATGGCCAACCAAGGTATGTGAAAGCAAGAGTTAAGTATAAAAAGAAGGTATAATAGACCTAATTTGTGATGTTATGGCATTGAATAAATGAATGAATGAAACAGATGTTTGAAAACTAGGTATACGGCCTTAATAAAATCAAAGAGGTGTTTTTAATATGTCATAAATCTATAATATTGATTATATATTATGATCAAGGTCATATGACCAAATTCTATCAAAAAGAGGGCCAGTTGAGTGAAGAGGCCTAATAGGATATTTGAGAGAGATGGGAGAGGGTGTTGAGAAAAATAAGGTGATCATAATTATTTGAATAACAAATAGGTGTCCAAAGGTGAATAGAGGTTCAAGGTGGCTGAGTTGGTGCTGATTCACATGGGGGTTGGTGTCTCCTTGCAAGTTGGTGCTTGCTAAAGGACTAGTTGAGTTGGTGTTTGATTAGTGAGGGGGTGGTGTTCCTTATGGGGTTGGGGCCTCACTAAATATTGATTCATTACATATAGGACTCTCGTCCAAGTTGTGTGTTGGTGGGTTTTACTCCCCACGAGGGTTTCCCACATATATCTTGTTTTCATGTGTTATGTTCCTACTTCATGCTCATATGAATAGTTGATTATGTTTGGCTATATATATATATTAATTTGAATGGTTAATGAATGTTAAGTAGAGTTGAAAGAAAAGTTTTTAAATTGATTAATCCCTTCCACTTAGTGGTTATGATTCTAATAAATTTAGATATTAATATTGAATTAACCTATGATGCAAATTTACATGTTGAGCATTTTATAATGTGGAGGTAATTTTATAGGCTTGGATAGAACAATGAAGCATAACCTTGTTTGAATCTTCACATCAAGTACAATGGACTCCCAAAAAGGTTGATTCAAACAAGTAACCCCCAAAAATCTTGGGAATTATAATATCAAGCTCCAAAGAAAAAGAGGGTCCTATTTTTCAAATTGAAAATGGGGAATTTTATTTTAGACAAAAATAAATGGTGACTATTATTGGTAAATATTCCTGAGTATTTAGAGAATCTAGAATATCTATTTGAAAAGAAGAAAAAATAGTAGATACAAGTTATTACTAAAAAAACTAGAATTTAATAGGTACTAAATTTTATTATAATAAGTGACATATTAAGCTATAATCTTGTCAAAACCATATGTGTGTGATCAAATGATTTATTATTTTATTTTTCATTCACATACAATAATTTAGATTTTCTTAAGGCCAAAATTACAGGAGGATTTTTTTCTTAATTTGGATTGGGGGTAAGATATTTGGTCTTTTCCCTACTACTATCCAATCATTTAGATCCCTGATAGATATACATCTAGTCCCTTCTAAAGGCCTTGTTTCACTACCAAATGCTACAAATCCTATGGTAGAGGTTGTCAATATCACCCTTTCAAATATTAAATAATAACTCAATTATTTTGAAAGGAGGATTTATAATTCATCCATAGAGGGTTGGGGACCAAACCACAAGTAAAAGGAAATCTACAAGTATATGATGAACTTACAACAAACCAAAATTAGACCAATCTAAAATTTTCTTCAAATATTTCATTAATTGTACTAGATGGCTTTAAATAAGAAAATAGTTATTATAAATCCACAAGTTCTATTAAGAATCATCAAACATTAGAATTTAAGAAATGATAAAATTAATAACAATAGTTTAACACGTATTTTTTAAGTAAAATTTACAATTAGGCTCTTTGAGTGCCATTTTTTAAATCTTTTCAACAACTCTTAATTTAAATATTTTGATTATCAAGGGGACCACAAAGGCCAAAAATAGTTGGGACAAACCCAAGGAAGAGTAAAAATAGAAAACAAATGAAGTAAAAGATAAACTAATAAATAAGGGATAAGAAAGAAACATATAAAGAAAAATAGAACTTATTTACAATGGCTCCTAAGCCACTCAAGCTTGGAAGTAATGATTGAGTAATTTTCCATTGATAGGTAATGGTACATCCTCACCAGTAAGACACCTTAGGTGGAATGTGTTATTTCCCAAGATTTTAGATATTTAGTAGAGAATGAACCATAATGCATCAAATTTTTCATGTTATGGATTTTTTTAATGATCCATATCCCATAAGTGGACTAGATCTAAGAATTGAAAGGCCTTTACTTTATCCCCTACATTTGACTACCTCTTGATGTTTATTAAAGTACAACAAGATTGTATCCCATTTTTATTCTAAATTGTTGGGGTTTAAGAGGTAGGCTTTTATTGGGTCATCAGTTCCCAAGTACTCTTTAGTGAACAATAAATTAGGGATCTTTAGATTGGTTTTGAAAATATGATCTTGGTCATATACTAGATGATAAGGAGAGGTCCCTATAATATATTTGATCCTAGTTTTATCTAAGCACAATGAAATTTTAAACCTGTTATTCCAATCCATTGGGTTTATTTATAAAGTTTTCTTAATTATACTCAATCAACCCATTACCTTATGGATAATAATTAATATAAAACTTAAGAGTTAGTTGATGATCATAATCACATTCAGTGAATTATAAGGAGGAGAAAGTAGGGCAATTATAACGTACCAATGTGGTGGTTATACCAAACCTTGTAGCCATGTGTTCCTCCAATTATCATTGGTTTCTAATTCATCAAATAAATTAATCCATCATTATCATTATAAATTTATGGCCAATAGAGGAATTAGCATTTATGGCCCCCATGAAGTCTGATCCCCACTTGGAAAAGGACCAACCCTTAGTGACCGGTAGTAGTGGAATTACTGGAATTAGTTCATAGGTTTTAGTGACTTGGAAGGTGTGTTAATTCCTCACATGTATGTGAGCATCCTTGAAAATATGTGTTCAATAGTAACCTTCCCTTAATATTTGATGAGCTATAGTACTTCCTAAACCATGCTCAATTCCATATTTCCCATGAAAGTCTCTAAGTAATGTAACTACTTCCTCCTTAGGCATCTCATATATATGACTAAAAGTTTTCTTATATAGAGAAATCCTAAGTTTATTTTGATATGTCTACTTCTCAAGTGCAATGCCCTATATTGCATAAAAGTTAGGTGCTTAGGGCACTCATTATTCAATAGATATCCAACAATATCTATGTACTAATTATCATTTATGATGTTATTCACTAATTATTGTTGGAAAATAATTTTGGAATCCACCTAAAAAATGGTTATATAGAGTCCTTGTCCTAAAAAAATCTTCATTATTTGTAATTTAAGGTCAAAATATTAGATTATATTCATCCATTTACCATGCCTTTCTCCTAATTCATTCTTCATTGGTAATGCCTTCATGGTTGGATTTGGTACCGCACAAAACACCTTACTGCATAGAATATAATTCATAAACTTATTGATAGCCTTGATCAAGGAAAATGATTTTTTATCTAATCTATAATATATAAATTCAACATTATTAATTGGGTTTCTCATGAAGACACTGGTATTTCATCTCCTATCTCTTTATTTTATGTTAATATTACAATCATAGAGTGATTCAATGAAAATGAGTAAAAGAAAAAGGGTTGTGTATAGTCAAGGATGATGGGAACTGGTGTGTTAGTAAAGGTAGTCTTGATTTTATCAAAATTATTATTCAACTCAAAATTCCAATTCACCTTGGCATCCTTCTTCAACATGCTATTAAGTGGTTGGACTATCTCATAAAAAACATGAAATAAATTGTATCATGAAGTTAATCTTGCTAAAGAAACTCTTCATCTCTTCTTAGTGTTGGGTTATGGTATTTTTAAGATTGAATCCACTCTATTAGTGTATATGGAGATGCCCTTCTCAAAGATAATGTGGCCCATCAATTTACCTTTATTCACTATGAATATACATTTCTTGGGATTCTAAGAAATCCCATGGTCTCTACACCTCAACATCACTTTCCTTAGATCTTTCACATGATTTGATATCTTTTTAGAGAAGAATATAAGCTCATCCGTGTAAAAAAAATATGTAATTGACCATCAAGTCCTTTAAGACATTATCCATGGACCTTTGAAAGGTGGTACATGCATTCATTAAGCCAAAATTCATTATTTTGTAGGTGTAAGTGCCCCACTCAGTAGTGAAAGTTGTCTTGATTTTATCTTCATAATTTACCACCATTTAGTTGTATCTATACTACCTATAAATGAATGACATATTTTGGGAACCATTCACAATATAAAAAACTTCATCCAATGAAGTAAATGAGTAGTTATCCTTTTTGGAAGCCTTATTGAGGTTACAAAAATCAACATATAGTATGATCTCCACATTTATTTTCCTCACCAGTACCAGGTTTACAATCCATGTAAAATGTCTCAAAAAGAATATGATCCTTGATGAAATTAGTATTTACACTTATTTAAAAATTAGGGGTTCTATCATCAAATTTATAGGGCTCTATCTTTGACTAAATGGCTTGATTCTAATCTTGAGGGGGATTGTGTACATCGGAATAGAAGTGTTGAATACCTTGAGATATTCATAACTCCATGTTATCACATACTTAAATTCCTTGAGAGTTTGAAATAAATCTCATTTATCCTCTATGGTGAAAGTGTTTCCCAATAATACATTCTTCATTTCATTTGCACTACCCATGTTGTACTGATCATACAACATACCCTCAATTAGGGTGGAATTCTTTTCATTTTCATGATAGTCCATGTTGAATAACCTTTCAAGTGAGACTATTCCTTTAGGTATGTTATTGTTCTTCAGCTTCATCATCTCATCCTCCTCTATTTAAAATCCTTATTGACCATACTCATTAATGATTTGATTTGCAAACACTTTACCATTGATGATGAATTTTATTATGTGTTGGTGATCATTAAAAACATGGAAATTATTGATATTATTAGGGACTAAGGGTAGATACTATTTATACTAATAATATTATCATTTTTTAATGGTTAGTAGATTCCAATGTACTCAAAGTGGTATCCAATACATTTGCTACATTATTCTTCTATCTAGGCAATGTTTGAATGCTAAAGGCATTGAAGTCTTCTATCAAGTTTTAGACTTGACTGTGATATATTGACAAACATTTATCATTACAAGAAAATTGGATTTTTAATTTCCTAACTACCAATTTAGAGTCACCCAATACCTTGATGTTCTTCACTTTCTTTCCAAGGGTGAATAGCAAACCATAGACTAATGCTTTGTACTCAGCTACATTATTTTTGACATTAAATTTTAGATGGTAGGTAGGTAAATAATACTTCCATTTAGATTAATCAATACCATAATGACACCACATCCATTTTTATACTTTTAACCATCAAATTTCAGCATCCACACGTCTAGGACTATAGTTAGCTCCAATGTTTTATGGAGTAGTAGTGTTGCTACAAAATTTATCTCCTAATGAATAGTTAGCTCCAAAATATCATCCCTAGAAGTATGGTAGCTTAGAATTAATTATGTATAATGTAAACATTATTCTCTTTTGTTGGATTTTCACATGTGAGCCACCACATGAGGGAGTGATATCCAATAAGGATACTAACTCTAGCACGTTTTAGAATTTCTCTTCATCTAGTAAATCTAATTCTTCCATGTCTAGGGTTTGTTACAGACTAAGAATATGAATAAAGAGGGAATTATACCTCCTTATTTATTTATCATGTACACCACCAATTAAGTTTCCTCATAGAGAATCTCATTTTTTTTATACTCAATTATCATATGGACCACCTTGGGTTATCATTCTACTATTATATGGCTTGTAAAACCATGCCAATATAGCTATATGTGGCTGAAATTAGTGGCAGTGTAGCCATTTAGAGTCCTTGACCAATCTTGGATCAACAATATGCCATAAGGATCTAGGATATCAACCACTTGGATATCAATGTATTTTTTAATACTTGGATCAAAAACAAATTGCATTTGAATATTTTAAAATTCTCCAAATACCTTTACCTCTATTTTATCTAGTTGGACAAGATTTTAATTTGATTTCATGTGTTAGGCTAGTAGATGGCATAAGGCATGACATTATGGGAAGCACCTAAATCAACTAATTAGTTATGTAAGTTATTAAAAAATTTATTGACTATTAAGTGGAAAGGGGGATTATCATTTTTCTCCTTATAAAGAGAAACATTCTTGAAAAAAATTAGCATGGCCTTTCCCTTTATTACCAGATAGCTCTTTCAAAAGTGATTCCCTTTGATTACAAATTTGAAGAAACTCAAACATATCTATATCATCCTTTGTCTTTTTAAGATCTTATATGATATCATAAATGAGTTTGGACTTTTCTATTTGTTTATTTTTTGGTGCATACATAGTATGATAATTGGGTGGATAAGAGGTAGAAGGCCCTTTGGGTGGAAGCGATTATTACCTGAATTCACATTAAGTATAACCTAAAAGTTATTATTTGGAGTATAGGTGGTCAATGGGCTTACTGAATTACTCCTAAGTTGGTAATTATTCCCTCTCTATAACTATATGAGAGCATGTACTTCTTCTATATTTTATTTGTACTCATTTTCATCTTCAAATATAAATTTGTAAGTGTCTAACACAAAGGCCGTGTCTAGGTTCCCTCCTTATAGGTTTTGGTTTTCTTTGGTAGTATTCAAAATATACATATTATCCACCTATTTTTGGAATATGTTTGAAGCATCTAAAAACTATGCACAATTGGTTTCTACATGGTCTATGGTATTATGCAATCTACACCAACTCTTTAAGGCTATGTTTATGAAATTCATAGAATAGGAAGAACTATTTTTTTGATTGCCACTATCCAGAGGACTTGATGCATTCCCATTATTAGGCCTATAATTTAATTGCCTATTAGTTCTTTGGAAATTAATATTTCTAACTTGAGGCTGGTTACTATTATTTTGGTTGTAATTTTGGGGTCCTTTCTTGTGCAAGTTGGCCATATCATTAGATATTTTTTGAAATAATTATTTCAAATTATTTACCTCAAAATTTTTTCTAGTACTAGATTGGCTAGATAATTAAGGTTGTGATATATCCATGGGTGCCTAAGTATGAGTATTACTAGTAGGAATTTGTGGATTTAAGTAGGATGGAAGGGTCTATTAAGTGATACCATATTTGACATATCCATTATTTCTTTCCACAGATGTAATGCTATTAAATGTCATTTGGAGAAACTATTGGTTATTTGACTAAGGGAATACATGGTTAGGAGGCACATAAGTAAAACCACTAGGCTGATAATTCATTAGAGTCAAGTTATAAAATGAATTAGGATTTGCATACAGGGATCTTAGGATGGAATTAATTAATGGATTGTGTTGTTACAAGGCTTTATGGATCATTAATATTTGGTTTTATGCACCTTTTTGACCCAATGAAGGCAATGAACCTAGTATATAACATTATGAAACCATATGTTTCTCAATGATGATAGCTTCATTATAGGATAATGATAATTATACTAGTGTAGATGGGCTCTTATAAGGAACATAGATGTCATTGAATAGAGATCCCTAAAATAGGTTTGTATGGCAGCTCCTTCTTGAATATGAGGGTCCTTCAAACATTGATAAAACTTATGAAATAGAAAATTCAACATAATCATGGATTCATTATGTTCCCTTTTGGTAGCTACAAACTGATGATATAAGACTTCAAGATCAATGGACATTATGAAATGGTTTACAAATACACCTAGCTCTACCCATGTGGTAATAGACCTATTGGGTACCCAAGATACTAGGCATATGATAGTTCCCCAAAGAGTAGGGAGAAAATCTATAGGAAACATCCTCATGTTGAACCTAGGTTCTAATTAAGTCATTTTTAAAGGCTTGGATGTGTTCCTTAGCTATTTGGAAACATCCTAATATGAATTTGATAAAGAATCTATTTGGATTTTTTGGCAAATCATGATATACATGTGGTAGATTTATAGGACAATAACCTCCTTTTCCAATCTAGGCCATGTTGGCCATTGGTAAAGACTAGGGGATTATAAATGGGTTAGAAAAAGGGGTAGATGTAGCTATTATTGAACTACTAATTTATTAGATGGGTTTAAATTTTTATTTCCCTTTGTTATCTATTGTTTTTGGTACTCTATGGTTAGGGAGTTTAAAGAGTTGAATATTATCCATAGAAGACCTTTATCAGGTGGTGATGCTTATATTATCCATCTTAAGATAAGGTTCGCCTCATTGGTATATAAGGGTTATGAAGTATCTTTGCATAGGCCTTTAATTAATGAATTTAAATCAATGTTTTACCCTCCTATTACTAGAAAATGTTGATGCATATTTTGACACATAGCCAACAATTAATTAAGGATTGTTCATCCATTCCTCTCTTAAAAGGAGGGGTTTATTTGAAGAATAAAACCTTCCTCAAGGTCTTGGTATGAATGTTAATCTAGTCAACATATTTTGACCATACCTTGTCAAGGGTCTTTGGTATTCATGATTTGAATAAAAATAATTAACTCTAATTAATATATTCAATAAAGGTCATACCTCCTAGATTTGATTCACTACACCAACTGACACCTCTTATTTTTTTATCATGTGCAAGAGTATAAGAATGCAACAACAATGAATTTTTTTTGAGATAATTTATATAAGATCAATTAGGATAAGTAATTAGATTCAAATTATTATATTCCTAAGTTAACCTCATCATAAAAAAGAGTAAAAGATTAGAGTTTGAGATAAAAAAAATCTTTTTACACACACAATTGAAACTAAAGTTATCTAATTAAATGAATTCTCATTTAAACTAATATTTAGTTGAGCCAAATTTAGCATAAATCCAACTAAATATAGTGTAAGAGTCTAGGAAGGAGAGTGACTATAAGGATAATGTACATTACTACTATAAAAATGTGCAAGAAATGACATAAAAAATATTAATATTCTTCCAATTATTATGGTTTTTCCTTTTGATTAACAATATCTAAATTTTTTACAATCATTAGAATAAAAAAATAATTACATAAATAAAAATCTAAAATAAGAGAAGGGAAAATATATCCTATAAAATTTAAAAAAAAAATTGGGTTCTATGTGTCTCATTTTATAATCCACAAAGAGCCAACCCTTTTATGGTACAAGAGTTGTTCTTAAATAATCACATAGGACTGTGAAGTTTAAATGCAAATTCAAATTCAAATTAATCTAATAAGGTGGTTGTAATAATATTCAATGTGGTTGGTCCACTTAAAGGTTTTTATAAATGATCCCCATTTAATTACATTATGAGGATATATGGAAATATGCTAGACCAAATCAAGAACAATTTCCCACAAGAATTTAGTTGGGATTGCATGTAGATCATTAATTTTAGATGTTTTGTGCAATTAGTACCATGTCTTTCTAAGGCAAATATTTTATCTTTATTCTCCATTTTTGATACTCATTTCAAGGTAAATTTTATTATTTGTGCCTCATTAATAATTCTATTGGGAAATGATCTAATTATGTAAATCAAATTAGATGCATGGATCATTCTTTGTCACTAATGATTTTTATGGTTAGGTAGGCTATCAATTTCATTCTTGTGCTTTACTAACTACACAACCAACATGTATTTCATTCTAATAGGGTTCTTGATACGTAGATCTCTCTCAAGTCTTCTCTATTTCTCCCTTGATGCGCACTCAACTTCTACTTCTATAGGCCTCAGTTGACACTAGGTATATTGTTGACACCCCTAGGCTTCATCCTTATTTATTTACCTATATCCTTTTCCCAACCACATGGCCTCTTTTCATTTTTTCAAGATATTAAGTTCTCCGTACCTTCACTACCAAGTGTCATTTTCTTGGCCCTACAATATTTTTCCATTATCACCACAAATATATGTGCCTCTAAGATAACATGCTCTAGAATGTTGTGATGAGGTGTCATAGTACCCATCCAAGACTTTGATAACACTCTTAGCCTATGGGTTAGCATAAAATAGGTTTATACCATGTGGTATCATCTCACTAACCTTCTATCTTAGAGGCTTTATTTAGGTATAGACATCCTTGGGATAGTAGAGTAGTGGGGTTATGCCATGTGGCATGATTATACTAACCCACTAGCATAAAGGATTTATGTAGGTAAAAACATCCCTAGTATAAAAAAATAATAGTATGATGCCACATGGCATGATCTCACTAACCTGTTAGCATGGAGCTTCGATGGTGTCATTACATCTTTAGGAGATTTTGAAGAAAATTTACTAAGTGTCAAAAAACATTTTTAATGGGTCTAGTAATGTCAGGAGATCAACACATAGTGTCAGAAGTCATCTTGCAAAATTAGCTAAGTCTTTTGAAGTAGCAGAATAGTGTCACATGTCCCTAAGAAACTTTTGATGTAATCAACTAAGTATTTCAAAGAAGATAAAAAGTTACATGTGTCTTATATATTATTTTGTTAAATTATCTAAGTTCCAAGAGTCCCTTTGAATAGGTTGGAACCCTTGGGTGCTATAGGAATATGACACTTGGCTTTATGATTCATAAAAACACCTACAAGCACAATAGAAAGAAACCTAGTCAATAAATCGATTCAAAAATCAATGGTTACACATCTAAAAATAAATGGTCATAAACATTAAAATTAAATTGAGTATGCCCAAAGTCTAAAAATGACCTAGTATAGAATGAATCAATGCATATACTTAGCCATTTTTAAAATTTGAAATCAAATTTTATGTATTTGCATGAAAAACAACTAAGTTAAGAGGAAAAATGTTATCTACATTTAGTCATTTTAAAATAAAAGAAAATAAAAATGGACAAAATCACTCAAGAAAATAAACAATAAAATTTGTGATAGTTAGATAATTCACACAAACCTAAGGTAAAATAACCTAAAAATAAGCTCTAAAATGTGTTTTAAAACATAAACAAACAAGCAGACTAAGACTTATTAGATTGATGTAAATCTAGATATTAAAATCAAAACAACCTATGATACGAATTTCCATGTTGATCATTTTATGATGTAAAGCTAATTTTTTAGGCTTTGATAGAACAATGAAGCACATCCACATTTAAATCTTCACATCAAGGAGAATGCAATCCTAAGAAGGTCAATTCAAACAATCAACCCTAAAAATCTTAGGAAGTATAAGATCAAGATTCAAAGTAAAAGAGGGTCCCCAATTTTAGACTAAAAATGTGGCATGTTATTTTATAAAACAACAATTTTGACCTCATATTTATCTAGTTGAACCACTACCTTATCCTACTCGATAAGGATTAACCCTAACCTTTCATAGATTCCTACTAGAATTATGTTGGTTGAGGCTCCAAAATCTACTAGGTAATTATTTAAGTTTCTTATAAATATTTCTATGGTCAAGATAAAGGGATGAACTTCCATATTATTCTTGTGAATGACCATATTGGTATGAGTTACTTTTATTTTTACATGGGTTGGTTGAGTTAGTTTCTCAATCAAGGAATTTAGTACAAGATCACGTTACTCAATGATCTAGGAAAGTTCATGAAGCATGATTTTGGATTTGATATTATTCATGTCCTCTACTATATTTTAACCTCCTTTATTCTAGACCAGTGGGGCGTTTATAGGAGTTTTTAATACCTAAGGTTTTGGAGGTGGTGGGTCATTACTAGCATTTTGGTTCGATGGGGTTGCACCATTATTTATGGGAGTTGAGGTAATGAAAGTTTATTTTTGTTAGCTATTTTTAAGGGCATATTTTCTCCTTTAGAACTATTGAAATGGATGCACCTCACTAATACCCTCTTCCAACTTATTTTGTTATTGTTTAGGGAACTCCATGGTTTTTAATACCATGGTGGTACTAGGGGATTTACCTAAATTGGATGATTTTGAGTGATTAGGGACCACCTCATACTACCTTATTTCCATTTATAATATTTCAAAGACACAATATAACTCTATATAGTTGAGTTCTCCATGGGCAGTCATGTTATACACTTAACACTAGTTAGGCAGGTCTATTTCTAAAATATTAACTCATGGTAACCTAATAAACAAGGGTTTCAATGGATTATAGTGATGGTTTTAGTTATTATTTGGTATTTGATATGCGAATTTATTACTATAACTATGTGAATTATATTTTCTCATCTTCCTTTATATCCCAAGTAAGTAACTACCAATTTTTTTACCATTCACTAAATATCATCAAACTTGTGCTTTATAGACTCCTAGGGTATGGTCTGGGTATTGTTTGTGACCACCAATGTCACATGGTATTATAATTGAGGATTCGTCTCATGGTTTCGTAGGTTAAGAAAACCCAAGTGTTAGTTTGCTATAACATGACTCAAGGGGGTTAATTTATTGTGGCGAGAGGTTGAAGCATTGGGATATTATAATTAGTGTTGGGCAAGAGGATCAATGTGGGCATATGTTATAACACATTATGAATGGGAGCCATCATTTTACCTTGAGTGTTAAACTATCAATCTACCTTGATGACCTCTACATAAGATAGGTCTAAGTCCACTATTTTTGGGTCTTGCCTTAGGAACATAGTCATCTAAGGGTCCAAGGTATTTTTATGTATTTTAAGTAGTAGTTGTGGGCTAGGTTGGTACATCATGGTAATTTATCTATAAATATTTTATAATTTATCATTGAAATTCTTGATAAGCTCATTGGGTTCCCATGTAATGTAAGTAAGGTGATGGTATAGGACACTATGGTTGATCACTTATCCAAACTAGGTGAGAAAGGCCATACTAAAATGGTCTTAGTTAGGGATCGAGTTCTTAGGGAAGTTGAGGAACTAGTCCTAGGTTGAGTCCATCAATGTGAAGGGAAAAACCTACATGTTACATCATCATGTTCCACATTTATAAGCTTTTGGGTGGTCTTTTATGAGGTCATATGCTCTTAAGTAGTCTATCCTATACTAGGAGTGAAATAGGAAATATATATCTTAGGGTTTATGGGTAAGTCATGGATAACTCTCAAGATGTTAATTATCAAGCTGGCCAATCAAGCCATCCTAAGTGTTTTATGTAGGGGAGACTGAGAAGATGATATAGAGGTAACTACTATAGATCTGGGTCTATTGAGTCTGAGTCTCCTATGGAATTTCAAGGGTGAAACCACTAGTCGACTATGATGGTACCTAGCTCTAGTGATGGTTGAATTTGACTCCAAGGTGTTTCAAAGATAAGTAATAATCATTTGTTACCATGAACAAGTATAATCTCAAATAAGTGAGCACTCAATGTGTATATTCTTAAGAACCTCCTTCTAGTACCAATTTTTGTTGTGTGTGTTTGAGGAACATAGCAATAGATAAAGCATAAAGTGGGGGAACATAACTCAATAAATAAAATACTCCTTTAAGGCTTGGGTTCCCATTGACAATTATTATTAATAAATAAGCCCTCCTTCTAGTGTCAGCTAGTATTTAGTCTAATATCCTTTCCCAAAACACTCATGAGATGGGTATTTTTTAAATAAGATAGTGGGAATAGTGATGTACTTTCATCCTCCATTTAAGACTAATGTGAGATCATCCCAAGGCATGGTTGTAGGTATTTGGCTTCATAATGGATCCTACATGGAATAATCTATAAGAAATGTAGTACCACCATCAAAGGTTCAAATTAATTGCTTGAATAATGAGTTAATTACTTGGGTCTACTACTAATATTAATTCACTTTGATTTACAAATTTATAAAATAAATGGGAGGGTAGTTCAATTTAAAAAATAAACACAAAAGAGAGGGAAGAATAATGTAGGAAAAAGTGTTTCTATATTAGGATGAGATTAATGCTTCAATAATTGTGCTAAGTGCATCTACCACAATTATATCACTATGTTAAGTTTCACCAAAAAATTTGATCCAATATTACATAATTGGAAGAGTCTAGGGAAGCAGTAAATAATGCTTAATTTATGAACCCTTTCTACATATCAATAATATAAGTCTATAGTAAATAACACAAACTTATAAGATAACTTATAGACTAACATATAGGTTATCAATATTGTAATGAAAATTAAATTTCATATAGAGGTTATAATAGACAAACATATCATAACCAGTGTATACATAAAAACATAGTGAATTAAAATAATTGAGTGATAAAATTCATTCAAAACTAAAATGATGGATAATTTGATAGATAGAATATGCATTTCACAAAGGCTAAAATTGCATTCATAAAAACAAGTTCTATTACAAGGATATCAATCATGGATAAATTTTTACAATCTAAAAGGGAAATGGAAACCACAGGTGAAATTTTGGCTTGATTTTGATAGAAATTTTGAGCTAAAAATATTTTATACCTCAAAAACATAATGCAGTTACATATTTATAAATGAGGATGTGATTTACCTCCAAGTAGTGCAAGATTCCCACCCTGGGTCATGATGGACACTCCTAGTTGTTACAACTACATAATTCAAAAAAAGGAAAACATCCCCTTCACTCACGTCATAAGATTTATAGGGGCCCAACTAACTGATAAACGTGATAGGCTATTGTTATATCTCTCATTTAACCAATCAATGGATCAGTGTCATTTTTTACTAGGTTTAGTGTCTAACGAAATATGTAATGAGATCGTTGGATATTTGAGTTAATAGTTCATTTTTTGGGGGGTTTACTTTGTTGTAATGTCTAAATCCTAAGGATAGAAAATAAAACTCTAATTCTATGTTGGCCAAAAAGTAAATCTAGAAAGTTTGACTAACAGAAGATCTCCTATGACATTCCTTGTTAAAGGATTATTTAGTTCACACCATCAACATCTAGAACATAAATATTTAATATAATACATTATGGTTTCCTCACTCAACTTGCTTGACTACATATGATAATGTGATATTTCAAAATGTGAGAATGTTATCTATTATCACTTAAACTACTTCTTGATAGATTCTAAATATGGAGATGAGTTAACAAACTTTGCTTCCTATGAAATTGAAAGACATACTCTTGAATAAAGAAAACTCACTTGCATTTAATTGAAACAACATTTTTCATTTAATGGAAACATACTTGCATTAAAAATAAATTCACATTTTGCTTTGAAAGGGAAATCACACTTACATTGAAAATGGAAATCACACTTATAGCAAAATGAAATATACCTAAATTAAATAAACACACTTATAAACTTTAAATTAAAAATACCAATTTTTCCTAATATTCGAAGAGAAGTGGACTCTTTATTTCATTATCAAAAGGAACACACACACAAACACAAAATAAATAAATAAATAAATAAAATAAAATAAAATAAAAAATTACACTTGAATGCTTTTTCTCTATTATCTAATTTTTTATCACTATCTATTCATTGATTCATTAATTATCTAGAATAAGGAGACATGTATTTAAATAACATCTCAACAACTATTAATAGAATACAAAATCTGGTGATATAAATAGCCAAATCATCTTATTCAAAATAGAAGATCTAGGAATTAGATCCCACACTTATAGGGAGGCATTGGAACTAAATCAACTTAAAATAAACCTAGAATAAATAACAAAGATTCGAAGAGATTATTATCTATTTTAAAAATTAAAATTTTATTTATATCTAGATCATTTTAGAAAATTAATATTAATAATAATGTCTAAAATAAGATATATAAATATGGAAAGTGTGTGTGTCTATATATATATATATATATATATATATATATATAGAGAGAGAGAGAGAGAGAGAGAGAGTTACTATTTAGGCATAAGAAAAATAAGAATGGGAGGCCTAAATCTCATTCAAATCCACACATTTTACCCTCCATCCAAGAGATGAGTGAAAATCTGAGTAACCTCTTGAGCTCTATGAAGACTTCACTTGATGGTGGTGGGATTTATAACTTCCCTTCATTTTTAAGTAATAGGCAAAGTCTCCCACTTAACCATACTTGCATTAATGGAGCTAGTGAAATGTTGGCTCATAAAATATCTAAAAGATACTAAATTTGATCTCAAATATTCATGATATTTATTTTTTATGTACATATGGTACATAGGAAAGAAAGCAACAAGAAGTTTATGGGCCTCTGGAAACTGAGGTCTCATGCATAGACCTATAGTTTTCTATAGTTTAAGGAATTTATTATGTGATTGATCCCAATATATTTAATTTATCATGGTATAAAGTAAATCACATAATTGTGTTTCTCCTAAAAATAAGTTCACTAAAAATTGAGACTGATAACCCAACAACATGTTTAAAAGATAGAACGTACAAACTTGATCCTATCTTTCTATGGTAGTTTTTATAAAGACATCCATATATGTTCATCCTAAATAAAATGAGGAAAACCAAGATAAATCAACTACGTTTTCCATTTTTAAAACTATTCATGAAGAAATAGAACATATAAAGAAGAAGTATATCCATATGATAACATTTTTTCAAAATTTTCACAAAAATTTTTAATGGAAGTTTGATGTTTTTGTAATTACTATTGAGACTTTACTTTAATCTTAACATTTTTTTCTTCCAAAATCTAAATCTTATGTTGAGCTTTATTCCAAACTAAAATCATTTCATGAAGTGGTAGAGGGAAGTAAGGAATATCCCTTGTAGGTCCTTCTATTTGTACATCTATTTCCCTAATTTTCTTCTGCATAGCTTGTAAGAAAGTTGGAAACTCAATACTATGATTAGTTAGTCCTTGTATATGATTAGTTTGTTGAGAAATAAGTATAGATTTACCAATAATATAATGTTACAAATTATTAATCTAAGTATCCTTACCAGAAATAGAATTTTATAAACTAGCAATTTAGGTATCCTTAATTATAAGGGAATTTTATAAGGTGCCCAGTTCATGAGACTGTGCAAATAAATGATTATGTATTCTGGTCTTCTCAACATTAACTACTATAATGATTACTTTTTTTCCCTAAATTGAGTAACAAAATATTCATATATTCTTTCTAAACTAGAAATAGTTTGATTCTTACCTTGTAATGTCAATAGGATAAAGTCTGACTCTGCTTGTTATTATTGAATGGTTTCCTCATGCTGGGACAAATTCATAGCACGATTT
This sequence comes from Torreya grandis, assembly GCA_037957365.1. Classification (NCBI taxonomy): domain Eukaryota; kingdom Viridiplantae; phylum Streptophyta; class Pinopsida; order Cupressales; family Taxaceae; genus Torreya; species Torreya grandis. The sequence continues at coordinate 274,957 of JARHVA010007622.1, read as the reverse complement.
AACTCTTCATCTTCATGATCAAGCTAGGGAAAAGATGAGGATTATTCTATAAGTGGAGATTTTCCATTTTTGATTATAGAGGCTAAGGATATTTCTTCTTCTTTAGCTATAATTTCTTGTGCAAGGGTTTCTTCTTCAACTATGATTTCCTATGTAGGGGTTTCTTATTCAACTATTTTTTTAACATCCATAACTTCTATGGGAGAGCTTAAACTTTCCAAAATTTTAGATACTTAGACATTGCCTTCTTCCTCCTAAATAATTAGTTGATTACTTCATTGGGGCTTGACTGGTTAAGTAAGATTTTCTATTGAAACCCCCATTTTTATTTTTGACCTTTGTCACAACATATTTAGAGATGAGGGCACTGAAGATGGGCCTTCTATTTTTGCTATTGTGGAAGGGAGATAAATAGGACATGGTGATTTCTTACCAGGGGTTTGGGATGATTTTTGTAAAATTGAGTACTAGGCTTTTTCACCTTTAGGTTTATTCAAAAAATGTAGATAGATAAGGTGAATCAAGCCATGATGTCTAACTGGCCCAGTTCCTCTTTTTAATTTATGAGCTAGATTGATTATAGCATGGCAAAGAAATGATGTTAGGTTTACATGGTATTCTAGTTTTGTGGCACCTTTCCTTAAATGAATGAGAAGCCTCATAGTATCTCCACCAACCATAGTTAATTGACCATCATACGTGAGATACTTTATGACCCAATAGGTGACATTATGACATGGCATTGGAAGACTATCTCACATGATTCCTTTAGATATGCCTCATGGGATTCTATCCAATTTGAGATGGGGTTCATTGCCATCAATGAATAGTTGAATTAGATCAACAAAAATAATTTGTTAGTGACCATGACACCCTCTTTAGGAATTATAGAAAGTGCATTGATCATAAATAAATCTATAGGAATATGCTCACCTTTGACAATAGAATGATTCTCATCAAAATTTTCTAAAAATTTGTGGACAATATTCTCCTAAAAACCTTGAAATATTTCCAAAAAAGTCAACCATCTTACCATCTAAAAAATATCCCTAGATAATTCATATTGTATCAATGCATCTGATGACTCTTGTTCACTTTTCGTCTTCTTTCCTCCCCTCTTTGGAGTTGTTCATAATACTCTCAAAAACTTGCATGTGTGATGAAAAATGGAGCTCAAAATTGAAGAGTACAAAGGAAGGAAAGGAAATGGGGATGTGATGCAACAATAAATAGAAAATAAAAGTGTATCATAAAATTATGACAAAAATTATGGCCAAGAACTTCATAGCATGTGAAGTTTTAATGATAAATAACTTTTTAATGTCACTATCAATGATGTGGTGTGAGGGGTCTTAATTGGTAGCACTTGAAATAATATCTAAAATGATTTCCATATCAAGTCATATATTTTTTTGAAAAGGTCTTTTTAAAATAACTTCACATCAACTCTTAAAGTTTAGAGATATTACTAGTTTAAATCACATCCATGTGGCATCACAATAACTTATCAATAATAAGTTTTGTCTACCTAATGGTCATACGTGTAGAACATAAAATAGAAAATACCTAACCTTTTTGGGAAAGAAGTACAACTATACTTCTACTTTATGGTTCCATTATTATCTCCTAAAGTTTTAATGTGTTCTAAAAGGATAAAAAATTTGAGAAGATAAGGTTAGATGACAATACAACTTATGTATATTGTAGAAGTTTCTTTTGAAAAAATTTCATTTCTAGTTTTCACATTTTAGTAGTTTTTTTATTTTTATTTTTTAGATTTATTTTTTATTTTTAAAATTTTTAAGGGAGGACAACCACCATTTCATGGTTTTTATCTCAACCCCCTTATTATATGTTTGTTACAAAGATCATTCAGACTTAGTGGAAGAACCATGTTTTTCCAAAAGGTGAAATAGGTCCTGATTATACTCAAATAATTTTTCCTTGCTAAGAGGTCTTCTATACACCTTAAGTTTATGACCATTGACCAAAAGTGTCCTTGGGTCACCATAAATTGGTTGAATTTAGATGGAGCCATTATTGTAAATGGTCTTGATTAGGTATGGCGCTAACCATCTTGTCTTAAGCTTACCTTTAAAATTCTAGAATTTAGAATCAAATAGAAGCACACAATCACCTTCTTGAAATTATCTTATTTGATGTGAGTATCATGACAGTATTTTATCTACTTCTAGATCATGCTAGTTTGAGTGTGTGCATCCATTCTTAGTTCATCCAACCAATTTAGTTATATGATTCTTTCCTTCTATGTTTCATCAAGATCAATTCTCATATCAATTATTGTCTTCAATGTATGTAGTTCAAACTCTATTGGTAAGAAATATGTATTTATAAACACAAGCTCATATGGATAGAATCCTATGGTAGTCTTCCATGTTGTATTATATGCCCAAATTACTTTAGGTACTCTATCTACCCAATTTTTTCAATTGTTATTCACTATTTTGGTTAGAATGTTTTTCATCTCTCGATTGGTGACCTCTACTTGCCTATTATCTTGGGGATGATATGGTGAGGATTTATTGTGATTGATTTATTACATTTCATTGAAATCCTTGATCATGTTAGACATGAATTGGGTCACTTAATCATAATTAATAGATCTAGGAGCTCCAAATCTCAACATGATCTTATGATATAGGAAATTAATAATAATTTCCTCCCTAGTAAAGGTTAGTGCCTACACTTCAACCCACTTACTAATATAATTATTACATACTAATAAACATTCTTTTCATTAAGATGGTGGGTTGATTGGTCCAACAAAATTTGAACCCCATTTATAAAATGGTTCTAAACTTATTTTAAGGTGGAGAGGCATTTATAGGGATAGAGTAGGCTTACCCATCCTTTAACAAGGATCACATTACCATACAATTTTTTTTACAGTCTTATAAATAGATTGCCAATAATAATCTACACCAAGGATATTATGAATGGTCCTTTTTATTGAATAATGACCTCCTCTTGGTTCACTATGACATGATATTATGATATCAAATACTTGATCTTATCTGACACACTTGTGAAGTACATGATCAGGTCCTATTTTAAACAACATGCCTTTAAACCATTTGAAATGCAAACTAGCTCTAACCAAATATTTTACTTCTTTAAAAGTAAATAAATAAGGAAACTTACCTATTTCCAAGTATTTTTCCTTGTCTTCAAACCATGTGGAGTATGTGGATATAGAAAGTAGTTGTTCTATAGGAAAGACTCCTCCATAGGTTTATCTTCACTTATAGTGACCAATATAGAAAAAAAATTAGCAACAACATTATACTTTCTAGGTTTATCTATGATGGTAACATTTAATTCTTGAAACAATATTAGCCATCTAATAATTCTCTCACCTAATTTTGGTTTATTCATTAAGTACCTAATATTTGATTATTTGTATACATAAACACCTAATAATCTGATCTGTAAACCAAATTTACCCCTATAGATAAATCACACAACTTTTAAATGGATACTAAAAAATCTTAGTTATATAATTAAAATAGAATTGGATGTGGAATTCTCATTTCCCTAATTAAATAAAATAGGAAATGGATTTTTTTGAAATATATTAATTTCCAAAATTTATTTCAAAGAAATTAGCTTTTTAATTAGAATGTAAATCTCAACAATTATGAATAGGAGTGATTTGTTAAACTCATATAATTTGTTGTTCATCTAAACCATTCCATAAATATTTTATCTCTAAAAAAATTTAATCTTATAAAAAATTTTACAGTCTGCTTAGATTGGATGAAAATTAAATATTAATTTCCAATTTTTCTTGAAACTAAATATTAATTTTTCAATTTTCTTTAAAGTAAATGAAAACATTACATTATAAACATTTTCTAATTTAATTAAAGGAATTGAAATAGTTTTAGATTTAAAAAAATTGAAAAATGACACAAAAGATTTGTTTATAGGGTTCACCAAATGGCTACGTCTTCGATTCCACTCTATGAGTGTTTCAATCTATTAAAAGCTCTTTGAGAATAATTACAAAACCTCTCTGAGTAAAATAGAATTCTTCCATACCAGATAATATATTTTTACAACAAATACAAATAAAATTCTTTAATTTACTAGAAGTTCTTGTTACCTCTCTGAAATCTAGATATTACTCTGTCTAAATAATTCCTTTGTGAAAAATCCCTTCTTCCTCTATCAAAATATTATTCCTACCTCTATAAAATAAACTATATTTATATCTATATTATCAAAAATAATGTTGGTTGGGAAATAACAAATTTATTTGGGGTACTAACAATTTCCCTGAATTAGTATTTTTCCTATTTCAATAGTATGGCATTGGCTCTCTGGGATTTCCTGCTACCTATATTCAGTTTGCTCTGTAACCAATCAAAACCAAAACTTCCAAAATGAAATTATACCTTGTTGGCATATAGTTGAGCATGACATATAGCTAAGAATGGATAATGGTATATACTTAGTGCCAAAACTGATCCACACTATCATAAATATCAAATAATTAAATTTCCCCACATAATATGTTGAATAATCTTTTCTGGCTATAAACCCTTTGCCGTCAATGTTTCCACATACAACATTTGTCAAGAATCTTCAAAAAACTTTAAAAAATTACATTACCACATATTTTCCAATATAATAATAATAATAATAATAATAATAATAATAATAATAATAATAATAATAATAATTCCCACTTGAATGTAGAAAATATTCTTTAAAAAGATTCCATGCAAAGATTAAATGTTTGCCAAGACTCCCTAACCAAGATCAATATTTAAACTTTATTAGTAAATAAAGATTACCATGCAATAATATTATTCAAAGCAAATACCATGTTGTATTTGAATAATCTTAGAGTTAAAGACTTGGGATAATCTTTTAACAAAAGATTAATATGCATGTAAATCTCCATCAAAATAAAAACATAATATCCCCATTAAAATAAATCAAGAATGAAATATCTTTCCACCAATCGTATGATTATTTTCAAGTTTGGAAAATAAAGTGGAGTTTAACTCCTGAAATTTAAAGAATTAAAATATTCCCATGACTTTATTTAACAAACCTCTATGAAGTCAACCCTAGATTTCTTTGGTGGAATAAAAACTTGGATTTAAAAGAAAACATGCAACCATTCTTATCTTAAATAAGTCATGATTAAACTACCACATCAATTATTTAAAAGAATATTTATGTATTTTTGATAATATAAGAGTGGTATGATTCTTAATTTATGGGATAAAGATTTAAAAATATATCCCATGACTATTTTTAATAACTATCCACTTGAGAGTGGGAATAGTATATTTTTAGGAATAAAATATCCAATGGTAGATTAGAAACCATTTAATAAGATATTTAATTAATTAAATATATCCCATGGTAAAATAAAAAACCAATAAAAAAGATATTAATTAAATATATATCCCATGGCAAAATAAAAGATACCATTAAATAAAATATTTAATTAATTAAATATATCCCATGGTAAAATAAAAAAATCATTAAATAGGATATTAATTAATTAAATATAAATATCACATGGTAAATTAAAAAATACCATTAAATAAGATATTTAATTAATTAAATATATCCCATGGTAAAATTATAAAAAACCATTAAATAAGATATCAATTAATTAAATATATATCCCATGGTAAAATAAAAACACCATTAAATAAGATATTAATTAATTATCCCATGCCATATGAAGAGTGAAAATCCTCTAGATCATAACTAGTAATGTAATGCCTAAATTTGTTTATGGCATAAACAACATCAAAAAATTTCTTTTATGTGGTAGTGTAGTTTTTCTCTATGGGAGTAATATTCTTGTTGATATAATAAATGGCATACATTTTTTCCATCCTCATCTCTTTGTCCTAGAACTGCTCCTAGTGCATTATTGGAAGCACCCACATATATATGAAAAAGCTTTTCCCAATCAGGTCATTTCAAGACCAGAGCAGTCATGGGTTTGTTATTTAATGTTTCAAAATCTTTTTGACACTTATCATTACATACAAGTTAACTATATTTTGTTAGCAACAAAAATATAGGTGTAATTATCTTGCTAAAGTCTTCAATGAATCTTCTATAATATCCTACATGACTGAGAAAAATTTTAACATCTATTTGTGTTTGAGGAATGGGAATAATATAAATTACCTCAATATTCTTGTGATATACTTTAATCCTTGAGAATATATATTATGTCCTAAGATTATCCCTTCATTAGCCATTATGATACACTTCTCATGACTCAAAGATACTTGGTGTTCCTTACACATGGTAAGTACTTTATCTAAATTATTTAAAGATTCATCAAATTTAGTACCATGGACATTGAAATAATCCATGTAAACTTCTACACAATCATTTGTAAGATTAGAAAACATGGATAACATTGTTCTCTGAAAGGTAGTAGGAGTTTTGCACAATCTAAAAGGAAGGACTGTATAAGCAAATGTTCCCTAAGGGTAGGTAAATGTAGTTTATCTTAATCTTTAGGGGATATTATTATTTTATTGTATCCAATAAAACCATATAAGAAATAAAAATACTACTTTCCTACTAAATTATCCAAAATTTGATCAATAAAAGGCAAAAGAAAGTAGTCTCTCATAGTGGCTTTATTTAGTTCTATGTAGTCTACACAAACTCTCCATTTTCCATTATTTTTAGGCACAATAAATAGAGTTGAAACTTATTGACTATTAGATATGGGATAAATGAAACCAACTTCAAACTATTTTTTAATTTCTTTCTTTATAATTTATTTCAAGGTTGGATTAATTATCAATTGTGGTTGTCTAACTGGTCTAACATCTTTGGTGTAGATGTGATGGGTACAGACATTGGAATGTATTCCTTTCATATCACTATAATCCCAAGTGAAGAATTTTGTGTGTCATTCCAATACATCAAAAAAATTATTTTCTTTTTGGTTAGTTAACCAACTATTGATATTCAATAATTTAACATGTTGGATTATAATTTGTTTAGTTCTTGGAACAATGGAATTTAACTATTTTTATTAACTCATCAAGTCATTCAATTGAAATGTGTGTGGTAGTAACATGTGAATTTTAGATAAATCCTTATAAAATATTTCACTCGTGGAGATCATATTGGTTAGTGGACAATGAAAATCATGTAAAATTGAATTTTGCCCATTTTGAGCCTAGTCAACTATAGCTTGTTATATATCTTGTGGACCAAATAACATGTGTGGGTAACTTATGACATTTTCTTGATTATCATTAGTGGAGATGAATTCCTCCCATTCATGATTGTTCATCTTTAGAGATAAGATATCAGTATTCAGAGCTAAGCTATTACTTTTTAGAGATAAACAATTAGTCTTTGGACCTAAGATATTAGTCTTTGGATCAAGTCTTTCAAACTTTAGAGCTAGGTTATCAAAATTCAGAGCTAGGATTTCAAAATTTAGATCTAGGATGTTAGAATTTGTATCGAGGTTATCTTCATGAAAATATTTTGTTATTTGTTCCTCAAACTCTTGGACATGTTCTTTGATGGTAACGATGGCTAAGGAAAACACACTAGTTTGGTTTTGCTTAGGTTGTTCCACCCATATCTATTCAAAAATACCCATTGAAGGTATAGTAAGTAGTTAAAGAGATATTTATTTAGCATAAATTCATTAGAAATGGTCATGTTTCTACATCTATAGTCAATTTATGCTACAAATTTAGCTAACCAATGTCTTCCAAGAATGATTGGATATCCTACCCTCTTGGGTTTAGGTTGAAGGATCATGAAATCCATAGGGTATTCCTAGGATTATAATGTCATTATAATGTTTCTTATGGTTCCTTAAGGTGAAATAATGTATTAATCTACCATTTTCAAGATGGTAGTGGTTTGATGAAGCCCTATGAGGGATAAATATTATACTATATTGACAATTATTATGTTGATGAAATCACATATATCTACAAGCACATTTGGAATATACTTGTTCCCAATTACCATAGTCATCATGGGACTCAAAATCAACAATTTTTATAGGTACCTAAATTATTTTAGGATATTGTTTCTTTCTTTCTAGTAGTTTGATGCACAATCCTTTAATGATTTGATTCAAATCAAGAATATCCTTAATGTCTCTTAATAGTGAAATTTATATCTTCATCTCTTTTAATTCATGGATCAATTCATAATCTTCCCTAGGTTTTTCTTCCTTAGGTCCCTCAAGAAATGGAATAACAAGGGGATCTTGAATTTTGGTTGGTGTGGTTGTGGCTTTTACCTTGTATTCATTTGATTCTTGGACTATAGGTGACTCAAGAATGTTTTCATCATTTGAAATTTAATTTATTGTAATGTTTTAATCTCATACTACCCTTCCTAATATAATTTAATCATTATTACACTCAGTTGAACCACTTGTAACATTAATTTCTTGAAAAACTCCATAAATACCTATATTTTTTCTATTTTTAGAATTTAACACTGCTTGGGTAGGTAACTGTGGTATGTTAACCTATTTTTAAATTTGTGGTGGCTAATTTTGTGAAGGAATAAAATAATACTATGGAGGAAACCATCTTTTTGATTGATATTATTGATTTAGTCTTTGAGGTGGTAACTATTGTACCTAATGTGGTTGTTGGTTTTTCTATTGTGTATAGGATTTTAAAGGTTTAGAGGCATTCCCCACATATATGTCATCCATTATTTATTACCCCATGATTATGGTTATAGTGGTGGTCCCCACATTAGTGGTGTGACTTGTATATCCCATTGTGTCATCCATACATTGTGAGGAAATCTTGGACCAAATTGATTTTGAGGTTAGGAGTACTAGTTTTCTTGTCTTTAGATAAATTTCACTTCCTCAATTACATGTAATTATTTTTTTACTTAGTTTCTAATATTAGGAAGTTTTTTTAAATTCTTGGTGTCATGTTCTAGGTCAAAAATACCACATACCTCTATTTTGTCTAAAGGACAATCTTTTACTGCATGTTTGAGTTTACATCTACGACAACATATTAACAACTATTTAACCTTGGTGTCATTGGATTTTACTTTGAGACCATATAATTTTTATGTCAATTTTACTATAATATATATTTTTTAAATTATCAAATTCTTCCATTAATTAACTAATTTCAAGTGATTTTCCTAACCTTGATTTCCTTATGCTAGGTCTTATCCTAGAATAGTTCATACATTATGCTGAGATCTGATGAAAGGTTAAATTGTTAATTTCACCCTTTCCTATTAGATTCAAAGCATAATGTTCATCATCATCTAGGATTTTAATAAATACTATCTTGATGACCTCCTTAGTGAGTTGGTAACCACTCCATTTATGGGTAAATATAAATATATCAAGGTAATCTTATAAGGTTTCATATTCATTTTGCTTGATCTTGAGAAAGACTTATTTTCATTCTCTAACTCTATAATAATATTGATATTTATCAATAAATGTAATTTCCATTTCATCCCAAGTACTTATTAAATTACCCTCAAGGCCCATCAACCATCTCATGGCTTCATCCTTAAGTCTAGATGGGAATACCTTCAACTTTTGATTGTCTATGACATAGTCATATGTTTGGAAGAGAACCTAAAATTCAAAAAATAAATACTATGGATCATTTGAGTATTTACCTATACAAATAGGTGAAATACATGGTGAGATAATTTTCATGGAAATTATGTCATTAAGACCTAAGCTAATTGGATAGGAAAAATTTCTATCCTATTAAGGCTATCGATTAGGTTTTTTCACATGTCCATGTTTGTCTCCTATACTTCCTTTCCAAATTTATTTATCAATCCAATGTAGGCTCCCTTATTGGGTTCTCAACCTATGTTCATCCTAAGGAGGATAATCTTTGTTGGTGATTAGATCTTCTTTTGTAGAGTTTGTGGATCAAATCTGACTATTCTAGAAAGGGAATTTTTAGGATCAATTCTCCCTATAGGATAATATGTTCTAAATATAATTATTCTTGTAGGATCTATTTATGAGGATTAACCTTTTTCAGGAGATAAATAAGAAAAAGTTTGTATACAACTTTCAATTACCTTTATTTCATTCCTGATATTTCTAGCAAGGATAGAATCCTCTCTTCTTATTTTATTTGGTACCCCTTAGAGATAAACCATCCTTGAGAATCTCTTAGGAGTTTCATAAATCTAAAAAGTCCTAGATTATTTTTGTTTTTTTGAGTTTTATGAATATTTTTGAATTTTCCTCATATAACTCTAATATAAGATCTCATTAACACTTACTGATTAAGAGTCCCTAGTAATGGTGCCAAAAATAATAGGGTATTATTATACCTCTCATTTAACCAATCAATTGATTAGTTTTATTTCATACTAGGGCTAGTGTCTAAGGATATATGCAATGATACCATTGGATATTTGAGTTAACAGTTTGCTATTTGGGGGGTTTACTCTGATGTAATGTCTAAATCCTAAGGATAATAAATAAGACTAATTATATGTTTGTAAAAAAGTAAATTTATAAATTTTTACTAATTAAAGATCTTATATGTCAATCCTTGTTAAATTATTCTCTAGTTCACACCATCAACATCCATAACTTAAACATCTAGTATAAGACATTATGGTGTCCTTGCTCAACATTCCTGACTAGGTAGGATAATGTGATATTTAAGAATGTGAGAATTTTATCTATTATCACTTAAACTAATTCCTGATAGATTCTAAATATGGAGATGAGTTAAAAAAATTTAATTCCTATGAAATTGAAATACATACTCTTGAATAAAGAAGACTCACTTTCATTGAATTGAAACAACCTTTTTTATTTAATGGAAACACACTTGCATTAAAAATAGATTCACACTTTGATTTGAAAGAGAAATCACACTTGGATTAAAAATGGAAATTACACTTATAGTAAAATAAAATATACCTAAATTAAATAAACAATATTTTAAACTATAAATTAAAAATACAAATTTATCCTAATCTTTGGAGAGAAGTGGGCCCTTACTCCTTCCTCAGAACAAGATCAGTTTTTACTCTTGAATGCTTTAATGTTTTTTCTCTATTATCTAATTTTTACTCACTATCTATTCATTGATTATTTGGAATAATAAGGAGACATGTATTTAAATCACATCTCAACAATTATTCATAAAATATAAAATTTGGCAATATAAATAGCCAAATCAGCTTATACAAAATAGAAGATCTAGGAATCAGATCCCACACTTATAGGGAGGCATTAGAATTGACTCAACTAAAAATAGAACTAGAATAACTAACATATATTTTAAGATTTTTTATCCTATTTTAAAAAACTAAATTTCATTTATATCTAGATTATTTTAGGCCATACCTATGAATAGTAATGTTTAAAATAATATATCTAAATGTGGAAAGTCTGTATGTATACACACACACACACACACACACACACACACACACACACACACACACACACACACACACACACACACACACATATATATATCTTTGGAGCTACTATTTTGATCTACAAGATCTATTTGGACATCTTTGGAGCATGCTTGGGCATCTTTAGATCACTACTATGTAGGTCTTCAAAGCATCTTTAGAGCACCTTTAGAGTTGTAGATCTTATGAGCTTGACATATTATTCATCAAATCTTAAAAAATATTACCAAAAAGGGTTGCCAAAACTATTTGATGACTTCTCAAAATCATCCTTCTATAGGGATGTTTTTATGTATCCAAAATTGTGCTCATTTCATCCAAGTTAGACACAAATAAAAGGATAAAAATTTATAAATGTATCACATACAAACAAAGGATAGTTACACTCAATTCCTACTTAGATAAGACTTTAACTATTAAATGTAATGCAATGTATAACCAAAATAAAACACTTATGGATAGGTTATATTAGATATATTAAGCTATATGGAATGCATAAACATGAAAGGGGAACATAAAAGCTAGTTCCAAACTATTTAGAATTTAATTCTTTGACACCAACATGACTACCATGAGGTCAAAATCTCAGTCTTGTTTGGTGAGGTTCATCATAGGATCTCTAAAGATCATCTTTATCTTGGCCATGATCCTTTGGTATACCTATAGGGGAGCCTCAATAACCACTTGGACCTTAGACACCTAGTTGTTTCTCATTATGTATTAGGTCAAGAACTTGAGAATTACCTAAGATGCAACCTTATTTACTCTAAATACCTTTTTATTTATAACCTAGTTAAAGTGACCTAAGTGGACTCCAAATTCAACCTTATCCAGTAGAGTGTCATCTGACTAGAATAACACCAAGATATTGACTTCCTTAAAGAAACCTAATATTTTCTTCCTACCATACTCTAGGAGTCCCATCAAATTTTAAGACAAAGTAAACCATTATTTCATAGTAGTATTCATGCTCCTAGTGTGCATCTGATATAAGCCCAAGTCTGAAGTGGGCATCAAATTTACCTCCAAGAACATGCCCATATTGATTGTAATCATTATGTTATTGTAATTTCCATAAGTCATAGCATTCCTCTATAGATATGTTTGGGTTTATTAGATGAATGTCTAGCCATCTACCAAGTCCATAACACCTTTCTTAGAATTGATAAAAGTTGTAAGAGGACACCCTTAATCTACCCAATTATCTAGATGGGGAGGGATCTCTCTACATATGCTTCTAGATTTAGGATGTGGCTTTGGATGTTTTAAATAAGTTTCTCTGATATGTCATGGGTTTCCTAGAGAATAAAAAGTGGGTCCTACACTATATTTTATTCTCCCATGGTATTCCTCACTTTGGTGAGATATAAAAAGTCATCTAGGGTTTTACAGACAACATGGTTCCCATCTTACATTAATTTCTATGTGAGGATCCTCCACATACTACCTTTGGTGTGATTAAAATCACACTACACATCTAAGACACCTTATATTGTCATATATAAAACCTATGACACTAGGACCATTCCCTAGGCTTACATAAGTGTTAGTGGCATGGTAGAGATGATAGTGATGGATGAAGGAAAAGGTGGAAGGGTATAAAAGAAGTTGAAGGTGTGAATGATGAAATAAATGGAGGAGGCATAGGGGTGTAGAAAGGCAAGGTGAATGGAGAGGCTTATAGGAACATTTATTATTTCCACTAAATTTAGGTTAGGTTCACATGCCATTATATAAATAATATAGGTAGCAAAGGCCATAGGGGCTAAATGTGGGATATGATGAGTTACTAGAGGAATCATTGCGATGGTCCTAGTCAATGTAGATGTGAACATAGGGAATGTATTAGAACTTATTGAAATTAGGATGATAGTAGGTATTTGGACTTGAGTCATTATTATAAGGGGTACCAAAAAAGTTCCAAGTCAAGGAATGGATCAAGTAAATGTAATAGGTAAGAGAGGAGGTACTAATCCAATTGGAACCATAAGGGGTTATTAGAAAGTGGAGGGAGTGAGAGAAGGAAATTGCATTAGTGTTTTCTCTTGTTCCTACCTTGGAATTATTTCTAAGCTACTATTGATATCAAACATTAGGTTTTATATGACCTAGGTTCAAGGTGCCTACTCTTGAGCCACTTATGTTTGGGCCACCTACCATCAAGTCATACATGTTTAACTTGGATAGGGATGAGTTTCCTAGGTCCTTTAATGTGGAAGAAGTAGAGTTATGGAATGAATAGTATCTAATATTGGGGGAGAATATGTTGGGATCACTTAAAATATTCTCTTATACATTTTGGGGGAAGTCAAGGTGACATATTTTGTAGGTTGGGTAAATGTAGATGGGGTCTTAGATGGTCTAGACTAAACCTTATTACCCTTTTAATTTTTGTGGGCATCAATATATGTGATCACCTCTTCCTCATATTTTACATTCAAATATATCTCATTATCATCCTTTACCTACTATCTATAATTGAGGTTGAGGTGAGATGAGTACTTTTCCAAGTGGGATTTGATCATGCCCTATGGGTTCTAGTCTCATGGATTAGCTCTACTCAAGGCTATATATTCCTACACAATTACCATATTATATAAGAGAGGAAAGGAGTGATATACATGGTACTTGATGATGATTAGAATAAGGTATAAAATCCTTCTATTAGTGACTAATATAGAATCCAAAAATGCCCTCCACCAGTTGGTAAATAATTTCTTACTCTAAAAAGTGAAATGGGATGTGATAGGGCAAGTAGAGGGGATATATAAGAATACCTATGACTCAAATTATGGTATCCTCTTAATAATAACAATAGTCTCTAATGGTATCTAAGCATTCTCTAATTTACTTTGATATATGAGGCATAGGGGCCTCATATTCATGTTGTACATCATCAGGTACAAAGACTCAAATATCTTTGATATTAATTATATAATGGTGGCCATATAGATTTTTGAATACTACATGAACCACTAAGCCTCTAGGAACCCATGCATGAAAAATATATGGCTTGAAAGTGAGTTTCCCATAGGCTACATCTATGAAAAACATCATCATGTATAAGTTCTCACCTACTTGGGAAGATGTTATGGCCTTCACCATGTTATAATTAACCACCCCTCCTAGGTCAAGGGTAGGGTATCCATCTAGAAGCATGTGGAGTAAGGGTACCCATAAGATGTTGATGTGTAAGTAGTCTAGGGCCGTAAAAATTATATTATTAGTATCATACCAACTTAGAACTCTTCCTTGATGGTGTAAACTATGTATGCATTGGCATCTATAAGAAAAATATTCATGTAGAATTCCCACCTACCTAGTCATATGTTATGGCCTTAACCATGTTGAAATTTACCACCTCTCCTAGGTTGGGGACTTAAAATCTATCTAGAATAATGTGGAGTAGGGGTACCCACAAGATGTTTATTTTTAATTATTTTGTGGCCCTGACCAATTGGTTTAGCATCATACCAACCTAGACCTCCTAATTAAAGGTGTTGAAATATATGTGTTGGTGTCTTCCTTATTGACCCAATTGGCATCTGGGTTCAAGACCCAATCCCTTAGTACATTATATATTTAAAATGTGTTAGTCTAATATTACACCATCATTTATTAATATGAAAGGGTGAACTCTAAGAGATTGTAATAGGCCTTGAAGGTATTTCTTGAGATGCCAACAATCTAATGTTGGGAGTTGGCCAACTAGACCCAATCATGGTTTTAGTATTTGACCCATCTAGTGGTGAAGAGAATATTTCCAAATAGGTTAGTTTAGGGGAAAAAATCTATCTTAGTTTTGACCCTTTTTAGGACACACTTCTAATAAGCTTGCATTACATCTTAAATATTTGACTTGATCATCAACATCACTACACAATTTCTTAGGTACCTGGTCGATAGATTTGAATAGTTTGTTTTAATTTCTGAATTGGTTAAAACCATTTGGGAACACAATGTCTTTGTATTTGGGCTCAGCTTATAGATTTGAAGGTGAAGTGGCCATTGCAACAAGATAGACTCTGGTAGAAGAGATCTAGATGAAGGAGAAGGCTTAAAAGGAACTAAGTTGGAGTAAAAATCAAGGAGTTGGTATTTGGAAGTATAGAGATATAATGGATAATGATAGTTACTTGGGATACTTATGAAAACCCACACTCATTGCCTACATTAATTTCATTTGGTGGCTCACTCATTGTGGATTCAAATTTCTATTGGTGGCTCAATCTTCCACTTAATTTCCCAATCTAGAGTTAAATTCAGATCATATGACTACATACAACATAATAGATATAGTAAAGGCAATTCCATATATTAAATTTGTCTAATTAGAGCCCATTTTCCACATATTTGATGCTTGGGCATGGTAGGCATGAGGCCATCTAATTTATAAGGCTTCTCAGGAAGCTCTTACTTCATGCCACTTGTCATCTATCTACTAGTCCTCATGTCAATGATTAAAACTTAGGAACAGCCTATCACTTCACTATTATACCCTCAAGAGGGGTGAGATGACATTTGGGGACATATGGCATCCTTTAATTAGCCCTTAGAATTCCATTTTACTTTATTCTAAGCTTTTTGAAACCTTGGGGACCCACATACCAAAATGTTTGATTATGTCACAAGTCATGTTGTGATATCTTAGGATCTCCCAGGGTCTAACATCCCTTTTAAGATAGGGAAATTGACTAATCTAACAATAGGTCACATGGTAGTTCCCCATTACATTAGGATCTCCATGGATATAACATCTCTGTCAAGATTGGTGACTACCATATCTAACATAAAGGAGAGATCATTAGTTATATCCAAACACTTCTAACCTTCAGGTCACATGGCATTACTTGATTTAGTCAAGCTCTCCTAGATTATTACATCTCTATTAGGACTAAGAGACTAACCATTCTACATCTAGTTGATGTGGAACTCTTGTTGTGGTTAACATACCCCCATTTTTGAAAAATGGGGACCCTTATTTAAATTTTTTCAGATTTATACCTTAAATTTAAAAAATCACTTAATCAAAGTACTACTATCATGTTTGCACATTGTCTTTATTTGAATATCATCCACACGTGGTTCCTATTTGCATTAATTGACATGTTTTCAATTTATCATGGTTTTGCCACTTTTAATGTTGTTAATGATTGTTGACTATGTTTTTGTATTATAGTTTCAATGGAGTCTCATGTAGGAATTAACATACTTAGGGTTTTGTGCTTCAATGTTAAATTTATTATAAACACTCGAAAACATCACCTAGACTAGTTTTAGATGTCAAGCTACCCTGGACCTACTCTCAATTTTAAGCTAGATAATTACCTAGCTAAATAACCCTAAAATACCTTTTCCAACTTTCCTAATGTACCTAAGAAACCTCTTCTAACAGCCTTTTATCTTACTTTTGCCTTGGAGTATGATCATCATCGATCAACCTAGTGGGTGATTGTTAGCTTGACCATTGCTGGTCAGGTCCCCAAACCTGTAACAAAAGAATTTCCAGTTATGAATAGGATAATCATGAAAAAAAATGGATACTTTCCCATGTGAACCTTATAGATAAACATCACTTCAAATTATCATCTTTATCTTGAACTAATTGAGCGATTTCCTTCCTATTCACTTAGCAACTTCGTGCTATAAAATGAGGGTTATTGGAATAAATAAAGATCAAAAAATTATATCTAGGGTCTCTTATTTCCTTTGTGAAGGTATTTAGGTGACCTAGAACTATGTTCATGTTACTTTTGAAGGTTGATGCACTATTATGCTACCCAATTTTCTTCACACACTTTGCATCTAGATGGTATAACTTACTTGTTTTAGCAATTTATTTCATTATTAACCTTTCTACCTTAATTCAACCATCTACACCTCATTTCTCCCTGACTATATCCATATTTACTCTTTTTCCCACTTGTCATTCCCTCGCCAACTCCACTTCAATATCCTATAAAACTTACCTAGGAAACTATAACCAGTTCCTATAACCTTCATCAATTACAATAACCATTTTTGGTCACCTATTCATTGCCAGTCAGACTAACTAATGCCAATCATCCTAACCACCATTGGTTAGCTATCAATAAGATAATATATTTTTATCTCCAACCCCTTTCACACCCAACCATACCGTGCTTCTACTTCTAATCTACCTACATAGCTTGTTTATATTTTTTGAGTCAGATCTTGATCCATTTTGGCATGGTATTGACTTGCCATGCTATAATTAGTCATCTTATCAAATAGGTATTTTATTCCTCTTTGGTAGAAGCATTTACCTTCTTGTCAATTTGAATACAAACACATTTCCTTTCTTTTATCAAATCATCTTATCATTAGTGGAGTGGATTGACAACCTTCCAAGGAAGCTTTTGCTTATTTGAACTAGCATATGCTAGGCAGTCCACCCTTCATATCTATCTAACCAATGATTTGGTTTAGTTTGGTCTTATTAAAAGTAGTCCTTCCTCACCAAAAAGGAGATCTTGCTTCATTTGGTAATCAACAAGCATAAAATTTAACTAGGTATATACCCCTCATCATTTGTTTCTTTCCTTCCTTCTAAAAAGTTAAGAATAGAGTTATAAATCTTAGTAAACATTTTGTCATGCCTAGTGGGACCCCTTTTGGGTTCATAGTTTTGTTTTGACATATAGTTACATTAGTGAAAATTAATTCTCTTACATTTCTATCATTTTTGAAATTTAAAAGATAAAAGTTTTGTTTATTTTCTTTTCTAAAACTCAAAAATAAAATATTCATTTTAGGCCTAGGTTGCATCTTCATCTTGTATCAGGTGCATTCTAGTTGTTCTATTTTAATCTAATGAAATCATAGTCTTTATATCGATTAAAATTGAGTACATTCATGGTTTTTATGCTTGATTTAGCTCACCTAGTTAATTAAAAGCATTATGAATTAATCCTAGCACACCTATGTTACACTACAAAACCACTTGCACAATAATAATCTTCAAAACTTACTTGAGACAAGGCCCATTTTTATTTCATCACCCGTTGGATCACCTTACCCCACCTGATAATCCCACTTAGATTTCATCAGTAAAGGGGGGACCCACTCCATTCTCTAGTAGAGTATAAACTCTAGACAAATGGTATCTATTGGCTAAATAGCCCAATTCAGCATGAAGTTCATGAATTGTGGGAAGCAAGCCCCCAATACTAGGCCATGTACTTGGTCTAGCACATATTCTTTTGAGTTCAAAAATTTAACTTGAAACCATACTTGAAAGGCTCTTCTAGTACCCAAATTTCAAGCCAATTTCCCCTTTCACACTCTTTAAGGCATAAGCCAAAAGTGATTTAAAAATAATCCTAAGATAAATTACACTTTTAGTTGGTGCTTTTCTTACTTTGATATTTTATTTGTTAGCTCATTGTTTGAGGTGAGAGGTTCACTATCCATTTCCAAATTCTCACATGGTCTTTACCAAAAAATAAGTAAGAAATATAAATAACCAACCACCATCTTCCTCTTCATCCTCATCCATGGATTACACCTCAGATGTTGATAGATCCCTCATGCTTCACCCCACCATTATCCTTCACCTACTCGGCCTCCAATAGTTTTCAAAGTTAATGCAGATTTCACTACCTTTCTAAACAATAAGGTGGCTCTTCAACACTATCTTAATACCTTAGCCTATCATGCATTGATTGATTTGGGTCCTTCCATGGATCCACCTTATGGTATGCTACACCACCTCAAGGTGGGTGTTACGTCAACCCAACCTTCGGTTATCCAAGATTCATCTTCTACCATTGGCTCATCTATTACCACCACCTAGACACCTATTACCCCAAGCAATACCTTTAATGTTAGTTTAACTCTACCCCTTGTCACTTATTCCCCTTCTACTCACACATTGTATTCCACACCCATTTCTACCATCCCCTCTAGCTCAACCAATATACCAACATCATCCCCCATTAGAACTTGGTACTATCCATACCAAAAACTCTTTCCCCCATTAGCACTAGGGTAACTACCCATCAACAACCCATAGGCACATTAGCATTACCAACCCAAACCATACCTCCATCAACAAACCCAAATATACCCCTAAACCAGCCTTTGTTAGTTCCTCAACAAGTTCCCATAGGGTCCTATCAATATATTCCTAATTTACAAGGATATATTTCACCTTCCACCCAACCCTCAATGCCTATTAGTCTTATTAGGGCACTATCCTAACCTCAAATTGCCACATACTAATATGTGGTGACTTATGTACCTCCTACCACATATCAATTCATAGCTATGACCCAACCTCAATAGAACTTACCACTAAATTAGGTAGCTACCCAACCCCAACCTGATTTGATCATGATGCTTATGGACAAGATGACCCATCTTGAGTTATCTATCTCTAGGTCCCATAACCTTTTATCCTATGACTAAATTTGTAATGAACCTATTAACCCATTTGTTCCAATTCATGCTTATCCTCCTCAATGGGAACTCCCCAAATTCTCTAAGTTTTAGGGTTAGTAGGATATTCAAAAACATTTGAGGGTGTTTTACCATTCTTGTTTCTTGATCATATATAATGATGCCCTCCTCCTCTGAACCT
This sequence comes from Torreya grandis, assembly GCA_037957365.1. NCBI lineage: Eukaryota > Viridiplantae > Streptophyta > Pinopsida > Cupressales > Taxaceae > Torreya > Torreya grandis. Next base: position 254,904 of record JARHVA010007622.1, on the reverse strand, counting down.
TCCCTATGTCTTTATTAGGACCTACCTTGGATTGGTATAGTTTTCTTCCTAGGCACTCTATATTTTTGTTCTCCAAACTCGCCCAAATATTCTTAGAACATTTTTCAATGAACATATTTAAAAAGGTATCCATAACTAAACTCTATTCTATCAAGTAGTTTGATGATGAATCAATCATCAACTTGATTGCACGATGGTGAGGTCTCATTAATCAATTGTCCTTTTCACTACCCCAAGAAAAAATCATTGATATTTTATCTAGGGGATGCACAAAACACATTTCTCCCACCCTTTAATTGAAAACATTCATAACCTTTGATGAAGCATTCACTATGGCATGAAAACTTGAAAATTGGGTCATAGATGAAGGGAAATTGAAGTTATGCAACCACAATTGTAGCTTCAAACCAAATTATCCCTCTTCCACTAAGACAACCAACCAAACCAATCTTAAATCCAAATATTCTACAAAATCACTTGTGTTGAAAGCTTCTCCACCTCCATCTATTAACCAACCACATCAAACCACTCCTTCGAACCCCTCTTACCCACTAAACTAAAATCAAAACTAGGTTCCCCTTAATAATTCACACCTATAGGAGAATATTATGCCTCCATGTTGGAAAAATTGTTTAAATCTAGTGTCATCTAAATCCCACCTATTAATACACCCTAATAATTTGATCTCTCTCACCCCATGCCTGGGTGGTATAATGAAAATGACCATTATGCATTCCATCAGGCTATTGAACATGACATAAATCAATGTAACACATTTAAAACTTTTGTGCAAAACTTGATCAATAATGGTGAATTGTCATTTGACAATCCTAATGCACATCCCAACCATTCTCTCAATATTTTTTACAAGCCTTTCCCTAACCATACTCCACCTACCCAGCACCATGACAACCAATTTGAACCATCTTCATCTCATGAGGAACACACTATGAACTTGATCACTAATGAGCCTATGGTTTATGATCCCCTTACTTCAATCGATCCTTTGACAACTTAACCTATGTAAGAAGTGAGTTCAACTTTTATCCTTATAGGTACCCAAACATAGGAATTAAAAACCACCATCCCTTCACTTAATAAAACCATACCCACACCTAACCCTTCATTTATCAAAGCACCAAAGGAGGAAACTATTGATTTAACTACCTCTTCTTCTACCCCATCAATCAAAATAGTAGAACCATAATCTATTCTATTAGACACCCAAAAAAATAATAAATCATGACCACACCTACACTCCCAATCAAATAACCATCCATTTCCCCTTTGGAAACCATCATGTAAGCAAAGACTACCTCATCTACCTAATCAAAAATTCAAACCCTTCTAGATCAAGTAAAGATGAAGGAACCATTCCCTCTTCTTCACCTAAGGGATTAGCATTTGATACAACTGATCAGGGAACCAAACCTATTTATAAGCCCTTTTTTAGGTTAGTACAAAGTCTAGAATTTGATTCATAGCCTAAGCTTGATAGAGCCACTTTATGGCATCATCTTGGGCTCTCATACCAAAATAAAGCTGAGCCCTCTACCTCATTGGCATATACCTTTAAATCGATTATCACACCTTCATCATACATCTCTTTCTCCCAAGCCGTAAGAGAACCATATCACCCACCTCCACCCAAGACATCTCATAATTTTATTTCCAGACCAACCAAGAATCTAGGAATCTCCCTATGCCTAGAATTTATCACTAACCTCTAAAGTTAGATTTAACTCCATCAAATCTTCTAAATAAACCACTAACCAAAAAAATTAGAAAGGTGGAGATGTATAAAAATCTACCTTAAACTTAACCTAGGCCACCTCCATCCCATTTACCATTTATTTTAGGACCTCACCCTTATACCATCCCAATTACATATTCATTTTTTATTAAACTAACCCCCTTTTCTATGCCTACACTTTGACCTCCCAAGCCATCAACTCCATCATTCTTAACTAATTTATCCACTTCCACCTTCTCCCTTATTATCAATCCCTCCCCATCTACCTCTAAACTAGTCATAACTAAGCCACACCAACCCAAACCATCTACCAGGGTTATTCAACCACCTACCACTTCTAAAATCAAACCCACACCTAATAAGGTTTTTTTTTCTATAACTAGAACTTTAACACCTCCAATGCCTTTGAGTGAATCATATTTAATTATTTTATAGAGGTTGTTGAAAACATCTTCCATTAAACTACCACCCATTAATCCATTCACCCCATTTAATACCAAACCATCCTAGTTTAATGACACTTTGATCTGTGCATACCATAGGGCACTAGGACATGACATGAATAACTACAAAGCTCTCCAATATCTTATTTACCACCTATATGATGATGATGATATGTTATTGGATGAACCAATTTCACCCCCTTTACCAATCTAATCACTGATCCAACCTACACTTGCTCTCCCACTTTCATCTAAAAGTGAGGGGGAGGAACCGAAGCTACCACATATTCCAATCGATCATATTTTCCACACCATTCACATGATTACCTAATCTTGGGCTCAATAGAGAGGTGAGGGAAGAGATAATGTGTCCATTCCATGGAAGTATCCTTATAACTCTCAACCTTCCAACCAATCCCCAGCACTAATATCTTCACCTATGCCATCACCAAGACCTAAGGTATCTATCTTAGGTGTACCCTCTACCGACCCTTCTACATCCATTCAAAATATAGTGTTGAAGCAACTTCACCAAGCACTAGTGAAGATGAGTCTTTATGATTTAATCAACACCTCACCTCATCACCATCAAGCACTGATAAAATCTCTACAATCCATATAGGTATAACCAGATGACCATCAACCTCTTGCATCCTTCATTGGAGCCCTCTAACATTCTATCATTGTCACTTTCTAAGATTTTGAGATACCTCAAGCTCATTCTAAAGAATTTTTTCCTCCTCTTTTAATCACTACATACATCAATCATACCCACATCAAAAGGGTGATGATTGATGGAGGAGCCAACATCAATATAATATCTTCCCATGTTTTTAATCAACTACATTTACCAAAGATCATCATGGCCAAAATCACAATAATTCATCACTCCTTTAATGACACCATGGCCACTACCTTGTGGACTGTTATACTACATAAATTCTTGGGACCTCACACCATTATTAAACTATTTTATGTTGTAAAGGGTGAGTTCTTATATAACATTCTACTTAGACACCCTTGGATCCAAGATATGAGTTGTATCCCCTATACCCTACACCTTTGTGTCAAATTTAAACATGAAGGGCAAGTTATAACTATCAAGGCTGACCCTAGTCCTTTTACAAATTAAAACATGACCTATAAGCCTAATGATGTTCTTCTTCCCCATTCATTGGCCTCATAATCAACCAACCCTACTAGCATTGCTACATCACCAACCACAACTCACAACTCTTCCACCATTAACAATGATGAATCCTCAACTAGTTCATCTATCTCTTCTTCCTAGATTCCCATTGAGGATCCCTTGGCATAAACATTCCAACATCTCTCTCATGGGGAGTATTGCCTTCTCACCTTGGATGATTTCTCTACTCTAAAAGAGTATGTGAACCTCAAATATGACCCTTCTTATGACCCTAATCTAGGAACCATTATCCCCTTTGGTTTATCAAATAATCAAATAAAATTCATTTATGGGGAAATTGATCAACCACTTCTTTCCCCTACTAATATTTCACATATCTAACCATTTACCTCTAACTTATCCTATCTAGACAAGTCAATGTTTTCCAAGCTATATCTCCATCACTACGCTTGGAAAGGGTTTAGCCTTGGTCTTTATGAACAAGGGCCCCATATATTTCCTATGGTAAAAACCTTATAACCTCATGAGTCATTTGGTCTTGGGTGTGTCCCACTAGAGAGGCCCATTAACTCACCTCAATCCATCTCCACTATTGATGAGGACATCCCCTCACCATCAACCCAATCACCATCAAAATTTGAAGACCTTGACATCATTCCCTAGAACTTTTCTTTTATCAACACCATTAGCCTAGGCCATTTAATCTATCACAAGGGTAGACAGACTAAGGTTCTTCTTCTCATCTATCCTTAAATGGTCAAAAAAGACTCTTTTACCATCAATACCATCCAACACCAAGACAATGAGTCCATCCTAGCCTACCTTGGTGTAGGGGATTCTTTTATTCACAAATCCCTTCCTCCTAAAATCCAATTAATGCTTAATGAATCCACTACTGATATTAATTTAAGAACTCAAGATAACCAATGCATCATTAAGCTTGTCCAATCTTTGAACCCGAAAGAATAACAATAATAACCATCTTTCCTTCAAGATCATATCATTCCATTCATGTGGTCTTATGAAGATATGCCCAGGATTGACCCTTTTATTGCGCTTCACAACATTGTTACCCGTCCTAAAGTTAAACTAGTTAAAAAAAAGCTTCAAAATCTGAATCCCCACATTGCCTTTCTTGTTAAAGAGGAACTTCAACATCTATTATTTGTTGACTTCATCTAACCCATTGACTATCTAGAATGGGTCTATAATATTTTTCCCATTACCAAACCCATGAGGGGACTTCATATTTATTTGGATTACTGTGACCTCAACCTTGCATGCCAGAAGGATGGCTTCCCTTTACCCAACATCAACCATTTTTTTAATCTTACTATAGGCTATGAGATGTTATTTTTCATGGATGGGTGTTTGGGATATAATCATATTGTGATTACCCCCTCAGATCAACATAAAACTACCTCCATTACCCCTTAGGGAACCTTCAACTATCAGGTTATGCCCTTTGGTTTAAATAACATAGGAGCAACTTATCAACAAGCCGTGACTTATATATTCCATGACCTCATCCATAAAACTATGGAGGATTATGTGGATGATCTCGTAAAAAAATCCAAACATCGTAAGGATCATCTAGCTATTATTGCAATCATCTTTGGCTGACTAATCAAATTCCATGTCAGGCTCAATCCCAAAAAAATGTATTTTTGGGGTCTTATCTAAAAAAATCCATGGCTTTATCATCTCCCTTCATGGAATAAAAATTAAACCTACTAAGTTCAAATCAATCCTATAAATACCTCCTCTAACAAACCTCAAACAACTTCATAGCCTACAGGGAAAGCTCCAATCTATTCATCACTTCATCTCCCAAATATCGGATAGATACCAACCCTTTCACCTTCTCCTTAAGAAATAAACCTCTTTTAAATGGACCAGAGATTATCAAAAAGTATTTGAGTCATTTAACAACTCCCTACTTTCTCCATTAGTTCTCATCCCACCTAAGTATGACCAACCTTTCTACCTTTACATATCTAACACTGATCACTCTTTAGGGGCCATGATCACTCATTGAGATGAAAAAAATAAATATAAATCCATTTGTTACATCAATTACACCCTTTTTAATGTATGAGACATGATACACCCATCCTAAAAACTATGTCTCACACTCAACTTTGTCACCTTAAAACTCTATCACTACCTCCTTAATCATAAAACATATGTCATTACTAACACTGACCCACTTAAGTATATGCACTCCAAGCCATAATAAAATCAACATATGGCTAAGTGGCTCATTATCCTTGTTGATTTTGATTTTGAGTTCCTTCAATAAAAATACATTAAGGGATAGGTCATCATTGATCAATTAGTTGAGGTTTCCCTACTAGATAACCAACCCATTCCTCTTGCCTTTTTAGATGAATCTATTAAGACTCTTTCTCAAGAAGAATCCACCTACCAAATGACCATGTTTTTTGATGGCTCTAAATGCAAACATGTTGGGGTTTTAGGAGTAATTCTCATTCCTATTCATGGATAACCTCTTCCACATTCTTTCAAACTCAACTTTGAGTGTACCAATAACATGGCCGAATATAGAGGCTTAGTTATAGGTCTTCCAAATGCTCTCATCTTGAAAGTCAAAACCATTTCTATATTCAGTGACTATGAACTCATGATTAACCAAGTCAACAGATCTTATTAATGTAAAAATTATGTTTTAAAAAAATATAAGCTTATAGTTCACAAACTCCTAACATTGTTTGAACATTACTAGATCTAGTTGGTTCCTAGATCTACCCAAAAATTCACCAATATGATGGATTCCTTGGCATCAAAAATTCATTCTCAACCTATTACATCTAAATTATTTTTCACCATTCATCATTTCATCAAGACATCATTTATTAGTTTAGACCATCCTACCATTTGTAGTGTAGATACATCTCCTTCTGACATTTGGTATGACTAAACTTTCTACTACCTTAATCTTAGAATCATGCCACCCAACCTCTCAAAAAATGCCTAAAAATCATTTATTAAGGGTGCCTCTCATTATAACATACTAGGGGGAATCCTATACAAGCATGGATTTGATGGCCTTCTTCTTCATTGTCTGCATAGTCATGAGATTTCCCATGCTATTAAGAAAAATCATGATGGGATATATAGGGGATATTTTAGTGGCCTCATTATCGTTAAAAGAATCCTATGTCTTGGCTACTATTGGACATCACTTAATCAAGATTGTTTTGAATATGTAAAAAAAAAGTGTCAAATGCTAATAACATGCTAATCTACATCATGCACCTACTCACAAACTCGAAGTATCCAAAGATTATTGGATATTATCATAGTGGGGACTTGATCTCATAGGATAAATCAATCCTCCCTCATATCAATGACATCAATTCATAATAACCACCATTGAATAATTCACCAAATGGGTATAATCCATTCCTTTTATCTCAACCAAAGCTAAAAAACTTATCAATTTCATTAATCACCACATCATTTTTTATTTTCGTGTTCCCCATAAGATCATCATTGATAATGAAAAATCCTTCAAAAATAAGAAATTAAAATCTATTTGTAACACTTTTGGCATTAATTTAAGCCATTCCTCACCTTATCATCTATAACTTAATGGAAAAGTGTAAGATTCTAATAAAACCCTCATCAAGATGATTACCAAGGTTGTAAGCACTTTAGGTCACGATTGGCACCTGCACATCCCATTCACTTTGTGGGTATATCACACTAGCATCCAAACTAAAAGAGGTGCTACACCTTTCTCTTTGGACTTCAGAGTAGAGGACATCTTTCCTCTCAAAGTCTAGATCCCCTCTCTTTGCATATCTGTATGAGACATCATTTTTGAGGATGATTATCATCAAGAACACATCACACACCTCAAGTTGCTTGATGAGCATTGCCTTTCTACCTTTAACCATCTTCATGTTTAGTAAGAGTGGATCACTTGTGCTTATAATAAATGTCTAAGAGAATGGGAGTTTAATATTAAAGATCTCATCCTTAAATAAAACCAGCACACAAACAACATGGAGAAAAGCAAAAAGGGTAAATTTTATTTCAATTGGCTTAGAACCTATATCATCACCCATAATTATGGATAAGGAGCTTATCATTTGTCTTCCCTTGAAGGAAAACTAGAACTTGAGCCTCTCTACACTTTATATTTGTGTCCTTTATACTATTTAGAAAGATCTAATTAACCTTGTTGTCTAGCTTGAGGTCATCCCTTGGTTTAAGAGACTTTCATCTCCCTTATACCCATACCCTACTCCTCTTGAGGACACTTGATTACAATAGAACCATGTGATTATCTATCCAAATTTTAGCTTAATCCTAAGCATGGGCACCATAATTCTACCCATGGCATGGTTCTTATGGATACCTTTGGTCTATAATTAGATGAAATCCCATGGTCATTTGTCTTTCAAATCATCTTTCATTACCTATCAATTGCCTTTTGTGGTAAAAATATTACCCCTATGAAGGTAGACCTCTAAGCTTGAATAGGCTTGTCTATGTTTGAATCTATCATTTAATATTAGAAAATGGGATAACAAAATCTCTATCATTGTAGACCATTCCCATGAAGGATAGTTTCCAGTTAAAAAATGGAAAAAAGACATACCACTCCCTTGAAGGATGGATATAATCTTACAAAAAGGAAAATCCAAACTTGGACCACTCCCTTGAAGGATGGCTAAGTCAAAATTGTCAAAAATGCAATCATTTGAAGCTTCTCGCATCGACCAGCTTCAACTAAACAAAATTAAAAAGAAATAAAAATAAAATTTATCCTAAAAAGGGGCCATAATTATCCCTCTCATAAATATTATTTTTAGACTTCCTTCATCGATCATTTTACACCTTGTATCAAGACATGGACTTATCTATTCTAGTTCTTGGGTCACTTATAGAAGGGATAAGTCAACCCACATCATGTTCTTACATTACCCCTTTCCTTTCCATTTTCCTACCATCCACTTTCCCTTTGTACCCTCTATAAAATCAAGGGATTATGAACTCACTTGGCACATTTTGTTTATGATGGAATCTTTTCACTATAAATGTGCTAATGGAAAGCATATGAAAGCTTTATCTTTGTTAATTATTATCCAACTTATTAATATGTCCTTTTACCCTCCACTTCATCTTTGTACCCTCTATAGTTTAATAAGGTCCTTGTCAATAAACCCAATATGACTTTTTTCTTGATCCCTCTTATTTGGTTTGTGAGGACGTTCTCTCTCATAACTCATTTTCTCACATTTTTTTATCTACACTTTCTTTACATGTTAGCATTATCCATCTAACCTCAAAAAATCAAATCTTATCAAATACATAACACAACATTTGAACAACTTATCATGAACCATAATAATGAAACAATCACATTACACCAACCATTTTACTACAAGAAATCCAAACATTATCTAAATTACCACATCTTATCCTATAAAAACATGAACATTTCCCATACATCAACATATACCTATAAACTAGCATCATCATTTTTTTAGTCAAAGCATAAACAACATTTCATCACATTCCTAAGCTAAACATGAAACAATCCATAAGCATAATACCAACCTATAAGCATAACAAACCATAATAGATCATGCATAACATCAATAATGCAACATCACAAATGTTTAAATCATAATAAATTGATATCCATCTCATATAACTCTCCTATACCAATAATACATCTCAAAGTATGTAACCTCTCTCATATGTATCTCACATCTTCAACACGCAGGCCGATATCAAAATCAAATACACATTAATCCAAATAAAATAATCACATCTTAGTATCCTTAAATAAATAATCATCATATCCATAACAAAAATAACATTTAAAAACAAAATCATTAATCCATATAACAAAATTATCATGATCATCAGCTCCATAATAACTATAACATCTAAAACATCTAAATCACATATCAGCATCCATAAATAAACAATCATCATCACATAATCAATCAAGATATCAACAACCATGAAATCAATGAATCTATATGAACATATCTCATATAAATCATTTTCATCATATATACATCATAGATAGATGTCTTGTACATATCTCTCGATCATATATATCTCACATCATTGGCACACATGTTGCTATAAAAAACTAGGTGCATAATAAAATCCCAACATATAAATCAAGGTCTTGGGGCACCACTACCACTAGCCCTACCTATACCTATGCCCCCATCTCATGGAGGTCCCCCTAAGATACCACCCTGTCAACACACCATTTTTGCCCACTATTTTGGTGTCATAAGCATTGGCCCACCTGCTAAACCAACTTGATACATGCCCCACATTAGCTCATTAGTGCACTGTGCTAGTAAAATGACCTCATAATATCTTAGATCCTATATACCAACTAAATATTCAGCCTATAGAAAAAAATTAGAGGTACTACCACTAATCCACCTAGTTGTCTCAACAAATGTCTCTCTTGAGTAGCCAAACCATGTATAACCCTCACCTAGTCCCTCTTTATTGTAACTATGGTGATTTACCCTTGTAAAATGATGACCTAACGATATAAGGTAGTGACCTATGCCTAGGAATAATCTCTCTTAATATTAACTCCTCCTATCTAACCTTGAAGAGTGTTAATTTACACATATAGTGTGGTAATCTAGGCCTAAGCCATTGCTAGTTCCATTATTTCTATGGGTCACCCTATGCTGGTCCCCCTACTAGATCAATATACATGGGCCCATGACCTCCATCACCCAAACCAAAATTATCTATAGTATATCTACCCTGATACCATGCTAGATAATCTACTATCATGCTTGCATCATCACTCACTCTATCAAGTAACTCCTCATAGTCCAACTCCTCCTCCTATGGTTGTAGCTCTAGGAATAGAAAATCTATCTCATCCCTCTTGTACCATGGAAAATCAAGTGGAATACCCTGTATGAGTTCAAGTTATCACCACATTCTCTCCACTAGGATGAGCTCTATCTCACCATACTATTTGCCATATTCCCACCTCCAACTCTATAGTGAATATGTATGGTACCTATATCTAACCCACATAGGCCAAGTCATGTATAGCATCTGTATAATATCACTTGGTGCTAAACTCTCCAAGGCACCTCAAAACCAGTCGATGTCCCTTGCACCACCACAAACCCTTATCATTACACCATCTTTCTTCTAGTAGAAGAATCCAACTCTATAATTTGTGGGTAAATAACCCTCTAATGGCAAACCCAATGGTCTCAAAACCTATATATACTCATATGCCTAGTAATAGAGTATGAGTTTGACATTAATTCCATAACATCTATACACTTTGAACCCCAATAAATCTCTATAAATCTACACCAATAAAACTTATGCCCATCTAAATACCATCCTCCCAAATAATAGCTCCACAAATACCCCTAGCAATACATAGGGGAATCTCCCTCCAATTGAATCTGATAAAGCACAGTATGTCATGATCAGCTACATCATCACAATAAATGTCTCTCTCTTTAGGCCCTCTTATAAAATGACTTAATGCTAAACCCACCTAAGTGTAACTATGCATGTGCTCAATCCACCCCATACAATAGATCCATGTAATAATCAATATCCTCACTCTTTACATGATAGATCACATCCCTTTGAATAGGTAGTGAAGTAATCTTATGCACATCCTCCATTAGGATGCTTATCTCTCCTATCAATAACTAGACTATGTTAGTTATTGGGTCCCATCTCTTGATGAGGGTGACTATCATCACAACATCTCTAGGTAGATGTTGGTAATGGGGTATCTCTCTAAATCCAACCACCTCCATATGTCACCAGTCCTCTATTGACATGGCATTATGTACCTCTACAAAGTTCTCAAGAAATCAGTCCTAAAACTAGATCCATTCATAGCCCTACAAACCAATCATATCCATCATAATGTGGCAACCTATCCCTATATAAATTTATTCATAATTTTATCAAATTACTAGTATCCTCACTAAATATACCTATCTCTAAGAACTACAAGCAATAAATTCAACCCTTCATAGATTTCACACACTTGTTACCTACTCATCACTCTTATCACCTACCTACCTACACACCTCCAATTAACCTAAGCACCTAATCCCTTAATCACCAACCCCATAATCACCAAACCTTTTTTCTCCCAACCTAATCATCCTAATCAACTAAGAACCCAAACCCCTTACCCTTTTCTAACAAAAAACCACTTTTTATCTTGACCATCGATGGATTCCGTAAACCATTGATAGTCCTCTTGGGGAATTTTTAACCCTCAAGTTAGCCATTGTTAGTTGGGTCAACAACTGATAGTCACTATCATTGACCCTTGGTGATGACCCTCAAACCCTAAACCTCCTCTAAATAATCTAATCCACCCTAAAAAATCCCTTCCTACACTACCAATACACACTTAAATACACCTTACCCTCATCATTGCCTTGCATGATTTTTCACAAAACCAGACCCCTAAAACAACCGTAAACCTAGGGAATAACCTACTCAACATAACATCCCAATCCCACCCATGAAATTCAATAAACATTATATCCTATTTAATAAATAAATTCATCCCCATTTCAAAAACAAAGATAACTCTAACTCATTTCATGAGTGGTTCCAAGGTCTCAATGACTACCTCCCACATCCATCTAATCTATGTTTAGTCACATGCTCAATCTCAATAACCAATGCAATCTTTCCAACTCAACACACACCCTATAATCATAGACTAATTTTGACCCATGTGTACCTAGACCACAAAACACCAAAATTGATATGTCAAATGGTAATTAAGATTTTACCATTTTTCTTTTACTTATAATTATAGGGTTTTTTACCCAACCATTGATAATTTCCTAACCATTAACAGTTAACCACAACTATCAATAGTTGGGGTTCCTAGCTTTTTCTCTCCTCTCAACCTAAACTTGACCTTATGGTACACTAAAGTGGGGAAACCCATTTTATCACCTTTTGACCTATTTTGGAGTTATCCTCTCCCCCAACCATCAAAAAATAAACTAAGCCTAAAGTTTATGTTAGATCCACGATCCATGGGACTATGTAGGCAACGTCCTCTTACCTAGTGCATCAAGAATCAACTCGGCCATCCTTTACCCAACCAACCATCCAACCCATTTTCCTATGCCCACCTTGATGCTAGCAATTTTTTGAACCACCTATTCACTTGCCTTGTGAAAACCTTGATTTTTTCATTTTGACTACCTTGACTAATTTTGTCATGTTAAAATTTTCCATTACATACCACCTCATACCTGACCTAGACATTTGTGTTTTTTCTCAAGATCACTTCCTACACTAGATACCTAAGTAAATACCACCCTTATCTAAGAGACTTGATATATGTGACTTGATCAACTATGGCCAATGCTAGGGACCATTTACCTTATCACTTATCTTATCACATGAATGTATTGTTATCCATATTATCAAATTTTATCTTTGCATGATTTTGACTATCATTTTTAGTTGCATTTTGTGCATGTTTCACATGCCCAAACCTTTTGATCACCAACGTCATGACCCCAATTTACCTCATTAACTCGCATTTTGAGGGGTAATACCTCTTCCCATACTTAAGGAAATCATACCTTGAATAGTCAACCATTCATTTTTGTTCTATGACTTATTGACCTAAAGCTACATAATGAAAAGAGGCAAAATGTAGACACTCAAAAATGTCACATGGACTAGTTTTTAATGTCAAGCTATCCTGGACCTACTCTCAATCTTAAGTTAGATAATTACCTAGCTAACTAACCCTAAAATACCTTTTCCAACATTTTCAACATACATATGACACCTATTATAAAAACTTTTTAGCTTACTTTTGCCTTAGAGTATGACCACTACCGATCAACCTAATCAATGATAGTTAGCCTGATCATCACTAGTCAAGTCCCCAAACCTATAACATAATAATTTATATCTATGAATAAGATAACCATAATAAAAATGGAAACTTTCCCATGTGAACCTTATAGCTAAACATAACTTTAAATTATCATCTTTATCCTAGATCAATTTAGCAATTTCCTTCCTCCTTAACAACTTTTTGCTATAAAATGAAGGCTCTTGGAAGAACTAATGATCAAAAAAAAATTTATAGTCTCTCTTTTTACTCTGTAAAAGTATTAAAGTGATCCAAAACTCTATTTGTGTGACTTTTAAAGGCTAAATTACTGTTATACTACCCAATTTTCTTCATACACTTTGCATCCAATAGGTATCCCTTACTTGTTTTATCAATTTCTTTCATTATTAACCTTTTTGTCTTAATAAGATCATCTACACATCATTTCTCCCCCACCAAATCAATACTTAATATTTTTCCCACTTGTCATTCCCTCTCCAACTTGACTTCAATATCCTATAAAAATTACATAAGAAATCATAACCAGTTCTTGTAACCATCATCAGTTGAAACAACCATCACTAATCACCTAATCATCACTGGTTAAACTAACTAACATCGATCAACCTAACCACCATCAATAACCTATCATGAAGATAACATATTTTTATCTCAAATCCCTTTCACATCCAACCATATCCCACTTCTAATTTTGATCTATTTGTAGAGCCTATTCAAATTTTTTGAGTTAGATATTGACCCATGTTGGCATCGTATTAACCCATTGTGCTATAATTAGTCATATTATTGAACATGTATTTTATTTCTATTTGGCATAAACATTTAATTGATTTTCAATTTTAATACAAGCACATTTAATTTTTTTTATCAAATCATATTATCATTAGGGGAGTGGATTGATAGCCTTCCAATGAAGCTTTTGCTTCTTGGAGCTAGCATACGTTAGGCAGTCCACCCTTCATATCTATCTAACCAACAATTTGGTTTAGTGTGGTCTTATTGTAGGTAGTCATTCCTTTCCAAAAAGGAGCTCTTTATTTGTTTGGTCATCAATGAGCACAACATTTAACCAGGTACATGCCCCTCATCATTTGTTTCACTCCTTCCTTCTAAAAAGTTAAGAATAGAGTTAGAAATTGTAAGAAATATTGATCTTTTACTATCATTTCATCTATCAAAGATTAATTGAATCTATTTTCAAAACATTAGTTTAATATTTTAGCCTAGGTCCCTTTTGACTCAAATTCAAATTTACATGGTAATAATTTATGTGGGAGTAATTTGCATGGGAATAATTAATTGAACCATATGTTAGGTTGTGGAGCTAAAAGCTTCACCAGGATGCAAACAGGAGAAGTTATGGAGGATGCAGAGTTGCGGGGAGTTGCAGAATCAGTTGCAGGGAAACCGGCTTCGATCTGATCAACTGACATCAGTCAGATGGCAGTGAGGAAGCAACCAACATCGGTTACCAGTTGGCTGACATCGGTCTTGGAGGTGCCAGCGTCAGTAGCCTATGCGAGAAAAGGCAGTTCGCATGTTGATTCCAGAGAGTCTATTTTTGGACTGTTAGTTTGCATGTTGAAGGCTAGTCTTAGTCTTGAGTTACGTGTCTAATTATTGTAATTAGGTTAGTCTAATTATTGTAAGCATGAGATCTATATATGGACTCATGGGCTGTATTGTAAATGTGTGCTAGAAATCTATAGAGCTTTTAGAGAGAGCTAGTGTAGCTCCTCCTAGTTCCAAAGGGGTGTTGAGTGTGTATGATCAGGGAGAGTTGCAAGGTCTGCAAGGTCTAGGAGCTGATCCACCGGGGTATTGGTTGAAGAATCATAAGGACTTGGTGAGGCAAGGACAAGGGTTCTTTAGGGGTGTAGAGATATCTACATTGGTGAGTAAGGGCTAGTGATTTGTAGGTAGCAGCAAAGAGCAAGAGATCTACTTGGAGTACGGTTGTGTACTTGGTGTACTGGTAGTGTGTTACTGACTGGTTGGAGAGGTGAACATCAATTCTATATTAGAGTTGATTGTTGTGACCAAGAGAGAGAGGGAAGAAGGTCTTGAGGCGTGACGAACCTTTGAGGTGGAGGAAGAAGTGGCATCTTCCTTATTGTATATTCTTCTGAGTGATTATTAATACAATTGTGTATTGTCTCTCATATTCTTGTGTTGTTTCATATTTCTAGTTACTTATTGATTCTGGTATAATTCTGTGTTTAGTTGCTAATACAAGAAGTAATCATATGTGCTCTATTGGTAGATCAAGATCCTGACTAAGTAGGCATCAGAACATGTTTATTGTTCTAGGTTCCTGATACCATAGACTTAGCTTAATTTTTATCTTAAGGTTTAGTCATGTTTATTAACATGACCAAACCTTAGTCTAAATTTTTTATGTTTGGTATCTCTATTTTCTCAAGCCCCTTGGTTCCTTTTTATTTCCACACGATCTAACTAAATGAAGGGCCCCTCTTACCATAGACCTAGCCTAAAAAGCCTTATCATATTTTTTTTGTATTTATTAATAAAACAAACCATAGGATAAAACCATATGCTATGTCTTTTATTATTCATGAGGTACCCTTTATCATGTTTAAAACTTGGATTAAAATTTTTATCCTAAGGTCTTACCTATGCTTATTAACATGAAATAAAACCATAGTCTAAAAAATTTATGCTAAGTTCTTTATTTTCTTGAGCACTGACTTAAATATCATTTTCATTTATAGGATCAATGGTTTGTATTTACATAGGCAATCAAGATCTAATGGTGTGAGATTAAATATAAATACCCAACCCTAAGTTAAAGTTTAGCATCTTCAAAATATTAATGGTACGCATTTGCTCGATCAAGATTGATTTAATAGCACGTATCAAGTCAAAACTTCAATGGAGCCCTAGGACAAGTGATAGGGTGAAAAGTGTCACAATCTCAGCCAAAAAACACTCAACAACTAATGATATACAACTTCTTAGATCAATATCTAATGGAGCACATTTACTCAAGTGAATATGATTAAACAGTATGTAGTAAATGGTTAAAATTCAAGGACAAACATAGAGATTACATGTGGCATAGTCATGATCCATAAATTAAAGATTGAACATCTTTCAAATATCAATGGCACATAGATGTGTGTACATATTCCAATCAATAGTTCATATAATAGGAGGCATAATTAAGTAGATAAATATTGATAGAGTGTGATTTATCCATGTAAATGAGATTAATGATGTGAGATCAATGTTGACATTTCAAAAAAGCTCATATCAAATATGGAAGTGACAAAGTGTCATAACCATGGAGAATGTAGCAATCAACCATTAGAATTCAAGTTCTTAGATCAAGATCAATGATACACATTGATCTATGTAAGGATGATCTAATGGTGTAAGATCAAGGTAAAATTTTCAAAAGGTAATGGTCATTTTTAAAATATTAATGATCAAAATACAGTGAGAGTGCCACAGTGATGCCACATTGGAGCAACATAACTATAATGTGCCAAGTTGAAAATATTATAGACCTAGGAAATGTAATGGTATAGGTACACAATCCAATTGGGATCAAAGTCATGAATATCAAAAAAATTCAAACATATGCCACCATTAGAGCACTGTAAAAACCTTCAAGAAATCTCTAGCAAGTAAAAAATCCTTGATTTGACCCTATTCTTAAGAAAGATAATTGTCCATGAGACCTATTGTTTATGTCTACCTAATCAATGAACAACATTATTTAATGAAGATCTTGCATGGAAGGTATCAACATTAGGGGACTTCAATGGTCCAAGGGTCCCAAAGCTAGTTAGATTGGGAATATTCTTTTATAATTAGTATTGTATATTTTGAAAAGGAATATTATATTTGTAAATGTATGTATAACATGTAAATTAAAATGCCTATAGGTTAGTAAATTAGAAAATTTCATTTTTTCTATAATTTAATATAATGAACAACTATCAATACACATGTATAAATGTGATTTTTCATTATTGATCAACCTACCTCATGAATTGCCTATATAAAGAGGCATTGCCAATTGTAAAAGGGGGAGGGAGTTTTTAGAGCCAAAAACTATTTGTAATTTTTGAACAAATTAATATAAGAAAGGAATTCTACAAAGTTTGTCCACATTTTCTTGTGTGAATTGGTAACATGGATTCTCTCTCACTTGCTTGGTTTAATTTCTAGATTTGAATTGTTCTTATGAATTATTAATGTGCATCTTTGAATGCATATTTGTTAACTTGTGCCATTGCTAGGTTAATTTAAAGTTCTTAGGTTCATTTCATTTTCTTTACTCTTCTTGCATTTGGGATAATGTTGTTTTCTTGTAGGATTAAATCTTTAAAGTGAATTTGGTTCTTCTTTGCATTATTTCATACTATCCTTAGATGTTCACTTGATGTGTGATAGGATTTGAGCTTATGCTACGTCATGTCATACATTAGTTTAGTGCATGTCTAGCTGAAATTTTAACTTTATCATGATGTTTAGAATGAATATAAACAACATGTTTCTTCTCTACCCTACTCTTCCTTTTGCTCCCTTTTTTAATCAATTCACTCTAGTTTAATTATCATTTTAAATATCCATCTTAGATTAGTTCTTAGATTAGATTTTGATCATAATCCACTATTCTTAGCACAAATTACTTCATATTTTACATAGATTAGCTATTTGGCCACTGTGGCTCCCAAGCACCAAATTATTATAAATTTGTGAAATAGACCACTTCTATTCCATCAATAGATAATAATATTATCACAACCTTCAACTCATACATTGAATTCTTAAGAATTTAGAAATGATAAGTGTTTATTAAACACTCTAAGAGCCTATGATACATACTTAGGCATCAATAAGAAGGCCTTCGATAAAAATATGAGGGCCTTAGTTAGATATTTGAAGATTTGAAGTATCTTTACTCATTCTTGTGAATTGTGTTCAAAGATTGATGTATTATTTCCATATTTGTGTCCCTTATAGCATATTTATGTAAAGATATTTGATATTAATGGTTTTAGACCAATATGTGTGCTTATTTAGACAAAGATAGATGTCCTTTGAAGTTTGATGTTTAATTATGGTAAATATAGCTTAAGATCTATGAATTCAAGGTGTTTGAGGTTAGTAATAGTTTTTTTGTTCAAAGATTGATAGATCCTTTGAAAATTTGAGTTTATTTAAACTTAAACATGTAAATATCATTCATATTTATGTATGTAGACATATATTTTAGCTAATTTAGTTAAATATTGATGTCTTTTGCCATCATGTATACATATTTGTACAAATATTTCTTAATGTGCAAGTTTGATCATTATTCTTTGTAAATATAAGACTTACACATCATATTTCAAATAAGATTCAAATCTTTCAAGATAGAATTTCCATGGATAAGGAAAAGGTCACATTTAGAGACAAGAAAACCTTTTCTTTCATTAGAATTTCATAGGATAGCTAAGAAAGACAAAGGTAATCATAAACTTTGAAAGTCTCAACCAACTTCACTAATTCAAGGTGCTCTTGTGTTCAATCCCTATCAAGGTATGGCTTGGCTAGGTGGTTCTTCAATCAATGTGCTAGGTGTGGTACATGACCTTCCTTGTAATCCTAAAAAGTATTTACCTACTTTCAGTTCTAATGGTGTTATAACTACTAAAGAACACAATAAAATTTTCAAATCTACTTTAAGACTTTTGAAAGTAATTCATGAAGATGTAGCATGTAGATTATTTCCATTTACATTTAAAGACGCTACATATGAATGTTTTATTAACCTTAAAAAGAATTACATAGCTAGTTAGAATGATTTTAACAAAATCTTCATTGATAAATTTGGTAAAATCATTAGTCCTTGCATTCTATATCAACAATTCACCATGGTTAAAAGAGACTCAAATGAGCCCATAAGATCATTTAATACTCGACTCTAGAAAAATAGAACCATAGCTCCTTATAGACCTAATGCAGATTTAGCCTTAAATATATACAAGGATGCCTTGGATCCTATGACTTATATGTTTCTTAAGAGATTCGCTCAAGTAATTAATACACTATCCCTAACTTATACTAAATTTGTGATCATTAATGACCAAATACAACCACAAGGACAAATGGAATAAAATATCCCCTACATTAATCTAAATCTACCTATTCTTAATGTCATCCAAATGCCTATCAAAATATGCCCACCTTAAATCAACTTCTAGTTCTGAACTAATTGCCTTTGAGCAATGCACATCCTGGCAAAAACCTAGGATTCTTGAATAACTATGCCAATGAATCCCATCCCTAAGACTAGAGAGATTTGATGCCTAAAAGTACTATAAATACTCAAGTGCATAATTATGAGGCACCCAATAATGAAAATGATTCTAACTTGAATATGTTTGAAAATCTAAGCATTACTTTCATTCAACTATAAATGCAAGTTGGCAATACTAAAGAAAGCTCTTATAGGAACTTATCTTTCCAAAGGTTCAATAGGCCTTCAAATAGATTATAAAATAATAACAACATCCATAACAATTAGTCATCCTCTAATAAGAATGTACCTGATATAAATATTGGTGATGTAGCTTTGCTTGATTATTGTAGAGTTCATTATACTCCAAAACATGGTGAATTATATTGTATAGAATTTTACAATGTTTTTGAAGCTTTTCAAGAATAATTAGTTAATTTTGAAGTTTTAACTAATAAAGATAATGGTGCAGGTACCTCAAGTTCTTCAAGGTCATCCAAATCTATTGATACAACTCTCATGGTGGAAACATTTGAGTTTTAATTCCAAGAAGAGAATGAGCCTAAAGATACTCCTGAAGAGATTGATGCATTCCAATAATATCTAAAGAAGACTTATCCTATGAGGAATGGGAATATAAAACAACCTTTAACTACCTCAACACCACCAAATAATTTTGATACTCCTAATACTAAATCAGACAATAATCTAGAGACTCTTAAGGGAAGTACCTCTAAACCCAATGTTTATACATCTAATTCTTCCATTAAGACTATATATAACATAGTGGAGGACATGCAAAGGATCAAAGAGAACATTACTTTTCATTAGTTGACTTAGATTACAAAACAAAGGGATTTTTTATTAGTATCTTTGTCTAAGAAGCCTATCAAACCACAAAAGTTTGCACATGCTAATGTTATAATCCATAAAAGTAAGGTAGATTTTCCACCTTTCCTAATTATAGTTAGGATATCTAGTAAGAATATGCATAATTTTTTGTTATACTCTAGTGAAAATGCAAATATTATACCTAAATCTATTTGTGAATAATTAGGTTTGATTCCCATTAAATATGATAGAGTCATGACTCAAATAGATAAATCAAGAGTCAAAGTGATTGGTGAATTATTAAATGTTTACATGTAGATTAGATTTGAACTAAGGATCCAATAGTTCATTTCCATCCAAGTGGTAGACATCCCTGATGCATATGGAATGTTGTTAAATAGAGACTAGACCAAATCATTAAATGGTTATATGTCAACTAACTATTTAAACATGTGGTTTCCTTGAAAAGGAGTTCCAAATTAGATTAGCATAGAAATTAAACCTAAAATGAAGCATATGATCATTGAGTAAAATGCAACTAATGAGATGTTCAACATGGTTAACTCAAATCTAGGTGTTTACACTCTTGACACCACAAAGGTGTGTAACTCCAAAACTTATCATGCTATGCTTGGATTATGGAAGTTGTATTTTGATAGTGCTAGATGCAAATCATGTTTTGGTGTAGGAGTGGTATTAAACAATCCTATTGGGAGAGAAGACAATGCATCTTAAAAACTTTAGTTCCCATGCACCAATAATTTGGTTGAGTATGAATTTCTTATCCTTGGATTACAATTTCCAATTAAACATGAGGTCAAGGAACTATTAGTTTTTGGTGATTCAGAACTAGTAGTTAATCAGGTCAAAATTAACTATCAATGCAAGTTATCTTATCTTAAGAAGTATAATTTTAGAGAATGGGACTTAATTGAATATTTTAATGATTTGAATATTTTGTCAATTCCTAGGGAATAAAATAATGTTATTGATAAACTTTATTCAACTGTATCTAACATTATACCCAATCAAAGTTCCAAGTTACAAAGCCTTACTATTGAACTTTTCCCATGTCCCTTAGTACCATATAATGTCAACTACTTTTAGGTATTCAGTGATGATCAATATATCATATGCTTCATGACAAGCTCAAGAATATTTGAGGCTCACATCATTGATGAAGCTAGTGAAAATACCCTTGATGATGACAAAGGTGAAGGCAAGCTTTCTGAGAAGGTAATTCAATTGAGTAACAATGAGATCCCTAAAGGAATGATAGCCTTAAAGATATTATTTGACATGGATAAACTAGATAGGGATATAAAGCTTCCTAAAGTAAATGGGAAAGATTAAAACATTGTTGACCTAGGTTCCAAAGGTCAACCCTAGCTACTCAACATTGGTACAACCACCACTAGTGAAGAGTTAAGAAGAGCTAAACATTTATTAATAGGTATAAAGATGTTGTAGCATGGTCATATGAGGACCTAAAGATATTTTATCCCAATGTCTTAACTCATACCATACCGATAAAAAACCTACAAGATATCAATCCTATCTTAGAACCTCTGATATATAAAGAAGTCAAGAAATTGCTAGATGCAAGGATAATATTTCCAATTCTGCACTCTACTTGGGTAGCTAACCTAGTACCCATTAGGAAGAAAAATGGGGAAATCATATTATGTGTAGACTTTATAAATATAGATAAATCATCTAAGAAAGATAATTATCCTTTTCCTTCTCTTGATTAGGTTATTTATATTGTTAGTGGTTCTATAATGATGTCCTTCCTTGATGGTTTTTTAGGATATAACCAAGTACTAGTGAACAAGGAAGATAGACTAAAAATTGTATTAACAACTAAGTGGGGCACCTTTTCCTACAAAAGGATGCCCTTTTGACTAATAAATATAGGGTCAAATTTCTAAAGAGAAATGGACCACACTTTTGAGGGGTTGATAGGTAAGTGCATTATCATCTACATGGATGACTTAACTATCTTTTCAAAGAATAGGGAAGATCACATCATGCACTTATAGTAGGTATTTTAAAGGTGCAGAAGGTATGAGATTTTTATCAATCCAAAAAAATTATTATTTTTTTAACTGAGGGAAAATTATTGGGGCATGTTATAACTAAGGATGGGATTTCTATAGACCTAGATAAAATAGATGCCATATCTAAAATAGAACCTCCCAATAATAAAAAAAAAAACTAAAGACATGCTTAGGGAATATCAACTTTTTAAGGAAGCTTATTTATGGTTTTGTAGAAATAACGAGACCTCTGAATGACATGTTGAAGAAGGATGCTAAGATAACTTAAAATGAATAGAAAAAGAAAGCATTCAAAGAAATCAAAGAATAAATTGGACAAACCCTTATGCTGATAAGTCTAGACTTTACTAAATACTTCTATCTTTACTCTTTTACTTCTGATGATATAATTATAGTTGTCCTAACTTAGAATATATATGTATGTGATCATCCTATTACTTTCATGAGTACTAATTTTTAAAAATATGAATTGAATTATTATCTTATTGACAAACAATCATATGCTATAGTCAAGGTAATGAAGTAATTTAGACATTATATCCTTAGAAATAAGGTACTAAAATACTACCAGACCCTACAACTAAGCTCATGCTTAGTAAATGTGAACTTGGAGAAAGGAGAGGTAAGTAGATGTCTATTCTCCAATAATATGATCTATAGATGAAGACTATAAATTTGGTAAGATGCCAAGGTTTAATTTAGTTGATTGCCAATACTAATCCCAAAATGAGTGTCATGTAGGTAGAATAATAAAATTTTCATCCCAATGATTGGTATGATCCTATTATTCATTTTTTGATCAATGGATATTTTCCTATAGGATTAAATAGAGAGTAAAAGAGAGATTTAAGGCTCAAATCTATTCATTTTATGATCAAGTATGGAATGCTTTACATAAAGAACTTTGAGGGAGTTTACATAAGTTGTGTTTCTAAGGAAGAGGTGGATGAGATCTTGAGTATGTTATATGAATAACTAAGAAGTGGAAATCTATCTAGAAGGAATACAACCCACATGGTCATTAGAGATTGGTACTACTGGCCTACTATCTTCAAGGACACTCATAATCATGTGAGAGAATGACACTCATGTCATATCTTCAACACTAAAGATCCCAAGGTAACCATGCCATTGAAACTAATCATCATTGATAAACCCTTTTCCCAATGGAAACTAGATTTATGGGATTCATTAACCCCAATTCCTCACATGGTCACAAGTATGTGCTAAATTCTACTAGAAACTACACCAGATGGACTAAAGTAGTGGTAACTAAATAGTGTAAGACTAAAGAGGTGATCAAATTTTTAGAAGAAAACATATGCATAAGGTTTAGGACACCTGTATCTCTTGTCTATGATAATGGATTTGCCTTTGTATCCATTGAGATGATTGAGTGGGTATATGACAACAATGTTGTCCTTAATTTATCATCAAATTATTATCTTCAAGGTAATAGAGTGTAATAATCAACACATAAAACCTTGATGAAAGCCATAAATAAGTCTACAAAAGATAAACTAAGAACATCAGGATCCTACTACCCACTAAGGGCACACTTGATTACCTTTGTATTAGCAACTAAACATAGAATTTAACCAGAATGAATAAGTAACTAGAAATATGAAACAACACAGGATATGAGAGACAATACCCAATTGTATTAATACTCATTCAGAAGAAAATACAATAAAGAAGATGCCACACTTCTTCCCACACCTCTAGAGCTCCCACACTTCTAGGGTTCACCTATAATTCTCCTTCAATAGTTCACTCTCTCAATCATGATCACAACAATAAACTCCAATACAGAGTTGTTGTTCACCTCCACCAGTCAATAACAACGCCGCCAGTACACCAAGTACACAGCCGTACTCGAAGTAGATCTTCCCTTCTCTTACTGCCACCTGCAAATCAATATGCCTTACTTACCATGTAGATGTCTCTACACCCTGAAGAACCCTTGTCCTTGCCTCACCAAGTCCTCATGATTCTTCAACCAGTACCCCGGTGGATCTCCTAGTAGAACTTGCACAACCTACAACTCTCCTTGATCATACACACTCAACACCCCTTTGGAAGTAGGAGGAGCTACTCTTACTCTCTCTTCAAGCACAATGGCTTTCTAGCACACTTTTAGAATACAGCCCATGAGTCTATTATATAGATCTCATGCATACAATAATTAGATTTTCTTAATTACAATAATTAGACTCGCAACTCAAGACCAAAAATAGTCTTTACATGCAAATTGCCTATCCAAAAATAGACCAGTCTGGAAATCGCATGCAAACTTCATGCACACACAGGTTATTGACGTCAGCTCCTTCCTAATCGATGTCGGCCAACTTATAACTAACATCGGTTACTTCTGCACTGTAATATGACCAACGTCAGTTGATCAGACCAACGTCGATTGCCCTGCAACTTGTTCTATAACTCAGCAACCTCCCAGCAACCTCAACAACCTCCTTCCCTATTTGCATCGGTGAAGCTTTTAGCTCCACAACCTAACAATCTCCCACTTAGAGATAAATAGCTACACTGTACTTGTACCTGTACACCATTTAATTTTTTTCTTGGCTTGTATCCCTCTTCAAGCTCAATCTTGAATACCAACCATCACACAACCTGTGGTGCACCTCCTGTCATCCAAGTAACCTGCCACATCTGAACCTACAACTCCATGTAGTGAAGACCTTGACCCTACATAACAAGTTAACCTGCTGCTAGTCCCTCTCAAATACCTGAGAATCCACTAAACTACCCTCCAGTGCTCCTTCCACAAATTGGCTACGAACTCTCTGACAACTCCCACTGCTTGGGAAAACTCAGGTCTACACTAGACCTTATGTGATTTCCAACACTGTTCTAGCTTAGCTTAAATTGTCTAGCCCTTGGTGTGCTTATCGGTTCTGCATCCTGCATATTGAACCCTCGCCAACACCTTCTTCACATCAGCTCTCACTGGAGACAAAAGCAACCTGTGATCTTACATGCCTCTTATGCCAAAGAATTTTGCTGCTCATGACATACCTCTGAACTAGCTTTACCTTTATCTCAAAAACTCCCTGCATGTGTAATCTTGCAACAAGAAACCACACCACATATAGTAACAAGATAATGTTATAATCATCATCCAACCCAGTAAAGAAAAATACAATAGTTACACTGACATTGACTAAAGCCCTGATTTGTCATCCACCTGTCAGAACCTGTACCACTATCCTACAGCGTCCTCAAGACCATATACCTTGGCCTTCCCTCTCACATGTTCATCCAATCTCTTCTTTAACTTGGGAATCCATTCATCTGTCAGTGCTTTCATCCCAGCTAGCAACTCTACCAAATCTCCTGCTTGGTTCTCTTCTAAAGAATTCATGCCATGCTCCCACTATTTCTTGGATTTTACCTGTATTGCCTATTCATGTCTTCCTAGTTCTTGACCATTAGTAAGCAACAAGTAAGAAGGTGAACAACGAATATGAGGTCCACTTACCCTTTCAATCCTCCATATGGGCATTTGAGACTCCTTAACAGCTTGCTATCCACCCAACATATATTTTAGTGACCGATCTCAACCATCTCCCAATTTACAACTAATCGACGTTGGTTCCCTGTGACTGACCCTGACTGCCGACATCAGTTTCCTTTGATCGACATCAGTCTGCACCTACCTGACACCATCGACTCTACTGGTCTACACATGACTGATGTCGGTACCTATCTGTTCGATGTCAGTTTCTCCTAACTGATGCTGATAACTGTGTTCTCTTGTGAGTGATGACTTTTTACCCACGAGCTCACCTTGGATCAAAACCCTATTCAAATTAACACAACCCTACTCAAAATAATTTAGTCCCCTCAGCTAATTTCTGTCTGTCATCTCCTCCATGAACACCAACGGTTTCCAGTTCTTAAGTTTGTCAAAAACATATATCTTCCACTTAAGAACATACATTCCCTTCTTACACATGTGACCAAGCCTACAAAGCTACATCTCTGCAATAGAAGGTGAATCAGTAATATATGTAGATAGATAAAGGATACCTACTTTCTTACCATCGTCTAATTCAAGTGTATCCATTGTGAGAGTTACTGTGCATCTCTCATCACTCAACTTTCTTGAAGAAATTAGACTCATCTCCAAGACTGGAACCTGCATGACCTTCTTCAACACCTGTGTGTTACCCATCTATAGTTTTAGCTTCACTTCCCCTTTTCCAACAATCTGACAAGGCTCACCAACCCCTAAATAAATCTTTCCAAAGTCTCCCTAGACATACCCATGAAAAGATGCTCTATTTCGGGCTGCATGGAAAGAGGCAATATAATCTATAGACCAAGATTCTACTTTATCCAAAGCAACCTATGCAATAACACTTGAAACATCTGCTTCTACACGCTAATCTTCTACTGACCAACAATCTTCCTTTACCTGCTCTTTCTTTCCATCAATCTGACCATTCGTGCTATTCAATTTCTCCATTCGTAGCTTACTTTATTCTACCATTGCTATACTCCCACTCAATCTGAAACCCTTGAGAGTGACCTATAATCAAAAAACACTAACCAGATTTGAACAACCTGTTAGTCAACCTTGCTCTAAGAACCTCCAACTTGGCTCTGATACCAACTGTCAAGATCCTACTGCCCACTAAGGGCACACTTGATTACCTTTGTATTAGCAACTAAACATAGAATTTAACCAAAATGAATAAGTAACTAGAAATATGAAACAACACAGGATATGAGAGACAATACCCAATTGTATTAATACTCATTCAGAAGAAAATACAATAAAGAAAATGCCACACTTCTTCTTCCCACACCTCTAGAGCTCCCACACTTCTAAGGTTCACCTGTAATTCTCTTTTAATAGTTCACTCTCTCAATCATGATCAAAATAATCAACTCCAATACAGAGTTGTTGTTCACCTCCACCAGTCAGTAACAACGTTGCCAGTACACCAAGTACACAAGCATACTCCAAGTAGATCTTCCCTTCTCTTGCTACCACCTGCAAATCAATAGACCTTACTTACCATGTAGATGTCTCTACACCCTGAAGAACCCTTGTCCTTACCTCACCAAGTCCTCATGATTCTTCAACCAGTACCCTAGTGGATCTCCTAGTATAACTTGCATAACCTACAACTCTCCCTGATCATACACACTCAGCACCCCTTTGGAACTAGGAGGAGATACTCTTGCTCTCTCTTCAAGCACAATGGCTTTCAAGCACACTTTTACAATACAGCCCATGAGTCTATTATATAGATCTCATGCATACAATAATTAGACTTTCTTAATTACAATAATTAGACTCACAACTCAAGACCAAAAATAGTCTTTACATGCAAACTACCTGTCTAAAAATAGACCAGTCAAGAACCCGCATGCAAACTGCATGCACACACATGTTGCCAACATTAGCTCCTTCTTGATCGATGTCAGCCAAATTATAACCAATGTCGGTTTCTTTTGCACTATAATATGACCGACATCAGTTGATTAGACCGACGTCGGTTGCCCTACAACTTGTTCTGCAACTCAGCAACCTCCCAGTAACCTCAGCAACCTCCTTCCCTGTTTGCATCAGTGAAGCTTTTAGCTCCACAACCTAACACTAACTTCTACTAAAAACTGCACCATATGGACTAAAGTAGTGGTAACTAAATAGTGTAAGACTAAAGAGGTGATCAAATTTTTAGAAGAAAACATATGCATAAGGTTTAGGACACCTATATCTCTTGTCTATGATAATGGATTTGCCTTTGTATCCATTGAGGTGATTGAGTGGGTATATGACAACAACATTGTCCTTAATGTATCATCAAATGATTATCCTCAAGGTAATAGAGTGTAATAATCAACACATAAAACCTTGATGAAAGCCATAAATAAGTCTACAAAAGATAAACTAAGAACATGGCAAAAGCTACTCAAGTATGCCCTTTGGGTAGATAGAACAAGAGTCAATCAAGATCTTAAGGCATCGCCATTCTTGTTGGTATATGGTAAATAAACTACATTCCCCATAACACTCAAGTTTCAAGCTTATAATTTTATACAAGAGTACATGGAGGAGGATCAAGAAATTACAAGTTCAAGGTTGTTGGACATCATATAGATGGAGGATTCTAGAGAGGAATCTTTTGCCAACTTTAGTAGACACAAACCACAATCAAGAGGTGGTTTGAGAAATGTTTAAAGATAAATATATTTAGACAAGGAGATTTAGTTCTTATCTAGGACAAAACCTTAGAACCAAATGGAAAACATGGGAAGTTCACTCCTATGTGGATTGGTCCATATCAAATTATGGAGACCCTAAGAGATAACACCTTCAAACTAAAAGACTTGCAAGAAGAATAGTTTACATTTCCAACCAATGGATAATACCTCAAGAAATATTTATCTATTGTCCCACCTGGAGTCTTCATGTAATTATTGTAAAACTAGTTAGACTTACTATAGGTAGGAATTAGTTTAGTTTCTTTCCTGCTTATTTCCTTCTTGTCCGTTGTCTGTGCATAGTGTTTGTGTATATTTGTTTTCTTGTTTGCTTTGTGTTTGGTTTATTTGATTTCCATGATTTGTTTATTGATTTTAATAAGAATTTTGGATAGTCCTCAAATCAAAATACATTTGGATGCTCAAAAATAACTCCACAATTTAGGAATGTAGGTATGTTTTCTCAACATTGGTTGATCATGGATTATTTGAACATGAGCTTAGTGTTATAGTTTAGAAAAACTAGTAAAGGCTAATGAATATGATAGTTATTCTTTGAGATTATAAACCTTGTTCTAATCTATGTTTGGTTCTAAGAAGGATTTCACATGTAGGGTGAAAGATTAAATCATTAAGACAAAGTCATGATTACACTTAGAAAATATTATTTTCCTAGGATAAATTTTATAACCAAGGATGATTGTCTAAAGATCAAACATTCAACCAAATCACAAAACTTAGCTAATTTGCTCCCAAATTTTGTTATAAATTCATAATATCTAAAAATAGAAAAATAACAACTCTATTAAAAAAAATTAAAAGGATTTATAGGTAGAGGTGATTGTGGTAATCTCCATTAGGGCTATGGAAGCCTAGATGGTAGTGGATCAAGGATTTTAGTGGATCTAAAGGTATCTCTATGGGATATGGACACCTAGATGGTAGTATAATAATGCCCAAGCCTTTCCTAAGTAAAAGAATGATTATTAATGAACACCCAAATATGTTGTAAGCTAATGTTAATGGTCAAAGTCATGAATCTAGAAGTTGTTATCTAAATCCTATGTCAATTGGTAATTGGAATTAAAGCACACACACACACACAACATGGCTATGTATTTATGTTTGATCATAATTATGCATGTGAAATATTTGTTCTAGCCATGAATTGGTCTTAATAATGGTGGATGATCAAGTGGAACAAGTAACCTAGTTATTAGTCTAAACCAAAGTCTCTAGATTCTAACATATTTCTAGTGTTTCCCTCATAAGTCACCATTTATTGAGGTCAACATACCCCCATTTCAAAATGGTGGGGACCTTTCTTTCACATTATGTATATTTATACCTTAAAATTGAAAAAATACTTGATCAGAGTACCACTAGCATGTTTACACATTGTCTTTATTTGAAGATCATCCATACTTGGTTCTCATTTTCATTAATTGACATGTTTTCAAGTGATCATGGTTTTTCCCATTCTAATGTTTCTAATGGTTTTTGACTATGTTTGTATATTATAGGTTCAATGGAGTCTCATTCAGGAATGAACATGCTTAAGGTTTTTTGCTTCAATTTTAAATTGATATTTTGTTAGGCTTTCATTGTCAAAGATTAATTGAATCTATTTTCAAAACCCTAATCTAATATTTTAACCTAGGACCCTTTTGAATAAAATTAAAATTTGTGTGGGAGTAATTTACATAGGAGTAATTTGCATGGGAACACTTAATTGAACCATAGATTTAGCTTAATTTTTATCCTATGGTTTAGTCATGTTTATTAACACAACCAAACCTTAGTATAAATTTTTTATGTTTGGTCTATCCATTTTTCTAATCTCCTTGGTCTATTTTTATTTCCACATGATAAAAATAAATGAAAGGTACCTTTTACTATAGATAGCCCAAAAATCCTTATCCTAAAGTTTGTTTTTTATATTTATTAATACAAAAAACCTTAGGCTAAAACCATATGTTGTGTATTTTATTATTCATGAGGTCCCCTTTATCATGTTTAAAACTTAGATTGAAAATTTTATCCTAATGTCTTACCCATGTTTATTAACATGAAATAAAACCATAGTCCAAAAACTTTATGCTAAGTTATTTATTTTCTTGAGCACTAACTTAAATATAATTTTAATTTATAGGATCAATGGTCCATGTTTTCTTATGTGATTGAGATCCAATGGTATGATATTAAAGACAAATACCTATCCCTAAGTTAAAGTTTGAACATCTTCCAAAGATCAACGGTATGCATTTTCTCAGGTAGGATTGATATAATGATGTGTATCGAGTCAAAACTTCAATGGAGTCTCAAGATAAGCAAGAGGGTCATAATTATCACAATGTCAGCTAAAAAGCACTTAGTAGCTAATAACATGAAACCTCATGGATCAATATCTAATAGAGCATGTTTGCTCAAGAGAATATGATCAGATGGTGTACAAAAAACATTGAAAAGTGAAGGCTAAACATAGAGATGACATGTGGCATAGCTACAAGCTACACATTAAAGCTTCATCCTATTTCAAATATCAATGGTATGTAGATGAGTGTACACATTCTGATCAATAGTCGGCGGAGTAGGAAGAAAAATTAACTAGATCAAGATCGATAGACCATGATTGATCCATGTAAATAAGATCGATAATTCAAGATCATGTTGACATTTTAACAAATATTAGAGTGAATATAGAAGTGACAAGTTTCATAACCATGGGGAACATATAAAGCAACCAATAGCATTAAATTTCTCATCTTGAGATCGATTAACCACATTGATTTGTGTAAGGATAATACAATGGTATGATATTAAGGTAGAATTTTCAATAGGCAATGATTATTTTTTAAATATTAATGAGTAAAATGCCATGAAAGTGCCATTATGATGCCACATTAGATCCATGTAAGTATAATGTGCTAAGTTGAAGATCTTACAAACCCAAAAAATGTAAGGGTATAGGTATGCAATTCAATTGGGATCATAGTCATGAAAATTCAAATAACTACCACCATTAGAGCACTATAAAAACCTTTAATAAATATTTGGTAAGTATAAAAACCCTGATTCAACCTTGTGCTTGCCAAAGAAGTTGAATTATCACTTGTGCATGGATAATTCGATCCATAACTGAATTACAGACCAATAGCAAGTAATATGGAGAATATTATGACCATGGTAGCCTAAAAAGGTGTTTCAAGGGAATAAATGGAGCTCTATCTGACTAAAAATATATAAAGAAAGGTTTTTAAAGACACCCAATTTGATGCCACAACTCTAAATATAGGGAAAAAAATTGGTCAAGCTTGTTTTAGACCATTGAGAACTAGTATCCCATCAAGAGAGAACATGTCTACAAGGAATCTACTACAATGATCAATGTCATATTGTAATAGAATAAAATTTAGAAGAGAATACCATCTTGTCAATCTAAGAATACAAATTTAATTTGTATGAGGACACCATGTTTAACTTGTTCAATTCCTTAAAGTTAGTCATAACTAAATAGGAGACAATAATTAAGTAAAATTCCATGGCTAGAAGCCAAGTTGGCCACTGACAGGTTTAAATCTATAAAATAAAAGGCTTGATCAAAGCCTTGACCAAGAATAAAGTTTGTGAATTCAAAATAGTCAACCTAACCCATTTAAATATGGCTATGGCTATATTAATGAACAAAATCAAAGCCTTGAATAGTTGGTCCAAGTAGATGGAGGAATTTTGAAGGACCTTAAATAGAAGGAATATAATATGATGCACATATTAGAAAGCTTAATGAAAGAGCCCACCTCATGTTGTCATTTCGGCCTTATCACTGATGAGGATTTTAGGCATAGAAATTCTCAATTTATGTAGGAGGTGAGGAACCAAGGTTAAGGGAAGATAGGGGCTGATAACAAAAAAAATCATGGGCCTAATTTTATCATCAAAGAAAAAATAAGAGATGATAGGAGCATCAAATAGGCTTTGGAAAAGGATAGTAAGATCTAAAGAGAACCTAGAGAGTCAAGAAAAAGAATTATTCATGAGACCTATTGTTTATCTCCAGATGATTAATGAACAACATTATATAATGAAGATCTTGCATGGAATGCAACATCGATAGGGGAATTTAATGGCCCAAGGGTCCCAAATCTAGTTAGATTGGGAATATTCTTTTGTAACTATCATTGTATATTTTGAAAAGGAATATTATTTTTGTAAAGGTATGTATAGCTTGTAAAGTACATTTCCTATAGGTTAGTATATTAGAAAAGGTAATGTGCTCTATAATGTAATATAAAGGACAACTATCCTATACACATGTACAAATGCAATTTATCATTACTGATCATAATACCTCATGAATTGCCTATATAAAGAAGTATTACCAAGGGAGGGAGTTTTTAGAGACAAAAACTATTTGTAACTTTTGAGAAAAATTAATATAAACAAGGAATTCTAAAAATTTTATCCACATTTGCTTGTGTGAATTGCTAACATGGCTTCTCTCTCACTTTCTTTGTTTAATTTCAAGATTTGAATTGTTATTATCAATTATTGATTTACATCTTTTAATGTAGAGTTGTTAACTTGTGCCAATGCTAGGTTAATTGAAACTTCTTAGGTTTATTTCATTTTATTTACTCTTATTAAATTTGGTATAATGTTGTTAGCTTGCAAGAGTAAATCTTTAAAGTGAATCTAGTTCTTATTTGCATTATTTCACACTATCATTAGATGTTCAATTGATGTGTGATAGAATTTGAGATTATGATACTTAACATCATACATTGGTTAAGTGCATGTCTATATGAAATTTGAAATTTGTCATGATGTTTGGAGTGAAGATTAACGACATCTTTCTTCTGTGCCCTACCCATTCTTTTGCTCCCTTTTTTAATCAATTCACTGTAGTTTAATTATCATTATAAATATCCATCTTATATTAGTTATTAGATTAGATATTTATCATAATTCACTATTATTAGCACATAATACTTCATATTTTACATATATTAGCTATTTGGCCATGGTGGCTCCCAACCAACAAATTAATCTAAATCTATGAAATAGACCACTTATTTTACCTCTATTCCATCAAAAGATAACAAGATTATCACAACTTATAAGTCATTAATTGAATTATCAAGAATTAAAAAGTGATAAGTGTTTCTTAAACACTCTAGGAACTTGTGATACATATTCATGCATCAACAATTCCCTGGCTGGGTCAGTCTCTCTTGGGATCTGACATCTTTGTCAAATTTGAGAAACTTGCCATTCTAACTTTGGTGTGAGCTGATTGGATACAATACTAACAAATTCTAACCTTTTTTTCATGGTACTTCCTCATTACATTGATCTCTCCCAAGCTCTAACATCTCTATCAGTTCTAGGATAATGACACCTCTGACACAAAGGTACATGGATTCTTGTTGTTTAACCATGTCTTGGAAATTGTGAGATCCACCCACATGATGTTTCTTCATTGTACCATTTCTACTTTTGAGAATACATGAAAATGACTAAGTGAAAGATAAAATAAGTGAAACTAGTTAACTACTCACCTATATACTATCTAGGGTCTCAACTTCCATATAAGAATCTATGATATAATACTCTATGAAGGGACTAAGAATCTAGGAATTTTCAAGTGAGATAAAGCCTAAAAAGTTAGTGCATTAAATATTCAAAGTAAGAAATCCTATCTTAACCATGGATTATCATCAGTATTAGGAAATTTTTATTTCATATACCTTTGAGGTTCAAAATTTGGATCAATTGGTCATTACAAATACCACATGCTCAAGAAAACTAGGGATACATAGGATTTCAAAGACTTGGTTCAAGTAGAACTAACTAGAATGAGACAATGGGTCTAAGAAATCTAGATCATGTTATATTTAAAGAGGGATCCCCAATTTATATTACAATGGGGTGTGTTATCCATAAAAAATCCTTTGGAAACATAATAATACTAATTTATTGTGGTCCTAAAATAATTCATAGGTTTGGGTTATGCCTACCACATATTCATATGTGATTACACTAGGAATTATTTGGCTATACCAAATGGAAGAAAAAATTGATCCAAATCAGAAAGGAATTTCCTTTCCAATGAACGAAAATCAATACATATTCCAAATGATAACACTAGTTATTCTGCTACACATATGAAATGTGAAGAGGAACACGTTATGTACCTTTTTAACATATCAAATCATGATGAAAATAATGAAAGAAATCCAACTTAAGGTTGTAAGGTTCACAGTGGGGAGACATATATGACCATCCATTATATGGAATCATAGGATGATCTTATCTCTTAAAAAATCCCAAAAATACCAAAATTATAAAAAAAACATTCAAAAATAAATAAATAAAATTTGGCATTTACATGTTGTATTGGCTCCTTGGCATATATGTGTAAGTTACACAATGATGGATGACATATTCAGTTACTTCTACATACACACATATGTGTCACACTTATAACTGAGTGTGATATAGGCATATACAAAGATACAAGATATATTAATATTTTAGATGTTGGGGCTTCCCTCTACTCGTGTCAAGTAGACATTGGGGGAATTTTATTCTTTTATTTTGATAAATGTAGGTTATATGGTTCAATGATCACATTCTATTATCATGTTTGAGATTTCATATGTAATTACACATGCATTTATCCATGATTATATATTACAAAATATACTTGATATGCTATACTCTTGACATTTTTTCCTAACACATTTGATCCATGGGCTACTATGACATGTTCATGTCAGTTGCTTATGTTTTACTTTATGTACTTCCTTGAGTGTCTTGCCTTTCTATTATCTTAATTTTTATAAATTTTAAATATGATCCTTTTATTTTTCCTCCCATGAATATGTATTATTTAATTTAAATTTGAATATGTTATTCTTACTTTTGTATATATTTTATTAAGTTACATTCCTTCAATTATGCAGAATTTGAAAATGCCCCTTGTTTGTGCTCTCCTTGAACCTGTACCTTTTGAATTGATTTTGAATGCTCTTGTGTGTTTTCTTATTTGATTTTTTATATTATAATATTAATATATATATATATATATATATATATATATATATATATATATAATTTTATGATACTTATCATGAATCTTAGGCCTACATATGATCACATTAGTTCTACATGCTTCAATGCATATCTACCTAGACATGTTCTTTCTATATGATACATGGTTACTTTCACAAATTATATAATTGTCTTATCCTTTCGAGGTGAGGTAATAACCAGTTATTATATTTATTTAACCATAAAGGGGGAATATTAGTTTTGTAATGTCATATAGGCATATTTTTTGCGCTTGTCACATTTTTCATATTTAGTGGGAACATGCTTTGGAAGCATGTTCTCCACACTCAGTTAGTATATTGGTACTTATATCAATTTTTATATTTAGCGGGAGAATTTAATATGGAATGGATTACACATATTCATAGTTCATATGTTCATTGGGAACATGATTTAGAATCATGTTATCCACATCTATTTAGTATTTTTTATCTCTAGACTATAGTGAGGACATGTTTTGGAAACATGTTCTCCACATTGGTACTTATATAGATTTTTTGATTTTTCAATATATGATGGGATAATTATTTTTAATCATGTTATCCACACTTACACAATTATATGAATAGGCTAAATTACATATTTATATGATTTAGTTGCCCATTTGTGGCAAAATTCTATACATTGGGACTATTTTTATACATAGTTTTAACATGAGACATATCTAAGGTGCATATGCTATGAAAATTTGTGCATAATATTATATAATACAAATCAATTTTATAATCCCAAAAAATATTTTATGGACTATTACCACATCATGGAAATTTTCATACTGATACGTTGCAAACTTTTATGAATTTTATTAAGACAATCTACTATCATAGTTGGTTTTATTTTTGGTATGGTTGAGGTGATGAAATCACTCAAACTTTTCAAGTTTTTATGTTGGACTTAAATGTATCATCCAACCTCACTAGGCTATATGTATCACAAGGTTACATAGTTGAGCTAATATCAATTACCAAGTGGTATATCACCCTTTCTCCAAAGTTAGGTTCATGTGCCTTCCAAACTCTATCTCTTCCTATTTCTCTCTCTATTTCCTTGGATATATGAACTTTACATATTCATCCATATTTTTATTAATCTCAATTTCATATCCTTACAATAATACATATTTTTTTAATCAACTTACCAATAGGAAAAGTAGTTACATAGACACACATGTGTACTCCTAAACCTTGATCTTTGAATTTAAATCTATTTTAAGTACAGTAAATTTTAGATTATATGCACTGATTATATCATGTAACATTCTCTTGGCTATAGGTCAGTCACCAAAAAATCACTCAAGTTGGGTGCACAAAATATAAGGTGTGTTAGACACACCCTGGTATGAATTCATTTCATTTAAAATATAAATTTCATTACTATATTAAGGGAGGGATGTAGATGATATTTATGTATTATATATCACCTCCGTCTTTCACACTTATAAAATCAGACCTTGGCTATTCTTCTCAGTTTTAGACCTTTACCACTCCCATAAATCTTGCATCTAGCCTACCTTGTTCCCCTTGGCCTATATATATTAATATGAATAGTCTTATGATGATGACAAAAGTCTTATTTATTTCACATAATTCTTAAAATGTACCTATATTCCATATTTTATAGTTCTAAACATATAACTACTTTTTTGGTCTCTCAACACTAATATCCAAGATAGACACTAACATCGACATTACTATCCTAACTTGATGTAAGTGTTTAGTTCCTTAAAGTCATCCATTATAAAAATGAAATGTATCCTAATGTTTGGCCTAAGTTATTTAATGTGATTTATTACTCCAAAGGCATTGATACAAATATAAAATCAACCTTCATTCATTCCTAACCTATGAAACCTTAAAAAATACCAAAAAGGCAAAGGAAACTTATCCAAAGTACTCTATCAAGCATTATATTAAACAAAGCTTCTTTATTTCCACACCAATCATAGGTAAAATAGATATATAGGTATTGAGTATTGTAGGAGAATCCTAAGAGATATACTTGATAAGTTATAAGATTTGTCATTATTGTACTTAATTTTCACATATTTCATGATTCAAACATAAGCCAACATGTATGGGGAAATACATGATTTTAAGGCCCTCTTTTAGAGTATTGGCTATGTAGGTAGTCCTCACTAAAAGTAGGGACTTGGGGTCTAGTTAGACACCATGTGTATACCAACCCATTTTCCCCCAAGGTCACTATGAATATGAATAACTAGGTTTTTGTAAATTCATAAGGAGTCACAATCCATAACCCAAATCTAAATGCACAAAAATGAAGGTGAATTAAAAACCAAAAGTATCTAGGTGGTCACATCCTTTTCCATCTACTATTATGTACATGACACTTACATCAAACCTAAATGGTAGTGTCACCACAACCATCCTAAAGCATCAAATCTAGAATCTAATGACTATTCTAGAATCTCTTTCTAGATTATTTTCTTCTCATTCTAGATATATTAGTATGTTAGTATTATATCCAAGTTATTAAATTAATTCTTTATAATTTATATATTTATCTTAGTTATACTTTCCATATTTATAATATCTCAGTTTTATGAATTCAACATATGCATATATTTGATTTTAACATGTAATTGGCTCGCTCTAGATCATATTATCACCCTTATACCATTTGATTTATTTATTTCCCTTTAACCAAATCTAGGGATAACAATAAGATCACTTAGATAATTTTAAGGTTAAATATTTAATTATTTTCTACCCTATACTCTATGTTTTTTTAATAGTTACATGTTACTTTTTAGTTATTGAATGAATGTGTGTGTGTCCTTGTTTAGGATATATCTAAACCTAATACTAGTGTGGCTATATGATTTCCTATATTTTACATATTCCATTTTAGGTTGCCTAGACCACCATTTGGTTGACCATGGAACCTTACAATTTACTATAATTTTAACCTTTTCTCATCTAGTTTTATTTAATTTCATAACTACTTACATTACTATTTTTTTAAGTCATTAACTTCCATAGAGGTTCAATGAGAAATATTTACTTGTGTCATATGATTAGGATTTGGACCATTTCCTCTTGGTATTTTTGACATAGGAAATCCTATCTATATCTATGTAATTCATTGGTCATTACCCAAGTTGACTAAGTATCATGGGATCTAATTGATCCTTATTATCTAAGTCTATTGAGATAGGATAGTGGTAGTTTAATAGTATCATGTGCATATATTATATTGAACATAAATTGAATCATATCATTCATCAAGTTGTATTATATTCAAATTTTAATTTTTCCATTTTTATCTTCATATTCATCTTTCCTCCTTTCATCTTAGAAAAAAATTTATAAATCCATATATATTTTACATCCTAATTGTATCTAGCAACATGATACCTTTATCTAATAGGTAATGAATGGTATTGACCATCCTGGTGTTATTCTATTTATTTATACAATATAAAAGTCAACTTAATAAAACAAAATGTTCCTTTCCAATTACATTAGCTAGGATGATATAGTAATTTTACTTGGTTGGTAAATATCACCACCTTTTTTACCAAATTTCTTGCTAATAGTATTTTTTTAGACTTAGTAATTAAATTTATCATCCTAGCTAATAATTTATTTTTTCACAAAATATCCTTATAATTTCAACATGATGCCATATTTTAAGCTTTCAATTAGTCAATAAAATTACTAGATTAGATATCTTGATCTGAACCTCATTTATATCCTTACTTCAAATTAAATCCTTGAACTACTTCCTCAAAGTCTTGACACTTCTACCATGGATTAATATTGCTTAGTGGGTCTTCCCAATGCTAAATCAATATTTTAATCATTCAACCTAAAATTTTCATCATTAATGCAAACACAATGTAATCTAGTGGAATTCACTAATAGCAATCTTCCTCTAACCAACAATTCCAACACTTCCAATCAAAATTTACCACTAGATAAAAAATGATCCATTTAAAAAATGGTCCAATAAATTACTCTTGTGTAATTTTGTATCCGTGATAAAATGATCCAAATCTAAAAAAAACATTTTTCAAATTGTTAATCAACCTCCTCAAGTTATCATGGCTCAATTAAATCACCATATACCTTCTCTCATGACTAAGGATCCCAATAATATTATTC
Source organism: Torreya grandis (assembly GCA_037957365.1). Classification (NCBI taxonomy): domain Eukaryota; kingdom Viridiplantae; phylum Streptophyta; class Pinopsida; order Cupressales; family Taxaceae; genus Torreya; species Torreya grandis. Next base: position 215,018 of record JARHVA010007622.1, on the reverse strand, counting down.
CTACTTATGATGATACTTATAGTGATAATGAATACGGTCCCCCTCTTGATTATGTTACTTGTGAAGATCCTAATGATATCACCTTTGACACATCTAGCATTGGATAAGATAAACATGATGATCTTCCTTACTCCCCTACCACGATAACATATCTTATAATTAATTATCCCTCTTATAATTTTCCCACATTTATCAAACCTAACTACAAACCAAGTAATGATTATCATGGTTTCCTTGATGTCTAACCTAGCTTGGAAGGTATTTGATGGATGATTCATTAGAACTCATATCACATTCAATCAATGTTGACAACTCATCGACTTATGAAGAAAACATAATCCAAATTCTTACCAACTTGCACATGATAGACAATTATAATAATAAATCCTATAAGAATATTCATAACCATAATGCATCAAATTATCCCAAATCACTACCAAAATCACTTCTCTTCAAAAATATTATCTAGTACAATACCATTTAGTACAACCAACTTTAATAAACTACATCAACCATGATATAAAATGTGTCGCTATAGTTCTTTTTCATATAACCAACTACATAAACCATAACCCAAAATCCACTGATATAGTTATTTTTCCTCCAACCAAATACATTTTCCATGACCCATAATGTGCCAATATAGGTCCCTATATTTCACCTAGTTGCATTGACCATAACCCAAAATGTGTTGATACAGTTCTTTTTCCTCCTACTAACTACATCAGCTATGAAAAATAATGTGTTAGTATATTTATATTTATCTAACCTAAATGTATTGACATGGACAATACATTTAATTTCACTCATGTTATGTCAAAATCTATTGACTTGGCTAATATAGTTTCTTTTAGTCTTATTTCACTAGACGGTGTTGACTTAGATTATACAATTCCTTTTACTCTTACTTTATCGCATGATTGTATTTACCTATTTGATATAGTCCATTCTAGTCTTGTTCCATCATATTATATGTAGTTGGTTGATATAATAAATTTTAGTTTTATTTCTCTAGAATATATTGATTTTACTAATACCATTCATCATAGTTTTCTATCACCTCCAAAATATTCTAATATTTCCTTACATGCCACATTTCTTACTATAACATAAATTTACATAGTTTTTGACATCCATCCTAGGCCTATAAATATTAAGGTTACCTCCAATCTACTTTTATCCCATAATTTGGCTCATATTGGATGTACATCCTCTTATTTTCAAACATATTTTTTCATATTTCAACACCCATATTTTATTACACATATTGGGTCACCTTACGCTACCCACATTTCAACCTTTAAGGTATATTTTGATGCCTATCAATGATATTATACATTATATTAGGTCATATTATGATGTCCATCATCATTCTTTTAGATTCTTTATCTCTCAGTCTTATCATGAGTTAAAAATTAACAACCTTTCACATATTACAAATAAAAGCATTCATCATCAATAAATTTTCTAAAAAACATACGTGTGTATTTAATATGCTCTTATTTGGCATAGTCATTAGCATGGATTTTTATTATTATTTTGTATCATGTATATTTGATTGTATACATGTTATTTATTCCCCCTATTTTGGGATAATGATTACTTACACCATTGTTTCCTTTTTGGTTCTTTGGTATTTTAATTTTAGCATTTATTTCTCTCATAAAACTTAGGTATCACCTTCAAGGTTTATATCAATTTTTTTACACCATTACTTCCTTTTTTTCATTAATATTTTTAATCTCAACTTTTCCCTCTTGTATATCTTAGGTAGCACCTTTAGTTTTTATTTTTATCACATGTTTATCATTTCTACCTTGGTATCCTTGTGATTCTTTAGAACTTATTTAATTTCACCCTCTTTTATGATGAATATTTACTTTCTCCCTCTTGTTGGATTAATATTTATTTTACATCTCTTTTGGGATGATTATTTAATTTCCCCATCTTTTGTGATGACCATTTAATTTCCCCTATTTTTGGATGATTAATATTAGTGATTGTATTAGATCTCTTGTAGTTTAGTACAACTTACTTTGTGATATGACTATCATAGTATAGACCCATCCATTTAAAAGTATTATTTTCCATCATTTTGATTAGACAAGATCATATTCCTCATTGTATCATTCTTATTACATGGTTGTATCCTCTAAAATCCCCATTTTTCCTTTATATCCTCTCACTTGAGGCATAAATATATCAATTTTGAGATTTCAAACTTACACATTGGGAAAGTCTAGGAGTATTTAGGCACCATAGATTTTAGGTTCTCCTTCTAATGTACAAATGTAATCTATCTTAAGTTATCTACCTATCTCATGCATGTTTTGTTTTTATGAATCTATATAGATAAGAGAACATAGAAAAATCCAAAAGAAATAAAATACACATCATAATAAAAGTCAATATTAAATGGAAAATTATTTCTTAAAATTTATATGACACCAAAATACATGATATTTATTTGTCACATGTCCTATCTTAGTCAAATATCAAACTCTATAGTTGTCATCATGATATATATAAGGTTCATTAGTGTGTGGTAGGCTAGTAGATTGGGGTAGTAGGTCTTATTGCATAATTATATCTTCCTACATTTTAGTGACACCCATGTTATTAACAAGTACCCAGTATACATATTAGTTTTATGGATATATGAGAGGTCCTAAGGATTAAGGAACATGTTTGGTTAAGGTATAATCATTTTAATTTCATGTAATTATCCTTCATATGATGATATATATATTTCACTTATTAGTGCAATATTTGTGCTCACTAGTCGGGGTGTCATAAGACCTAGATGTCAATTGTTCTTAGACTTTCCCACTCTTATAGAGTGTCTCATTCCCACTAAGTATTTTCACATGGTGCATTTCAATCCTTATTTACATCATGTCTTATCTAATATCCCCTTGATGGGTATCAATTTTATTTGGTCACATCCTTGATCACATCTATATCACATTATTATCCTACTTACACCACTTATATTTTAGTTTTTTAATTTCATTGGAATACCTTAGGAATTTACTTAGACCTTCCTCACAAACACCAATCATAATTTTATTTCCACAACCTCTCATTGTCATCCTTGTCATGTCATTAGGTCTTAATAATTTCCTACATCACACTTTAGATAAAATAATAATATTTAGTTGTCATTCCTTAAATATTTTATTTTCATTTATTCATCATTTTCTTATTTTATTTATATGGAATTAACTTATCTTAAATATGACATTTTGAATACTTCTATGTTTTTATTTGACATGATTCTACTATATTTTTAACTAAATTTATGTATGGTCTCTTATGCCTTTTTCATGTTTGATTTGACATGTTTATCTTACATGAGATCACATATTTACTTATACACACTATTTCATATTTATTACAATGACATTTCATTTAGCTACCATGTTTTACATTTTTTTTTAGGATTTAGTGTGTTTTACATTCAATTTTCATCACCTTACTTTTGTTATTTTTTATCATGAATTTTATCACATTTTATGGAAAAGAATAAAACATCCATAATGATACATAACATCATCATGTAAAAATTTTAGTTTATTTACCATGAAATTATATTCCTTTTTTATCCATTTATTTGTTTCCATGGGACCTTGCCATGATCTCAAAGAAGACTTAGAGTCCAAACAAGATATATAATTTTTAGGTGATAAAAGAATATTTTTGTAAAAAAATAGAATTTTCTATTATTATTTAGGCCCATCTCTTTTTATCCACTTTAAGTGCCTTTCATCATCTACTACAATGCAACATTTTATATATAGTCAACAAGGTAAGTGAAGTTACTTATTTTCATTTTGTTTAATTTTATTTGGTTTAAGTTATAAGTTATTTCATTTTAGTTAGTGTGTTGTTATGTTATTTCCAAAAGCTTAATCCCATGCTACACTATTATGACACATGAAGGGATTCTTATGGGGCATATGTATATAAATATTATTTTTTCACTTTAACATTTCCTGATGATTTCTCTTACAGTGACTTGTTGAGGATTGATCTCCTTGAGTCCATGCCTGAAAGGGTACACTAGGAAATGGTGGGTAGGTTTGTGGTGATTTGTGAGAGATATTAATATATATGTCATGATTATATTTACCTATCATTAGCCTAAATTCCTTATATTATTATACCATTTACTTCTTATCTTATCCTACTTAGTTGTGACAATTTACCTTATATTCGATGACATTCACCAAACCAATATTGTTTATTTAGTTCATTTTAACTTCATGTACTATATCAGCCAACTCAATGAAATCATCATATTAATTTTTGACATATTTAATTTATCAACCTAATCAATACCATTATGTGTCAATTGCCATCTTTTAATTGTATCAACCTGAATGATACCATCAACTTAAAATTTATGGTTAGTTTTGGGCATTGGTCATATTTAATTTCAAAAAATACATATACACTCCAATCACTGTAATTTCACTCACACTTCTACCCTAAGTCACATTTGGAGGAGTTTGTGGTATAGAACCTTATTTTGAATAAATCTTGTCTTGTTCTAGTATTTGAAGCTCAATACAAGGATTTGAACAAAGGAGGTATCATAGTCTTTAGATTAATTAACTAAGGATATCCATGACTTATTCTTGCATTTGAATTCTTAAAACCCACACATATCTTTCAAAGATCCACTTGAGACAAAGGAGAGATTAAGGATAGATGGGTCCACATCAAGATATATATCTATAGCCCTAAAATATTTCTAATTTTTACTTAATAGCTATATGGTACTTGTTGGCTAATGAATGAATGTGTATGTATACTTTTCTACTCTCTATTTACATTAATATCGGTATGGCTATATGATTGATTAGACTTTCCATATTCTACTTTAGGTTACCTAGACCTCCATTTGGTTAACCATGGCACCTCACCAGTTACTATAATTATAACCATTTACCTTATTTTAGTTTAATTCACTTACATAAATACTTACATTTTTTGTTTTCAATTGTTTACATTAATAGAGATATAGTGATATGTATTTCCTTGTGTCATAGACTTAGCATTTGGACCCTTTAGTATTAAAATTTGTGACATAGGAAACCCTCTCCTATATTTGTATAATTTAATGGTCATTACCCAATCTAAATATCACAAAATTTATTCAATCATTCTTATCTAAGCCCAAGTCTATTAGTATAGGATAGTTGTAGGTTAATCCTAGCCCTACATACAGAAAGGATTTTGAAGCCTAAGCTAGTATAGATATCATTAGTTCTAAATATAGATAAATGATTGTAAGAATGATAAAAAAGTGGTATACCAAGGATATAATAAAGGTACTGCATACATGAAAATGATGAACAAACGTAACCTAGATCCTTGATAAATTTTATAAAATAATAATAGGTTAAGTGGTATAATGGTCAATCAATGGTTGATAGTTTTAATTTAAGATGATAATTGTAAGATTAGTCAATCCTGCTATGCCCCTAACCTATCACATGTATGAGGATAGTATAAGCCAACTTATGGCTTACTTATCCCTCTTTGAAATTATATTACATTTATCTATGCTTTATTTTGGTTAGTAGGTTGGCCTATGGAGTAACCATGGCCTAGATAGACTATATATAGGAGGTAGTGGGTAATCATTTATCATCAGATTGTGAATTCTGCTCTTATTGAAGCTTGTGGAGGTTGCCCCCTCGAAGTGGCTTATCTATTATCATATATTTGGATATATTTCATTCATATTTTGATATAATTCTACTGTTATACTTAATTCTTGAAGTAATTTCATTACAAGTGGTATCAGAGCTGCGATTTGGGCAATCTTGTGGGTGAAACACTAAATTTTTAAATTTTGTGATATATAAAAAATAGTTTCAAATTTATAGGATAAGTTTTTACTAGAGGTTATAAATAATCAAATTAATCTTCCATTAAAATTTCAGCTCATTTGGATCTATTTTACAAAAGTTATTGCTATTTTATGGTTTTTCATAAAATTGCTCTATAGTGCACAATTCAAAGATTTTTTCTGAGTTGTTTACATTTTTGGGAATATTAGAAAAATTTGGCTATGGTTTTTTCTTCATATATTTTTATTTGAGGTTGAAATAATTTCAAAATCACTTGGTCAAAGTTGGGTCAAAAGTGTCAATAAGGGTCGACATCGTAAAACGCTTTTATGGCAGGTCCACAAACTCGAGGCCGAGGAAAGGGTGATGAAACTCCAGTTAAAACTCCTAACAAGGATGAGATGGATTCAGAAGGGGGATGTAATAGACCCTTTGTACCAGGGTTTTTTGACATAGATCACAAAGTGAGCCAGCTTGACTATAGTGTACAAGGCATTCAGAGTGAGGTGCAAGTCATACAATCTAATATGCAATCCATACAAGATAGTTTGGGAGATATCATGATGGATTTTAACATTAATAATTCAAATCATCAATCTAACTCTATTTCACAAACCCATTAGGGTGGTTCTCCTAACTAGTCTACTTCACATCCAACTCCATGGCCATAGACGAACCTATTACTAGAGGTGGATATGCACAAATTTGATGGAAAAGATCCACTCAATTGGCTCAACCAAATGGAGAGTTTTTTTGACCTACATCAGATTTCAAGTGGATAGAAGGTTACCATGGCATCCTTGTATCTTGAACCTGATCAACTCATTTGGTATCGATGGTTGTGTGCTCAAAATAAAAAGATGACTCTCAATGTCACATGGTTAATTTTTATAGAGGAGCTACAATTACACTATGGCAATAGTATAACAGAGAATTACTTCAACCAACTAGAAAAATTGTGAAAAACTAGCTCCGTCAAGGAATATATTCATCATTTTCAAAACCTATCCTTACGTGTGGAGACAATTTCTGAAGCAAACTTGAATGACATATTTTTGGGTGGACTCAAGGACCACATTCAACATGAGGTACGCATGTTTAATCCACTTAATATTTCTGAATATATTATCCTAGCATGTAGAGCTGAGGAAAAATTCATAGCCAACAAGAAGCATCCATTCACTCACTTCAAAGATCATAGCATATCGTCACCAACATTTCCTCCACCTACTAGATTGACCCCTCAACAAATTGAAGAGAAGCATACAAAAGGATTACGTTTTGGTTGTGATAGCAAGTGGAGTAAAGGACATAGATGTGCTGAGAAGAAGTTATTCTACATTGAGGGACCAAATGAATATGAATTAGTAGATGATGCCTCCAATGATGATGAGGAAGATATAGAGGAGGTACCTAAAGATTCCCAACCTACAATCTCTTGTCATGCACTTGCAGGTATTATCACTCCACAAACTCTTAAGGTGGCAGGTTTCCTCAAGAAATAGAAGGTGACAGTGTTGATTGATTAAAGGAGCACACATAACTTTATAAACCATAATTTTGTCACTTGAATGAACTGCTTCATCTACCCAGCACCAAAATTTTAGGTCATGATTGCAGATGGTGGCACAATTAATTGTTCAGGCAAATGCCATAGTATTAAGCTTACTATGGGTGGGTACAATCTCAACTCTCATATGTTTTCTATTCCCATGGGTAACACAAAAATTGTTTTGGGAGCCCAATGGCCCACAACCTTAGGTACAATTGAGATGAACTTCTAAGAACTATTCATGCACTTTCATTCTGAAGGCAAGAAAATTGAACTACATGGATTACATGCAAAATCTCCATAATTGGTTAGTTCACATCAGATGACCAAGATGATAAAAAAAGGGGGTAGAGGGAATTATTGCATGATTATTCTCCATAGAAGTTCAACCCACATAGTTATCTACACATCCTAATCTACAAATAATTCTTGAAGACCACTCATCTATTTTTGGGGCCATGCCAAAAGGACTACCACCAAAAAGAGAACATGATCATGCCATTCAACTAATTCCTGGTAGTCAACCACAAATATTAGACCATATAGATATCCATATGCACAAAAGAGTGAAATTGAAAAAATGGTCCATGAGATGCTGGAGGCAGGGATCATCAAGCATAGCCAAAGTGCATATTCATCACCAGTGGTCATGGTGCAGAAGAAGGATGACACATGGAGGATGTGCCCAGATTATAGGGAACTCAACAAGTACACCATCAAAGATAAGTTTCCTATTCCAATAATTGATGATTTACTTGATGAGTTGCATGGTGCTAATTATTTCACAAAATTGGATCTTTGCTCAGGGTACCATCAAATTAGAATCAAGGATGAAGATGTTCATAAAATTGCTTTTAGAACACATGAGGGCCATTATGAGTTTTTGGTAATGCCCTTTGGTCTTAAAAATGCACCATCTACTTTTTAGAGCTTGATGAACACTATTTTTAGGCATTTTTAAAGGAAGTTTGTGCTAATTTTCTTTGATGACATATTGATTTATAGTCAGACATGGGAAGCACATCTGCAACATGTGAAACAGGTATTGATAGTTTTGGAGAAGCACCAAATTTATGTGAATCCATCTAAATGTGTTTTTGGATTATAGGAGGTAGAGTACCATGGTCACATTGTTTCCCATGAAGGGGTAAAATTTGATCCCCAAAAGCTCAAAGTGATAATGGAATGGCCCATGCCAAAAACTCTCAAAAACCTTCGAGGGTTCCTTGGACTAACAGGTTACTATAGAAGATTTGTGAAAGGTTATGGTAGCATAATAGCCACACTCACTGCATTGCTAAATAAGGATGATTTCCATTGGAATGATGATGCCACTAAAGCATTTGAGAAACTAAAAGTAGCTATGTGCACCACTCCAGTTTTGGCTACTCCAGACTTCTCACAAACATTCACTATTGAATGTGATGCCTCTGGGTCTAGATTAGGGGTAGTAATAATGTAAGAAGGAAGACCCATTGCATTTGAAAGTCATCAATTAAAAGGTAAGAATCTACAAAAACCTATCTATGAGAAATAAATGATGGCTATTCTTCATACAATTAAATAATGGAGGCCTTATCTGATGGGTAGACACTTTAAGGTGAAAATGGATCATGATAGTCTCAAATACTTTTTGGAGTAAATATTATCATCTGAGGAACAACAAAAATGGGTAACCAAAATGTTGGGTTATGATTTTGAAATCATCTACAAGAAGGGTAAATATAATGTAGTAACAGATGCACTATCCAAACGGGATGCATCCACAGAAGCATTACTTTGTGTAATGTCCATATTGCAAGCAAATTGGGTAGATGAAGCTAGGTTAGAATGGGATTAAGACAAGGATACATAGGTTCTAATTTATAATCTCTAGCAAGGTAATTTATCCTCTGACAGATTTGAATGGAAAGGTAATGTCCTATGGTATAAGGGTAGGTTATACTTGTGCAAAAATTAAGAGCTTAAGCATAAGATTCTTGCAGAGTTGCATGCATCTCCAATTGGGGGACACTCAATGTTCTTGAAAACTTATCATATAATTAAGAAAGAATTATTTTGGGAAGGACTCAAGGGAGATGTACAAAAGTTTGTGGAATAATGCTTGATATGCCAACAGAATAAAGGTGCAATAGTTAAGACCCCAGGTTTGTTACAACCTTTAGCAATTCCTAGTCAAAGGTGGGAGGAGGTTTCCATGGATTTCATCACTAGGTTGCCTTTTGCTGAAGGAAAGAATGTTATTCTAGTCATTGTGGATAGGCTTACAAAATATGCCCATTTTTGTGCTCTCTCACACCCATTTTCAGCAAGTACAGTAGCAGCTATTTTAATGGAAGCAGTTCTCAAATTACATGGAACCCCAAAAATAATTGTAAGTGATCATGATCCTATTTTCACTAGTAATTTTTAGACTAAACTATTTTCTTGTTTGGGTATTCAGCTAGCTCATAGCTCATCTTACCACCCCCAATCTAATGGACAAACTGAAGTGGTTAACAAATGTTTAGAGGGGTATCTTCATTGTTTTGTATCAGATAAACAAGAACATTGGGTTAAATGGCTACCACTTGTAGAATGGTGGTATAACACATCTTTCCATACCTCTTCTAAAATGTCTCCATTTCTATCACTATATGGCTACCATCCACCTTCCATCACTTCTTCATTAAAGGTGCACACTAAGGTTCAAGATGTGGAAGAGCACATTCAACATCAACAAGAGGTTTTAGCTAGTTTGAGAGAGAATTTGTCCTTGGCACAAAATAGGATGAAGAAACAAGCAAATCAACACTGTATGAGCAAAATTTTGAGGTGGGTGACTGGGTATTTGTTTATTTTTAGCCTTACAAGTAGATGTCCTTAAAGCAATGGAAAAAGGACAACAAACTTGCTCCTAAGTATTATGGCCCTTATCAGGTTCTACAAAAAATTGGAAGCGTGGCTTACAATCTCGAGTTACCTCATTCATCTCACATACACCTAGTATCTCATGTTTCTTTTTTAAAGAAGGTCATTAGATAGAAAGTTTCCACCTAGACAGAGCTCCCAGAACTAGATGAAGAAGGACGAGTCATTTTGGAACCAGAGAAGATCCTCCAAACACGTACTAAGAGGTTGAGAACTAGAGATATTATGGAATATTTGATCAAGTGGAAAAACCAAAGTAGTGAAGATGCAACTTGGGAAGGTGAAGATTTTCTGCAACAACATCCAGAGTTGTTTAATGTTGAGGACAACATTGGTTTGAAGGGGAAGGGCATGTTACGCCCCTAACCTATCACATGTATGAGGATAGTATTAGCTGAATTATGGCTTACTTATCCCTCTTTGACATTATATTACATTTATCTATGCTTTCTTTTGATTAGTAGGTCAGCCTATGGAGTAACCATGGCCTAGATAGACTATATATACGAGGTAGTGGGTAATCATTTATCATCAAATTATGAATTCTGCTCTTATTGAAGCTTGTGGAGGTTTCCCCCTCGAAGTGGCTTATCTATTATCATATATTTGGATATATTTCAGTCATATTTGGATATAATTATGCTGTTATACTTAATTCTTGAAGTAATTTCAATACAAAACCTATAGATAAAACAACTTTTTTGATAAAATAATGAGAATAATAAATGATAAATAATATATTTACAAAAGTAATAATCAAATAATATCTATCTACAAAGTAAATATAGGAAAGAGATTAAGGATAGAGATACTTACCTTTGGTTGGACTCATTGGTACAAAAATATCCCACTTTAGCTCAAGTGGGACTTTTAAAGAGATATTCTATGTTAAATACATAAAATAGAAATAAGAAGAGCTATATATCCTTGGTCAAGGAGTCTAAAGACTAGGATACCTCCTCAAAAATAATCCTCCTATTGAGCTTTAAATACCATAATAAAAACTATATATCCAATATCATACAAGTAAAATAAAATCATGAGTGTGTTATATATTTGGGAATGAAAATATGACCCCTATATGTATGGATCTAATACCTAAAACTAACCTTGAAATCAAAGATGATAGTATCAACTAGGTTGATATAGTATAGATGATAGAATACAAACTCAAAATTGTACTAGACATGCCTATATAATACAAGGAGATACAAGTATGAAACATATCATAATGACATGACTACTACATTAGGAATATAGATTAGATATCAAGACTAAAAAAATTATATGGAGAGGTAAGATGAAAAGAGACTCAAATGAGGCCAAATCGATAGTAATGAAGGTATGATAGAATAATAAAAAAAATATACAATAAAGTAACACAATCCAATCACACACCATTCTTGATTCACCCTTTAAAGTGTGAACTCAAGGATATTTATGCATCGACAAGAATTAATAAGAGAAACTATCAATAAAGTGAAAAAGTGAAATATATGAGGTATTTACATAAGGGACCATACTATTTCCAAATTTTATGTCTTCATTTAATGTTTTTTATGGTGTGAAAAATATTCATCTTGCATCAAGTTTGTATTGTTATACTATGTCAATTTTGTGTCAAATTAAAATATTAAAATTCATCATCACTAAAATTATTATCCAATTCACAATTCTATTTACACCAAATTTAGTATTATGGTCAACCTATGAAAAATTAAAAGGTATCCTTCAAATAAAAAGGAATTTTTGTTTCAATGTTTTAAAATTTTAGGTAAGATAACTTATACACTAGGATGGGTAAATGTTCATTTATAATTTTAAAGATATAGTATCTTGGATAAATTATGCATGCAAAAGGATTTTGGATGGACTCTATAAAAATTCAAGTATTTTATGAATTCCCTACTCCAAATAATTTTAAAGAGTTTTGTATGCTTTTGGGATTATAAAAGACATAAAAGAGAATTTTAATTTGTTTTCATGTCACTTGATCTCTAAACCAAGCTACAAAATGGATCACCCATATAATATTCATTTAGTCAACCTTATAATATATATATAATTTAAATAAATAAAATAAAATATGTTATTATGCATCTCTAATTCATACCTAATATTTATAAAATATTTTTTTATTAAGATTAAAGGGAGGAATATTTTTGATCTAGGGTCCCAAAACCCTAAGAGAAGTACAAAAAAAGGGAAACAAAGGTATACCAAAGACCATAGGAAAGATAAAGTCAAAATAGGGCTAGAAATAGTCACAAAACAACCTAGATATAGAAAAAATACATAAAAAAAAAAAACAAAAACAAAATAAGAATAAAAATCCTAATCCATGTCAAGATTTCTTGAGATGTCCTCCCAACATCTTTTCATCCTTTTGAGATTAGAATCAATTTGTAACAACTTGTCTTTGTCTAGATATTTTTATCAACTGCTACATTCAAACTATTTTCCTTTTCCTTTACCAGTGGTCTTTGTGTCAAATAACTATCCCAAGTGAGATCTAATGTTCTCAACATTTTGAATCCCCTTGTTCATGGAAGCCTTGATTAAATTCACCAAGAAACTGATATTGTTTATGAGCTTCTCATTCTCATTCTCCAACATGTTGACCCTAAATGAAATAATATACACATATTGGCTATCCTCTTTGTCCACATTAATTTGATTAAATATATCATTCTCCTAATATAAAATATTAACCTTACCTTTGAGGTCAGTTAATTACCTCATAAACCATTTCATCATGTAATTATGAAGGTCCATTTCTTCAACAATGTTGTCAACATTTTCTTACCTTTGAAATAACTAACTAAATTATTAAAATTATTATTTAATTCATGATTCTACTTATTATAAGTTTTACCTTTATCCTTAAATTCATCTCTATTATTCCTTTTTATAGCTTTAGGAAGCTTGGTCCAAGAGGTCTTATGAATTCTACCCATATCCTCTTGTTGATTATTATCTTTAGGCCCATCCCTATATTCTTCAACTAAGATAAAGTCAACCATACTCTAACTTATTTTACCCTTATTATTTAGTGAATCCATAGGAACATTAGGAGTCTTAGCCACACTCCTTAGATGCTTTTTGATATTATCCCAAATCTTACTGTAACTAACCTTTGAACCTTTAGTCACTTTAACAACTAGGCTCTTAGAATATTTTTCCTTGGTATTATTTCAAACACTACCATGATATTTGATCTAAACCTTATTAATATTCCTAATGCCCACAATATTATCCTTAAAAAATTTCTTCCAAGGTTGAGAAATATAAATATTCAGCTGATTCATGCCCTTTAAATATTTATGGATTAAAAAGATAACCCCTTCATGTCTGGAAATAGGGTACTTCTCATTTCTGTATTTAAAAGTGGAAGCTTCTAATGAGTGTAGAATGTAGAATGGGAGGCTCAATGGTACAACATGCATAAAATAGCTTAGAAAAATAAACATGGACCATCTAAAAGACTAATACCTACCTTTGAGTGTGATGTATTGCATCAAATGGAAATCAACTTCTCTAAATGGCCTAGGTAGATATTCATGGTCAAGTCCATTTTTTAGAGTCTCCAATGTTTCCCCTTCCTTTATAAATACCTCCTCTCTTTTATAATCTCTTATAGATTTAAATATTTTTGTTTCTTATATTACCAAGACTATAATGTGAGTGGTCATCTCTTCTATGATTTCTAATGTGACTCCATTAATGTTAATTATTATGTCTTCCCAGGTGTTAGCAAAGAAAGTCTAAATATGCCTATCATACCCTTCAATTTTTTTCATTAACCCTATAAAAACCCTAACTTACAAGGCCTCCCAAATTATTTCATTCTTATTGACTTATATAGGAAGATCTTCAGAGTCCACCCAAGTAGACTAGACCAAAGAGGCCACACCCTTATTTTATCAACTTATCTTTGATGCTCTTAGGAAGGATAAAAAGAGAAAGAAGATACATAAGGAGGATTTATAATACATTTTGATAAGTAAAAGTTTACCTGCTTATGATAAAAACTTACCTTTCTAGCCTGCAAGCTTCCTTTGAAATTTGTAAATTAATTAATTCCACGTATATGATGAGAGATGATTACTAAAAATTGGCATGCTGAGGTAGGATAGAGGTAAAAGTTTAATTTGGTAACTTAGAAAAAGATCATTCTAGTTTGTCTAGCAATAATAGTATTAAAAAAATACAATGATATTTTATCAAAATTGACTTTCTAATTAGAATCATATTCATACATAACTATAAATTTTTAATACTCTATATTTTTTAATATAAGCCTTAGCCAAAAAAATGGTTTCCTCTTCAAATTTCTAATGGGTGACAGGATTAACAAAGCTAGTTGGTGTAAAACCTTTTAGTTCTATTGAATCAACTTCTTTAGATATGAATCTACCAATAAAGGGGTCATTTTATCTCACTCCTTTGGAGATTTTGAAAAAAACCTTGGGCAATGCCATTAATAGGCACCAAAAACATATAAGTGGAAATGTAAGATTTGATGATTTTTTTGAAATTTGTCCTAAAATCCAAATTGAGCCAAAAATATATATAAATAGTTCCAATATAATCTATCATATGCCTTAGCCATGTCCAAATTTAGGATAATTACAACACTATTACTCTTGTCCATAGAGTGAATAGATTCATGAAAAATAATAACACCATCTTGAATTTTTCTATCAAGAACAAAGTTGCCTTATTGAGACTGGATAATATTTTTCATGATTAGATGTTACCTCAATGATATAAGTTTGTGATTATTTTATGAATAGATTTACATAATATGATAGGAAAAAAATTAGAAAAATTCACCATCCCTTCCTTATTAAGGATTAACATTAAAAAGGCGTGATTAATTTGTTTTGACAATTGTGCTGAAATAAAGAATTCATTAACAACTACAACCACATCATCCCATATGATGTCATCTAATTTTTGGAAAAAAGAAATTGGGAAACCATCTAGGAAAGGAGATTTATCAAGATTCATTTTGGAAAGAATTTTTTTTAGATATTTATTAGAAGTGGTAGATATAAGAGCTCATTGTCCTCTTGATTCACCAATTTAAGGATCACATGCAAGAATTTTTTTCTCAAATATTATATATTTATTAAAATAATTTTTGAATAAGTTTTTAAAGAACTTAAAAATTTATAGATTAATGTGATTAGAACCCGATGTGAGATTCCCTTCACTATCAATGATTTCCTTGATGAAATTATGTTTTGTGCTTTAAAGTAGACATATGAAAAAGTGTGTTTCTATCCCATTCCTTGAGCCGCATATTTCTATATTTTTCTCCAAAAAGTTTTATCCCTTGCCATAATGGCATGATATTCACATAAGATGTGTCTTTTCTTGTTATACTTTTCAATATCATACCCATTATTTTCAATCTCTTATTCAATCTCTGAGATTTCAGATTTTAAAGATTTCTTTTGAAGAAGAACATTGCCAAAAACTTGTTTGTTCGACTATTTTATTTTGATTTTAACATTTTTCAGTTTTTTCATCTAGATTGAGTATATATAAACCATTGACAATTGCGGACCAAAATTATAAAATCTGATCATGAATGTTTTGGTGTGATAACCACATGTGTTCCATCCTAAATAGATATTTGTTTTCCTTTGTAGCTTGATCGACAATACTCAAATCAATGGGGTTATGATACAAACCAATCCAGACAAGGGCATTAAAATTCAAATCCTTGATTATTAACCAATCCATGTAAATAAAAAACTTTTCAAACTTGCATTGAATAAGATTATCTCTCAATATCCTACTACTCCATGTGAATTTAGGTCCTCTTAACTCCATATCTATCAACCCAGTATCAAAAATTAGGGATGCGAAATCCTCCATGCTATCTTTAAATTCTAGATTCCCTCCTTTTTATCCCATAGGTGTAAGGGAGAGTTGAAATCTCCATCCACAATCTAAGGTAAATCTTTGAAATTATTTATAAAAGTTCTAATAGCTTCCCAAGGTTTTCTACGAGATGAAGTAGAATTGGGTGCATAGATATTAGAGAAGATCCATTATTTATTTTCTATCACATTTATGAAGAGTACTGCCACATGATGTTGAGATTTGAGAATAGATTTCCCCATCAAGAATTTAGTATCATAAAAAGTGATAAGACATCTAAAATCTCATGAAGAGCTAAATCATACATTTCCAACTTCACTCCAATAAGTATTCTTATGATTCATAAAAACAATCCTTTAACATGGATTATTCAATAGATAAAATAATAGGTCTATGAGTCTTAAAATATCTATTTTTTTTGTTTTGAGTAACTATGCATTACTTTGATTTTCATGAATAAAAAAACATGATTAAGTAATATAAGAGTTACCTCCCTTGAATGGTAGGGTTTTTAAAGCCCATCTAAAATATAAACCACTATAATTTTATTGAAAATTTATTTTTTAGAGTATTTTCCAACTTTAGGGGGCTTCTTATATGTAGGGCCTTTGATACCCCTCTTGGTAGTAACATAATAAGTAAACTTTGATTTGGTGTCATTATTAGGAGTGGTTGGGATATGTTTTGAATCCTTTAATTCCTTTTATAATTTTTAGAATAAAATTCAATTGGGAGGTTAATTATATTTGATGTATCCAAAAAATTTGAGTCAATATTGTTAGTGACCTGAAGTTACATATCTTATAGCTAAGCTAGGACATCAAACTGATTAATAAATTGAGGTATGATCATATTTTTATTATCTAAATCATTATTATTAGTCTGATAAATAGTGATGTCTTCCTCCCTACCTAAATTATGCTAATGATCTTGACTTGGAATCAATTTGGACTTTCATGGTAATGAAGTATTCAAAGGACAAGACTTTTCTTGCAATACTTTATCATGGGATTCTAATGTTAGTTTGTATAAAATGTTGTCTTCCCTATTATCTGATACTACCAACTCCTTTTTACAAATCCCTGATACTTCTAGTTGATCTAAATTTTTTAAACAAAACCCCCCTTTCCTTTACTAGGAAATCCTATTATGCATTGATTTAGAGGAAAGGTACACACTTTTTAAGAGTGACCAAATTTATGACACTTATCACATAAGTTAGTATATTTTTCATATTTAATTTTTTAACTTTTGATATCATATGGACTTTGAAGGAAGATCTTGATTCACAAAGGTGTTGACATAAAATATCACATGAACCAGTCTAGATCTAGCTTTGGTGGCTGAGTGAAAAGATATCAAGTATTCAAACATCTTGGCAAGGTTGATAAATAAATATTAGTCTCATTATTCAATGGGGAGTCCAAGGATATGCATCCAAATCAACATAAGATTGATATTTTCTATCTTAAGATCAAACCCTATATGGCATTTATTTTTTAAAAAGTCCTAATTTGCTAAAACACCTAGGGTCCCCCTAATAATATATTAAAAAATATTATAGATTATTGAATATGATAATTAAAAAACCATTTACCATGGCTAGAATTTCCATATGACCTTTGGGGTTCCATTTTTCTCTATTCTATGCTCTGAAAGTATCAATGTTAGATCTGTCTCCCATAAACTTACCCACCAATGCATGTTCAATTCTGGATGACGATCAGCTTATAAGAGAGGGTGTGACTTGAATATAGATGTTTTTACAATCTTTTATAGTATTTAGAAGTTAAAAATGCAAAATTTCCTTCTTATCCATTAAACCAAGTAATTTGGAACTCTAAGACAACTTACCTGGCACCTTTTTGGGGATCTCCTTGTCAGATCTATTGGTGCCTCCTAGAAATATTCCATTTATTTGTCATTGGATCCCTGAAAGGGAATAAAATATTCTCTCCCAAATTATTCTACTCTCCCCATCACTATCATTATCTCCCTTCTCCTATTTAGAGTCTAGATTTGAATTTTTTTCTTTTTCACCACCATCCTCACGATGTCCACCTCCATATTTCCACTCTCCCTTTCACATTGTATTTATCATCAATTGAGCATGAATTAAAAATTAATTTTTAATACTTATAAACTATTTTATATAGATATTTATTCATCAAATTATTCTCTTGGATTAATCAACATTTAGCTTGGTCACCTAGTTATTAAAAATGTGTTATATATTTTCCATGATTTACACTCTAGTAGATTATAGAGCTAGAATTGGCATGTATTTTTGTGTTTTTCAATAATATTTTATAAATCCCATGTTTTTTTTACCCATGTTATTTTATTAACACTTTTATGGTTACCTATTGATATGCCTATATATACTAGCACATACAGTAGGGAAAATTAAAACTTAGTAGTAATTATTGTATTGAAAATGCATGCCATTTTTAATTTTATGTTAAATTAAAGAATATGTTAGTATTACTTCTCTCATTTTAGTTTATCGGGTCTATTTTTATCTTCATTTATTATTAGATCTAGGTATTATATTTTTGTGAATAGTTATGGTTGTTTAACATGTGATAAACTATTGTTTGAGTCAAAGTTATGCATGTGAAAAAAAATTTGAGTAAAGGAGAATGATGGGAAACATAAGGATAGAGATTGGCAAATTCAAAAGTTAACATTTTGAGTTGTGGAAGCTCAAAATGTAATATATTATTTTGGATGAGTATTATTAGTTTGTTTTATCATAAGTTTAACCTAAGTTTATAGATTTAATATATTTTAAAAATAACAATAGGGAATGCAAGGTGCTCGATCAGATTGTGTCCTCCAGATTTGGTTTTATTGAATGTCTCAGTGGAGAAAATTTATATATATATGGGAAAATTTGGGGACTTTTTATCAAAAAACTTATTTAGTGAAAAAATTATCTATCTAAATGAAGTTGTATTTAGTTATAATGAATGATGCTAACTAACATCCAAATGATTATAATACTATGGTAAGATTCTTACTTTGTATTGAAATTAAAATTAATGAAGAGCAAAATTTTATTAATTTGTTTTTTTCTCTACCCAAGTCTTGTGATAATTTAGTTATGGTAATAAATATTATTAAATTAACATTAAAAAATGAGGACATAACAGAAGCCTTGTTATTAGAATAAATTAGTCAGAAACCCATTGAGGAAAACCAAATAAAAGATGTATTTTTATAAGAGGTCATTCCAAATAAAAAACTAAACTAAATTTGGTATAATCAAATTCTAAAGGTTAATCTAATATTTTATTAAATGATAAGATAAAAATTCTAAAATTATCATAGAACAAGACATTTTAATAAATACTAAAAATCTAAAAAGGTTTAAAATTGTAAGTCATCAAATGATTTCTAGTCTATAGAAGTAAAGTAATCTAATGAATATTTCAGGAATTATTATTGGAAAATTAAAGCTCACATGAATATTATGGTCCATGTTTTATTTAATTAGGTACCTCTTTTCATATGACCCCTCATAGATATTGGTTATATGAATATGAAAATATCAACAGAGGTAATATCTTCTTAGCAGTTAACTCGATTTATGAGATCATATGTTAGGGGAGAGTTAAGTTTAGGTTTAAATATGGAAGGGTTAAAACCATCCATGGTGTTATGCACATTATATGTTTGAATATAAACCTAATATATGTAAGTAAAATGAATGATGCAAGTATGGAAGTATTTTTTTATAAGATAGTTACAAGATGGTTTTTGGAGCAATGGTACTAGCAAGAGGATTCCACATAGGAACATTATTCAATCTTGAGGCAAGCACTATAAGTGATGAATATATTAACTCTATGGTTCTTAAGGTGACACATATTTAAAATTAGGATCCTTCATCTCCATAAGAGAAGACAATGTTGTAACATTATAGGATGGGATGCACTAGAGATAAATTCCTTCAACCATTAAAATATAAAGGTATGGCTAAAGGAATTTTTGACTTCCCATTATAATTTTATTTCTATGATCATTATGTGTTTCATACTCAAACAAGAGTGAATTTTCTTAGTATTGCTTCAAGTTTATAAGGAATCTTTCATTTAGTGCATAGTGATGTGTTTGGACCTATTAAGGTTCCATCACTAACGAAATATATATATTAGGTTTCATTTATAAATAATGACTCAAGAAAGAAAATTGTATCAAGGATAAATTTGAGGTTTTTAGTAAGTTTTAGGATCTTAATGATCTTGTTCAAAACTAAATAGAGAAGAATATTAAGGTCTTAAGGAGTTACAATGGTGGAGAATACTTCTCACATGCTTTCATTAAGTTTTCTAAGGAGTGTATAATATAAAGGAAAATTATAACTTCATATACACAACATAATGGAGTTATATAAATGATGAAGATAACTTTAATGGATAAGTTGAAAATCATGACTGGTGATGCATAATTAGAAAGATTTTTTTGGGTAGAATTAGTCATGGCTTTGCTATTAGATCAATATATTTCCCACATCAATGTTAGTTGATAAAAGTCCACATGAAGTATGGAATAAAAAGAAGCCATCTCCCAAATATCTTTGATATTTTGGTTGTGATGCTTATATGTATATTATAAATGCAAAAAGGAATAATCTAAATAGAAAATTGGAAAAGTGTATATTTATTGGATATGTTACTAGTGTGAAGAAATATACGATATAGAAGCCTAAAATAAATAAGACTAATTATAGTTACAATGTTATCTTCAGATAAGTAAATTGGATTGAAAAATAAAAATAACCAAATGATGAACCGAATATATTTAATTTGAATAAGAAAAGGGAGTATAAGTTTTGACATTTGAAGTAACTACATAAGATGAACTTGAGTGGGAGCTTCAAGAGGATGATTCAAATAAATTGAAGAGGAGAAAAAAGGTGTAAAATAATAAACTAAAATATGGATAACATTATATTGTGTGAGAAGGACCCCTAATGGGTTTAGTCCTCTTGATCTCCACTCTCCTTTCCTTTTATTAGTTATATTACTAATAAAGACCCCAATACGTTCAAGGATGATTTCACCTCAAAAGAAACTAAGTCTTAGAAGAAGGATGTGGAAGAATAAATGGATTCCTTAGATAAAAATCAAACATGAGACATGGTGAAATTATCTCCTAGAAGAAGACATGTTATTGAAAAATGGGTATTTAAGAATAATTACAATGCAAATGGAGAATGGAAAATTATAAATCTCACCTAGTAGAAAAGGTATTATCTTAGGTAGAGGGAATTGATTTTGGTGAGAATTTTTATTTTTTTGATAAATGACATTCAATTATATTTATTCTATATATTTTTTCTACTTTCAACCCATAAATAGAATAAACAGATGCAAATACAACTTCTCTACATGCTGAGATTGAGGAGGAAATATACATGACACAACCAGAAATATTTGAGATAAAAGGAAATAAGGGTTTGATGTGTAGGCTGGAAAAATGTTTTTACAACTTGAATAAATAACAAATAATTTGAATCCATAGATTATAGGTATGTATTGGGACTTGGGCTTGGAAGAAGAAAATATGATCATGGTGTTTTTTTTAAACATGAAAGTGAAAAAATTATTATCATAGTATTATATATGGATGAAAAATTTCTAATTAGTAATAATAAGGAAATTATCTATGAAGTTAAGTCTCATATATCTTATACATTTGAAATGAATAATATTTTTTTTGTAAAATATATTTTGGGCATTGAAATTAAATTAGAATAGGTATATAAGAAATTATAGTTAAATAAAAATAAGTACATTGATATGATACTACAAAGGTTTAAGATGTATTACAATAATAATATTTTTATTCCCTTTATTTTTTGGTTAAAATTTATCTAGTGAATAGTGTCCCAAAACAAAAGAGTAAATTGAGGCCATGTCTCTAGTGTTGTATACTAGTTCTATTTATAGTTTGGGGTATCCAATGGTTTATATCTGACCTAGAATTGCTCATGGAGTGGGAGTAGTGAGAATATTTATGTCAAATATAGGAAATGAACATTAGATTATGGTAAAAATATATATTTAGGTATTTTCATGGGACATCAAACTATGCAATTTGCTATCAGGTAATCTTAGTGAAGGTAAAACATTTATTCTATATGGTTTTGTGGATTAAAATTAGGATAGAGATATTGATTGCAAAAGATCTACTAGTGGGTATGTGTTAAAATTGTTTTGTGTATATTTAAGTTGGATGATATAAATGGATAGTGTCTCAATATCTAACATAGAGGCCAGGTACAAGGTAGCTACTCACAAAAACAAGGAAGTGGTTTGGCTTCAAAGGATTATTTCCATTATTGGGTTTTTTAATAAGGCTATAAATATATATTTTGACTCTCAAATTGAAATTTTTATATCAAATAACCATAAGAATCACTATATAACATAACACATTGATGATAAATACATTTTATAGGGGGAATTATGGAGGAAGAGAAGATACTATTATAAAATGTGGACAAATGTGAGAATGTTATCAATTCATTAATGAATGCTATGAGTACTGATAAATTTCATTGGTGTATAAAATCAAATCACATATTTGACCTTATTTATTGAATTCATGTCCATGTGGGCCCCTATGTAAACTATTCAATAAATGGGATATTGTTAGAAGTGTGATGTATATTTTCCATTATTTATACTTGAATAGACTACAGAGCTATAATTGACATGTATTTGGGTGGTTTTACCACATGTTTTATATAGGACATGATTTTGGTACCCATGGAATTTTTAATAAAACTATGATGGTTACATATGCATGTGCCTATATATACTCACAATCTATATTGCATTACTATATTATAAATAATTGAGTTAATATAACTAAGGAGTTACTATGTTGGGTTTTTTACCTGAAAGGGGTTTTCAAGGTGAAATTATGTGTAATATGTAATATTTTGTGTATGATTTTTTATTTTTATTTTATCTTAATAATTATATTAGCTTTACTTCTTTCATTTTAGTTTATTAGGTATATTTTTATCTTTATTGGTTTATTACCATAATGAAACCTTCACTATGCTAGTTAAGATCTATCCCACATGTCACCATGATATTTATGACATAATTAATGAATATAAGAATTTTAATAATTAAATATAAGGAAAATTGATTTTGATCCACATAAATTAATTTATTCTTTATTTATTATAGACCCATAACAAGCTACAGTAAGAGTGGCATCACAAATGGTCTTATTATCTTCAATAGTTCCATTTAAACATCAACCATAAGAATGGAAGTGCTAATCCATTAGCATATTTTAAAATTAAAACTCAAATTAAAACTCTCCTTCATATACTTCATGTATGTGGACATGAAGTAAAATTTTTGTCATAATTTTATCTATATGACATAAACTTTTGAAAAACCCATTAAAATTTGCATTGTGGTACTTCACATTCAAATTTATACTTTTAAAATGGAATATTATTTTATATTGGGAAGTTTTTTGTACCACACAAGTAGATATTAAAAAAATAGTATGGGATGATCATTTCATAAAGGTTTGAGCACACTTTGGAGTTCAAAATGCCCTTATGTTTGTTTACCCTAATTCTAATTTTACATAAAATAGGAATGAACTAATTTCAAGTAAATAAATATAAGCATAGATCAATGAAAGCACATAATTAATATATAGTTGAATATATTGGCTCAAGTAAAAAAATAAAATCTAATAAAAAATCAAGCTATGAAAATTAAGTACAATATGATAGGAAATAATCACATTCATTTACTTTTATAGAAACCTAAATCTATAGAATGACTATGTATACTATCTAGATCATGACCATGAAATATAAGATTATGAAACCCTTTCAAGTGAATCATGCATAGGGTGTGAGTTCATATTAGGAAAACTCACATCAGTCAGAATCATGGTTATCACATTTTTTCATGTCTTTCAAATGTCTATCATATGTAGGGTTCTAATAACTAATTTTTATATTACTATTATTTTATATATATTATAATGTTATTTTACTTGTTTTTCACTATTTTTTTGGGTACAATTTGAAGATTGATGTTCTTAATATTCAATCTATCTTAACACTTTAAAAAATATATATATTTGTAGAGTTTGGAAACTATCTAACTGACATTTAAGAATATGAACCCTACATAGTCAAAATTAGAGATCCACATAGTTAAACAAGTGTGTATTGAAATATCTCAAGTGAGATTTTAAAACCTACTCTTCCATTTAAGTGATAAATTTATAATTTATGAAAGGTAATTCCCTCATTTGGAATAATGGGAATGATCAGATACTAAAAATAAAATATATATCACAAATGTGTAAGATGTGTCTCAATAAAGCTCAACTTTTAGTAAGAATAAATATATTTTATGCCTAGATATAAGCTTGATATTTGATATTTATATTAGGTTTTCTTTATTTTATTATTTTATTTTTTCCTTAAATGTATTGGCATGACACAATATATATAAGTTGATCTGGGAAAATATATGAATGTCATTTGAATTTATAATTGATAAGGGTCATGGTTAAGGTAATTTAATCAAAAATAATGTGAATATGTTTCCATAATCCTAAAAGGGACAAACACGCATAGGCACATGTATGACCTAGACAAAATCATCTATAGCATGGATATCATGTAGAGATGATAAAAAATCTATTTTTAAAGTAGATTATGATAACATGTGATGTTTAGTCTAATGATGTTAAGGGATAATTATTTTTGAAATTTTAGAAAATGTTTTTATGATCGACTTAATAGGGACTATTCTAAGACTAGGATGGATGAAGGAAAAATGAAATATTTAAAAGTCTAAAAAATATGGTAAATTTAGAATAAAACATTGGTAATAATGGTACTGTGACGATTCCACTTTTACATGGGCATAATAACATGAATGAAAGCATGTGTGTGTGTGCACCAAATTATAAATGTTATAAATTTAAAACACTAGAATTCACTTCCTAAGGAAGAGTGAATGGTTTCTTGGGTCATATTAAATCTACTATTCCATCCACAAAAAATGTTATGAATGTAAAAATTATATTAATGGATACAAGTAGTTAGTGTTCATGATAGATATTTGAATTTTTATTTTTTCAAAAACTGGAAAATTTGAAGAATTAAATATTTTAATTTTGAAAAAAGAGCCTATGTATTCATACACTTGATTGATACTTTACCTAAATGTTGAAACATATTTTATTCCACATATAAAGTTTCTATAGGTATTCAACTGTATCCAAAACTTCTATGTGGCTCATTAATGCTCCATCCACTTTGAAATAAAGAATTTGATAATTTTTTTCAAGTTTCATCTAATTTTATTTTTTATAATGTGGCCATACATATACCCTTATTATTTTAGGTGAGGGATGAATTTATTTACTGAAATAACTCATCTCTACAAAAATATTAAATACCCCATATGTCAGGAAAATCATATAGCTAAAATGCCAATATCATAAAAATATGCCATTGATATTTGAATATAGCTATAAATATAAATATCCTCAAATATATAAAAATGGATAAGACCATACAAGATCTTAAATACTATAATTTTTTAATGCTAAAAATCAAGGAGGAGGTTATAATCAAAATCTATTTGTAAAATGGGGATCAATTATATAATAAGGGAGAATATGTAAGGAACTCAAGAAAACATACAACCTAGAACAAAGATTTAGAATGGGTTAAACTAGAAATAGAGAAACAATATTAAGTAGTGACCAAGAGGAATAAAAACTATGGGTAGTAACCAAGAGGTATTTAAGTAGGGATATATTGTCATGAGAAGGTAACATAAGCTAATTTAGGAATGGAGAATAGGAAAAACATACTAATATAGTATGTGAATATAAATCAAATAGAATATGTGTGTGTGTGTGTGTGTGTGTGTGTGTGTGTGTGTGTGTGTGTGTGTGTGTGTGTGTGTGTGTGTGTGTGTGTGTGTGTGTGTGTGTGTGTGTGTGTGTGTGTGTGTGTGTGTGTGTGTGTGTGTGTGTGTGTGTGTGTGTGTGTGTGTGTCTATATGTATGTATGTATGTATGTGTATGTCTATATATATATATATATATATATATATATATATATATATATATACATACATACATACACATACATACATACATACATACATACATATATATATATATATATATACACACACATATATATACACACACACATATATATATATATACATATATATATATACATATATATATACATATATATATATATATACATACATATATATATATATATATACATACATACATATACATATATATATATATATATATATATATATATATATATATATATATATATATAATTTATTTTGGTTGCATTTTTAGTGCATTTATAACCCCCTTGTCTCAAGTGTCCACTCATAAGATATGTTTTATGTAGAGAATCAAGGTAAGGATGAGAAACTAAGAATCCTTTGATGGGGATTAAAAAGAATATGTTTATCTCTATAATTTAATTTATTTATAAATAACTCTAAATATATTATCAAACAATATTCCTACATGAGAATAATCTCTTATACTCTAATTCCTCTTATTCTATTTAATTTACTTTTTTATACCCAAGTAGAGTAGAATGGTGTGTGTTTATTTTCAAATTGAGATATAAAAGCCCTATATATATGGATCCAAATCATGTAAGTGACCTATTTGAATTTTTGAGGGACTAAATTAAATGTTTTAATTATGGATATAGTGAAAATAATATTTGATTTAATCTGAATCTAAAGTTATGTATCAACCAATCTATCTAAGAATTACTAGCAACTAATCTAGTAGTGTTATAAGTATAATTTTTGAAAAACATTACACTGAATAACTTCAAATTATAAAAAATATATTATTTTTGGTATTTATTAATTAATACCTAAAATAAAATTAGATCTTAAAAAGTGAAAAAGTTTTCCCAATAGAAACTATTGCATTGCACTTGTGCACAATGTTTATGAATAAGAAAGGTTAAAATTAGGCAATTAAAAGTAAATTACATGACAATTTAATACTAAATTAAGACATTACTCAAAAAATAAGTTAACTAAAAATATAATCTTAAAAATAGAAACTAATATAAATAAAATTTGACTCAATAAAATAGATTTGACTCAATGATACAAAAAGTTTAACATGCAAGATGTCTTCTATTGGTGGTCCATTTAGCAAAACACACAAACACTATGTGGAAAAGAGGAGAGGAAAGGATAAATTGGTGAGTATTTCTATTTTCCCTTTTACCTCTCCTAAAATTAAGTAGGGTTGACAATAACTTACCCAAGGTCTTTATATACTAGATCTTAACAAATAGGATACCTCAGTTAAGTGATACAAGTTGTTCCATACAAGGGGGCAATTTAAGATGCACTATGATATCTAAAAAATTAACTTAGAATATGAAAGAAATAACTAATTTATATTTATTAATTAATTCCTCATTGATAAACACTTGTCTTTAACTTACTAGATTAAACCATGCTTTAGAAGAGATAAGCAATGAACATGCAACCTAGATGAGACTAGTAAGCATTGATTTTAAATTAAAATAATAAAAAAATAAACTAATAAATTATTAAAAATATAAAAATATTAAGGGTAAATAGGAAGACGCATTATCCTATAATCTAGTGTGGACAAGTTTGGTTCATCTAGTTAGATAAATCCAATGAAACCACTCTTTTTTCTAACCAATATTCACATGGTCATAAATGAATATGGTGCTTAAAGTATAAGGAAAGATTTAATATGTATAAAAATGGTAAAAATTACCATATGAATTCCCAAATTATGATCTTTATCATCATAACCTTTCAATTTAAATACATTTCATAAAATAAACGATGTTTATGATTTACCCATTCTAGATGAAACTGCAAAAATGCCTCAAAATAATATAGCTAATAGGGAAAGAGAATAAGAAATTAAAAAATTAAAATTAAAATAAAAAAATAGGGGTTTAATTCTCATATTATATCCTCTAAATACTAATTAACCAACCCTTCTAGTATTTAATAATTTTTCTTATATAGAAATTTGGTTCTATGTGTCCCAAGCTCAACATATAAATGGGCAGTGATGAAACTCAAAAAGTTAAGTCTACCTAAGGATAAATCAAGTTTAGTTTTGACCATGATAAAAGTAAAATGAACCATGATAACTAAATTCCACATGATTTATTCACATTGGATTATAACTGGGATCCTTTTTAGGATTGCAAATTGGCCACATAATATGATTATAAACCGTGCCCCTCTTAAACAAATTCTATGTTTTATGATCTTCACTTGGTTTCAAGGTGCATGCTATTAGTAAATTAATGTCAATACCTGATTTAATTATAATTTTGGGATCCATGATATCCCTCTGGTACTATAATATAAGATATGACTTGATTTCACATATATAATTAGGCTTGCAGTCTAATTTATACACTTTTATGACCCAGACATGCAAGATGATTCCTAGATTTAAGGTTTGATCCATTTCTTGGAGGTTCACAAAAATTCATTTGGAAATACACACCACATATTTTTATCTCACTACTAAGGGGGTAGCATGTCTTTCATATATCAAGTTCATGGTACATGGTGTTCTTTTACTATTTGGTGACTTCATTGAGGGCCCATGTTGCTTGAATTTTTGTTGGTTTCAGTGTAATGATATCTCACCACATGGTGATATAGCAAGTCTTGGATCAATGTTATCACATGATCTAATTACTCTAATTCTTTGATATTTTGAAAAGTGGAATAATCTTAGGCTTTCATGGCTGGACTACCTATTCATACCATCCTAATTATTCTAAGAGAGTGGATAAATAATATCTTGCCACATAGCTACATCTTTTTCACCCAAAGGGTCCACCATATTCTCACACTCATTGAAAACTTGGGGACATAGGGAAACTATATTATGCCACATAGAATCATACCACTTAACCGAAGGCTCAAGGTCACTAGTTCAACAATCTATAAGCATGAAGGAAGTGGGGACATTTGATGTTGACACACATCCTCATCTCATTCATTTAGATCCTTGGGTCCTAAAAGGAAAAGTGATGATTAGATTTTGAATTTTCAAATACAAATGGATAAGTAAAGTTAATTCACCCCTAAAAATATTAAAATTACCAATAATTTAAATGATTGGAGATTAACACTTAGTGAATTTTGAGAGAAATAAAATGGACATGGACCAAAGAGAAAATAAAACAACCACATTTTCCAAACTAAATATTTAAATTACCAAAAAAATTATCCAAATTGATCTATAAATATAAAAAATGATTATGTGGAAAAATGAATCAAGATAAACATTTATTCTTTCAACATAAAAGGGATAAATAATAGACCAAAGTGTTTAGGCAAATACATAAAATGAAGAACATAAATAATTAACCAAATAACAAAGACCCATGTCCATTTTTATGTATAAAAATTTTTATGTGCAAGAACTCCATCAAATTTAAGCTCGATAATGCTAGATAAGATACCATCATACATTCCAATAGGCTTGTTTATGCCACATAGTAGTAATTCCTTCACTTGAGCATTTACTAGAGTTCCAAATGGGTTATCTATCTAGTAGATGGGAAATAATAAGATGATGCCACATGGTTTGATCTTTATTATATGGGAGGTCATGATCCCTATATTTAAATTTAAGAGGTATTAATTGTATTGATACACTGGGATCATGACAAATGTCATCATCTCTCCTACCTTGGACCTTATTTCTAGCCAAATTACACTAACTTGGGGTCCCAATGAAATGAGATCTCACCATGTGGTATGATCTCACTTACTTAGGATCTTGAGGGTGAGGATAAATGATCAAGGCATTTCAATGAAGTGAATAACTAAGATGATGATATGCATCCCCATCACACACGTCCATAAGTCAAATATTTATCACTATAGATTATCAAGCCTGGGAAACTAGGATCAAAACATGTCATAAAATCCTTCACCTGAGATGTATAAGACTTCCAAATATATACTAAGTCTTGTAGGGGCCCAGGGAAGAAAAGGAGTTAAAATTGGTTCCACCTTGATCACCTAAGCTTCACGAGAAAGATAATGACCCTTATCTTTTGGAAAAAAAGATAGTTGTTATCTTTCAAATATGATTGTTTCCTAAAAATACTAAGTCCTAGACCCAAAAGAGTAGTGAAAGGCAACATGGATAAGTAGATAAATGCATGGAATTCATCATACTTGAAGATAAATTCCATACCAAGGAACTAAAAGTGACTAGGTATAAATATGAAACCATGAATATCCTTAGCCATTTCCATTTGAATAAGAATAATGATAGGATCGAATGGGGATGAATCTAGTGATAAAATAGTCCCACCTATTCAACAAAACACAACCTATTAAGTCGAATATAAATGAAATGACTAAGTCAATAACTAAAATGATATTAACCCTTATCTTATTTAATGAAAAATAAATTATAATTAGACCCAATTAAATTGAGTAAAATAGTAAAAATATTTTGAGACAATCAGGGAATCAATCCAAACTTAAGGTAAAATGGTCAAAAAAGGGAAATGTTAGCATTACTCAAAACATGTCTCAATACAAATCAAAAATTATAAGATTTAGGAAAATTTAGATGATAAGATAAATGGAATCCCTTATGAAATATTCTCAAATAAAGTACACATAAAGAACATTTCAAGTTTATACTTGGTCTAAATAGCAAATCAAGATTAAATTCTAGATAGTAGCATCTTCAATATATTTTGTGATTAGGTCAATAGACCAAATAGGTGAAGGCCTCCAACCCATTCAAATAAAATACTAGACTCCAAATTTAAAGAGGTTCCATGATTTCATAGATAAATTACAACATGTTTTGAAAGTAATAATAAATGATGACTCCACTGGAAAATAATCTTGAGTATTTTGGGATAAAGAAATAGTAATCAAACATATAAATTTTAGTTAAAATAATGCACATAACAAGAACACATTAAATATGGGACAAGATGGGAATATCTAAGTGACCAAATCTAGTACATTTTTTGAGTCAATGTGTGAAAATGAGTTAATATACCATTTCATAAGATCTACTAGGACTAGTTGTTATGAATGCAACCCTTGGCTAGTTAGTCCTACCTTAAAGAATTTTTCCTATAAATAAATCTACTACTAGACAAACATGTATGGACATGGAAAAGTTTCCTTTGATTCTACTCAAGGCATTATTCTACTACCAATTGAGAATCCATATCCCCAATTGATATTTCTAGAATCCCCTAAAATTGAGTATTTCTAAAATTGGTTTTCTTTTGTGATTTTTATTTTCTCTTCTCTCTTCATTTATTATCTCAGTATAGGGTTAGGGACCACAATGGAAAACAAAATGTAGAACTATATTTCATTCACAATAGGTTTTCACCACATATAATTCATATTAGATTTAGAAAAAAACTTAATATGTGAATTTTTTTTGGATTTAAGAAGATACATTCAGCGGTCAACTAGATTTACCCAAATGTTTCCAAACTTTAACAAATTTAGAACACATATAATATTCAAATACTTTAAAAATAAATCTAAAATATACTCTAATTCCATAAAATACTTAAAGGAATACTCCCACCCCAAATCATCACTTATGATACCCACTTAAAGTCCTTTCACATCATCACTTTTCATTGATCGATGTGGAAACACATGATAAAACATTTGGGATAGAACCAATGCCAAAAGTTGAAAAGTAAAATAATAAAATATACCTAAGCTATTAAAAAAATATAAAATTGAGGCAAGGAAGCAAAATCAAGAGAAAAAAAAAGTGAATTATTTACAAGATCATCCCAATCCATCTCAATCATTGAGGTAGTGCCTAAGTAATTGTACATTGATAGGGAATGGAACAACCTCACTAGTTAAACACCTTAGGCAAAAATCATTTTCACATAAGATTTTAGATATTTGTAAATATCTTAACCAAATGCATTAAATTTTCCATGTTGTCCCTTTCTTTCATGAGCCATGTCCTAAATAAAGATGAAATTCGATATTTGGAAGGATTTTTTAGCTTGTTTATCAAACCAATGTTTGATGACTCTTTTATGTCTGCTAAAGTGTAACAGGGTTGCATCATGATTTTCTTTCAATATTATTAGGTTTAGGAGTCAATATTGTATCCTTTTATTTGTTTCTAGATAAAATTTAATGAATAACAAGGTTTTTATTTTAAGTTTTATATAGAATACATGGTCTTGTCCATACATTAGATGACATGGGGAAGTACCTAGAGAAGAATTAATTATACTCCTATTAGATAGTAATGAAAATTTTATAAATTTATGCGAATCCCTAGGATTCATTTCCAATACCTTATTGATCACATCCATCAATTTATTATTTGTTGAATCAATTAACCCATTACCTTGTGGATAATATTTGGATAAAAATTTAAAGATTACTTGATTGTCATAGGACCACTTGGTGAATTATAATTAATAGAATACATGGCTATTATCACATACCCAAATAAATGATATACAAAACTTGGTGACAATGGTCTCCTCAAGGAACTTGATCACCACTTTAGTTGTGTAAGTATTAAATGTTTTGGATTTAGTCTAGTATATAAAATTATCAATTGAAATGAGGATAAACTTGTGTCCAATGGAATAATTAACATTTATCGCTCCCATAAATTCAATTCCCCAATCTTAAAATGGTTGGGCCTTAATGATTAGATGCAAAGGCATGACTAGATTGCATTATATATGCACAACCACTTGAAAAGTATGGTAACTTATCACATGAGCATGTGCATCCTTGAATACATAAATATAGTAATAGCCTACTCGAAGTATTTGATGAGCTTTGGCACTCCTTGAACTGATGCTAATCCCATATTTTCCATGAAAATCATTTATTATTCTACTTTCTCTTCTTTATTTAGGCATATGATATATTTATTCATGATTAATTGTATATAATAATATAATTGATCATGAAGCTATTTATTTTTACATTTAATTTTATTCTCTAAGTGGAGTTCATGTTACTTGGGCATTCATTATTGAATAAATAATAGACTACACCTTAGTACCAATCATAATTTTTAATGCTTTGTAATGTATAGTGTTGGCAGATGATATTAGATTCAATTTTGGTATAGTTTTATTGAGGCATTAACCTATAAAAATATTCATTTTTTGTAGCTTTAGGTTGAACTCTTTTAGGATTTTCTTCCAATTCTCAACTTGTTTACCTAACTCACTATGTATTAACGTTGCCTTAACAATTTGAATAATCACAACAGTAAATACCTTATTTTGTAGTATGTAATGTCTAAAATTATTGATAGATTTGATTAATGTTAAATCTTTTTTGTTAATGGTTGAGTATCTAAATTACACATTTCTGAGTGGGGAGCGCATAAATGAGTCAAGTCTCTCATCTCTAGATTTTTTATTCTAGGCCAAAATTGCTTCACTTGAATTCTCTAAAGTAAAGTAGTAAATGTAGAATGGATATGTATAATATATAATTATGTGTACTAGTGTGTTAATGATTGATTGATTTATATCAATAAAATATGGCTATTCATAAAGGGTATATTAAATATTTGTGTCCTTATTGATCATTTTTTTAGTGGACTAAAATGATCTTCCTCATGAAGTTAATTTTGCTAAAGAATGACTTCATTTCTTTCTTACTAGTAGGTAATGGAATTTTTAGAATTGATCTAGCTATTTATAGATTAATGGAAATAACTTGTTCAAAAATGATGTGGCTTAGAAACTTTCATTTAGTCACCGTGAAGATGCATTTATTCAAGTTCAAAGAAATACCATGCTCTATATAACTTTACAACACCATTCTCAAGTTTTTCATGTGGTCAGCTCACTCCTTAGAAATGATAGTCAACTCATCTATGTAGATGATAATGTATTTTCAAATGAGGTCCTTGAATGAAATGTCCATGGATTATTGAAAGGTGGAAACCACATTGATTAGGATGAATGGAATCTTATTGAAGTGAGTGTACACCATTTGGTTGTGAATGTTATCTTGATTATATTATTATAATGAACCATCACCTTATTATGTCCTAAATATCCATCCAAGAACAACATCATTTGAAAGTGATTTAATATTTTTATAACTTCATCTAATGAAGGAAATAAATAGTTGTCTTTTTTTAATCCTTTTTGAGGTTCCTAAAGTCCACACATAGCCAACTATATCCATTCTTATTTTAAACTAGCACAAAATTGGTCGCCCATGTGGAGTGCCTAACATTATAGATGATCTTTAGAAATATTAACTTATGAACTTATTTGAAAACTAAAGGTTGCAATAATGTATTGAATTTTATTTATCATTGGTGGAAGGTTTGAAACTTGGTTTCATAATAATATTATGCATGAGTATAGAGGTGTCAAATACCTTCAAATATTCATGTATACCTTCAATAGTGTCACCAAAGTCTTTTAAAACCTACACAATCCTTTTTTCATCTTGAGTGTAAGATATTCCTAAAATCACATGTTTTGATTCACCTAAATTTCACACATTACAATGTTGATAGGGAATCTATTTGGTAGGGGTTGCTTTATCTTATTACCATGATAATACATGTTGAATATCCTATTCAATTATACCATACCTTTTAGTATGTTATTATTGTTCAAGTTAATATCCCCTTATTCATCTAGTTTGAACTCTTCCTTGTCATCCTAATCAATTATCTTAGAATCAAATATGTTACTATTGGTGATGATTTGGATGATATGCTCATAATAATTAAAAAAATGGAAGTTTATAATATTATCTAGAATAAAATGAGTAGAGACCAACTCCACTAAAAATATCCTCAATCTAGGGTTAGTAATGGGTTCTAGTGTGCTTGAAATTGTTGTCAATCGATATGATATCTAATTCATCCTTCATGTAAATTCTTGGATGTTTAATGCATTAATTTATTTAATCAAGTTCCAATTTTTTTGTAGTATCTATAAATATTCTTGTCATTACATGCATAGTGGATTCCAAATTTCTTGACAACAAGTTATGAATCCCAAAGGACTTTCAGGTTCTTCACCTTCTTCCTTAGCATGAACTGGAGGCCATGAAACAATACTTCATAATTAAAGACATTGTTAGTGTAGGAAAACTATAATTTAAATGCTACAAAATTTTACCTTACTCTTGGGTTGATGAAATTAATCCTAACACTACACCTACTATTTGATTTGGAGTCATCAAACTTGAAGGTCCATATGTGATCTGCAACTATGCATAGTAGACTCTAAGAGGTAGGTGTTACTTCTATGTTCAATTATTTATTCTTTTCTCTAGATTCTTTCATGAACATACTTTTCTATTTAATTTATTAATGACATTGTGGTCTGATCCTTGGTATTACACATTGGTGCATACTTTTTCATAATGACAACATATGTATACTCAAATAATTTTTACCCCTTATTCTCACATGGATAATCATGTTTGTTAATTTTATGTGTTAAGGAAACAATATGAATTAAAAAAATTGATGTGAAAAATATATCCTCCCTACCCACCTGATCTAATTCTATAGATTTGGGTTCTTCTTGTATAGTCAACATGTTAATGGATAATCTCTCATAATCTTCCACTTATTTATCAAGAAAATAATCCCCTAAATTAGAGTCCACATAGAGTATCACATTGTTTTTAATGTTCTATATAATCATATTATCCATATTTGGATCTCTATCAATCTTGATTTGATTGTGCATGTGTTTCCATAAAACCCACATGTGGGATAAATAGGTGGTCATATACCCATTAAGTGTCTTGGACAAATCTTGGATGAGAATCATCCCATATGTATCATACATGTCCACCACTTAGATGTAAATGAAATAATACACCCTAGGATCATAATATAATGACATATTAATGTGGTTGAGATTACGAATGACATTGAACTCTGACTTGTGTAGTTGGACTACATTTTTAATAGATTTGACAGGTGTTAGTCCTAACTACTAGTAAATGGCATAAGCTATCACTTTCCAAAACAACCTAAATCCAAAAAAATATTATGTAAGCTTCTATCAAAAATTCTAATGGTTAGTAAAAAAAGGGGACTTTAATTTTTTCCTTATATACAAAAATATGAGCATAAGTTGTGTTATTAGTCTATTTTTTTGGGATTAGATAATTCTTTTAGTAACAAGTCTTTTTGGATCAAAATCTAAAGCAACTCAAACATTTTTATGTTATCCTTTATTTTATTTAGCTATTCTATAATTTTATATCCATGTTTTTTTTGTTCTAGTGTTTTATTAGATTGGGGAGTTGCAACATTATTCCTAGGATAATATAAGGTAGTAAGTCTTTTTTTGGGGAGAACAAGGTTATTAATTGTGTTCTAATCAAATGGGACCTGAGTTTTGTTTGAAGGGGTAGAGGTAGTCAAATAATTATGTAGATTACACCTCAACTAATAGGTATTCCCCCTCTATAACTATTTGAAAGCATAAACTTAATCTAGGTTATCTTCAATCTCACTATCAATTTAAAATGGAAACTTCTATGTCTATAAGACCATGGCAATGCTTGATTTGTCTCCACTGAGACCTGGTTTACCATTGTCATGTATAGACATTTTTTCAAGGTTATCCATATCCTTTTGGAAGATGTTTAAGGCTAATACAAATTGATAATAGTCTTTTTTAGCATGGTTTCTTATATTCTGGAATCTAAAATGATTTAGTAAAGATAGGTCTGTCATGTTTACCAAATTGGAGGCACTATTATTTCTCTAATTGGTGTTGTCAAGGGGACTAAGCACATGTCTATTATTAGGCTTAGTGTTACACTACCTGTTATTCCTATAAAAGTTTTAATTTTTTTTTGAGTTGGGTTATTTACATCTTATTTAGTATTTTGAGGCACCTATCTATACAATTTGACCATATCAATGGTCAATCTCTAGACAATATGCTTCAAATTAGCTACCTCAGTGTTCACAGGGGCACTTTGGTTACCTCATTCTTGAGGTAGTGGGCTATTCATTAGTTTAGTATCATTTAAAAACATAGGGACAATAGGATGCACTATGTTATAGGTATTTATAGAAGGTTCGTGATTATTTAGAAATGAAGGGCTAGCCTACTTTTTTTTTATTAAGAGTAACATAACCACTTGAACTAGGTATGGTATTAGTGTTATTATAGGCAACTTAAATGATTTTTTTAAATTATAGCCTATGATAATATGTGGTTTATAGGATCATAGGGATGATTTTTAGGCATATGTTTCAATTGGATTATAAATACATAGCTCTAATGATTGGATTCATTAGTGGGGTGTTATTTATAAGAGCCTAGTTGATCATATGCATTTAGTTGTGGGCATTGAGTTATCCTAAAGAGGGGAAAAGGACTAGTACCATATCCTTGGGGTACCATATATTTTTCAATATTAATTTATTCATTTTATTCCAAGGACAAATATGTAATGATTATATAAGTCATGGGTTCTAGCTCCCTCAAGTATGTTTGTATATCATCAAGCTCTGTCTACGTGTAAGGGTCTCTTGACCTTTTTTATAGTTCATGAAACTAAGTATTTAAAATAATCATGGGAATGTTGGAATTTTATGGATATTAACTATTAATAGAATATGGTAGGGTATATTGGTATCCTAAATTGGTTGATGAACATAGTATCAAGGTTAGCCCAAGAGGTGATGGACCCATCTGTAAGACCTAAGTACAAACCATATGATAACTCATCTAAAGTTTAAGGGAACAATCTGAAAGTGACATATTAATGATAAATTTGAAATCTAATCAAGGCATCCTTGAAGGTATATATGTTTTCTAATATTGTTATTACCCCACCATAAACATATCATAGGAAAAAACATCTTAGGGTTTTTGGGCAAGTCATGGGAAAGTTATGGAATGTTCACAGGATAATTACCTCCTTATAATTAAGTAGGATTATCCATTTATAGGTATTAAGGGAGATAAAAATGGGTAATTAAAGTAAATATAGTAGTGAAGGATCTATTATTTGAGTAAGTCTATTTGGGCTTAGACTTCCCTTTGTCAATCCTAGTTCTCATATGTCCTACGATTTGTAATAACTTAAAATCACCCTCAATAGATTTTGACCTTGTGACAACTCTTATGTTTTACATATTTATTAAATTCAAACATTATTATCTAAGATAAGCCTATAAAATGGTGAATAAAATCAATCATATATATCAATGAATTATTTATTATGGCCCTCCTTATAGAACCAATATATTGGTGGTAAGTTTGTCAAAACAAACCAAATCTATGAGGAAAAGATGAGATAAAAGGTTCACATGGTGAGGATTTATCCTTTTATGTTCCACCTCTCTCTAAAGGAATCAAGGTTGGAAGCCAATTTCCCAAGGTATTTTTCTACAAGGTTAATGCAAACTAGATACCTCAGTTACATAATGCAAGTTATTCTGTATAAGTGTCTTATTTAATATGTGATATGATATATAAAAAAGGTACTTAAACTAGGAAAGACTCAACTCATTCATATTTATAAATGAATTAATCACTGAGAAACACTTATCTTGAACATACTATATTTAACCATGCTTTAGAAGATACAATCGATGAACATGCAATCTAGATGAAACTTGTAAACATTAATTATAGATCAAGCTAATTTAAAACAAAGCTAACATATTATAAAAAATATCATCATATGAATTGTAAATAGGAAGTGAAATGAGTCTGTAATTTAATGTGGATGAGTCTAGTTCATTTGGTTAGACAAATCCCATAAAATCACACTTTTATTTAACTAGTATTCACATAGTCATTAACAAAGATGGTGATTTAAGTCTAAAAAAAGATTGAATAAAAATAAAGAGGGAAATAATTACCATATTAATTCACATATTATAAACATTAATCTAAAACCCTTTCAATTTAAATATGTTACATAAAACCAACAAGGTCTGTGAATCACCCTTTTTAGTTGAAACTATAAAAATGCCTTAGAACAATATAACTCATAGGGAAAGAGACTAATTAAGAAAGAAAGAAAAATATGAAAAATAAAAAAGGGAGGTTTATTTCTCCTATTTTTTCCTATAAATATAAATTAACCACCCCTTCTCATAGTGAGGAACTAGTCTTATCTAGACATTCAGTTCAATGAGTTCCAAGCTCAGCTCAAAATGGGTGGTGATGACAACTCAATAAGTTGGGTCCACCTAAGGCTAACTCACGTTTTATTCTAACCATGATCAAATTGAAATAGACCATACCAATTGAATTCCACCTAGATTTTACATAGATAAATGTCTTTGGGATCCTTTTCAAGACTTCCAATTGGCCACATCTTATGGTTGGAGGTCACACCCCTCTTAGACCATTTTTATCTTTTATTATATTCACTTGGTCCCAATGTATACACCATTATTCAATAAATGCCACTACTTGATTTAATTGGAGTTATAGGCTCCAAGACTTCCCTCTTTCACTATATTAAAAGATATAACTTGATTGAATAAATTTGACTAGGCTTTCAGTGTAATTTTTGGACTTTAGTGACCTAGATGGGTAAGACAACTACCATATTTAGGCTCTAATCCTTTTCATGAAGGTCAATGTATCTTCATTAGGAAATAGAAACACATGGTTGTCTCTCAATACTTAGGGGTAGTGTGTCTTTTATATGTTAAGTGTAGGTTACATGAAATTATTTTAATGTTTGTTGACTTGGATGAGGGGCCCATATCACTTGACTTTTCCTTAGCTCTAGCATAATGATATATCACCATGTGGTGATATCTTTTTCACCTAGAGATCATTGGTCCTTGATTACATATATAACCACTCTAGTGATCTAATATTTTTACAAGTGACACCATATCAAAAATTCAAGGATTGATTACCTATTTAAACCATTCTAACCATACTAGGAGAGTAGGTAAATACAATCTTGATATGTGGCTACATCCCTTTCACCTAGATGGTCTACTATCTACTCACTCTACACTGACCACTTGGGGCCTTGAAGAAACTAGATTATGTAATGTGGCATCATCCTACTTACCAATAGGCTCAAGTTCATTGGCCTAATGATATGTAAGTCTAAATGAAGTAGGGATGTTGGATGTTGACATGTATCCTCATCATGTTCATCTAAAGCATAGGGACTTAAATAGAAAAGTGACCATTAAATTTTAAATTTTTAAATATAAATAAATATGTAAAGCCAAATTAGATCCAAAAATACTTAAATTACTAAGGATTTAAATGAAGAAAGATTAACACTAAATCCATTTTGATTGAAATGAAATAAACATGGAACAAAGAGCGAATAAAACAACTGCATCTATCAATATCAAAATTCAAATTAGCCTAAAATTTAAAAATTGATCTATAATCCTAAAAAATGACTAAATCCAAAGATGAATCAAAATAAACATTTATCCAATCAACCTAAAAGGGGAAAATAATAGAGAAAATCAATGAGGAAAAGACATAGAATGCAACGATGAAATAATTAGCCAAATTAAAAAGTATCCAAGACCATTTTTAGGTTTGAAATTTTTGATGGGAAAGATGACCATAAAATTTAAACTTGATAATGTTGGTTGACATACCAATGTGCCTTCTATTGGTCTTGGTCATGCCATGTAGAAATCATTAATTTACCTAGAGCTTGACTAGGGTTCTAACTAGGTTATTTTTTAAAAACTATGACATAGTGAGATAATGCCACATGGTGTGATCTCTCTTATATAGAGATCATGATCCTTGAATCATCAAGGTATTAAGTATAATAAGGCTCCAATATTATGACATGCATCATTATTTTACTTACCTAGGACATTTTTCCATACCTAAAGTGCAACAACTACATTGGAATCCAAGAGAAATGAGATCTTGGCATGTTGATTGATCTCACTTACCTAGGAGCTTGGGGTGAGGCCCAATGATCAATACATATTGATAAAGTAAGGAATTAGGATGATGACATACATCTCTATCTTAGACATACATAATTTAGATATTAAATCATGTAGTTTACTAAGATTGGGGAAATAGGATCAAAATACATGATAGCATCCCAAGAACCTAACAAGTTGAAAACTCCTAAAAATAGATTAATTCTTGAAGGCACCCATGGAATTGAGTGATAAGTGGATCCACCCCATTTACTTAGGATTTGTAAGATAGGTAGTGACCATTATACCATGATAAAATAATATAATCATTAGCTTTCATATACAATTTTTTCCCAAAAATACTAATTTATATACCTAAAAGAAAGATGGAAGGCAATAATACTAAGCAGATAAAGTTTAGAACTTCACCAAACACTGAAGCTAAATTTTGATCAAAGGCACTGAAAGTGAATAAGTATAAATATGAAATAAAGAAGATCCTTAGCCATTTCCATTTGAGCAAGAAAAATGATGGGATTGAATGTGGATGAATCCCAATGATGTAATAGTCACACCTACTAAAAAAAACACAACAAGTTATGTCCATTAAAAATAAAATGAGTAAGTCAATAACTAAAACAATATAAACCCAAATCAGAATTAGACTAGTTAGCTTGAGGAAAAGAGTAAAAAGATTCTTAGACAATCAAGGTGTTAATAATTTGAAGATCTAGATAGGGTTCTATTGTCACTTTAAATTTCACCCCTTGAGGAGATGTTTCAACTCTCTTCTCATTCAAGTGGCATAATCGAAACACCTCAGGGCTATGGGTGAGCCAAATTTGAGGTGAGTTTCTAGATTAGGGTTAGTTACCTTGATGTACCACTTCTACACACCACAACCATAGTTTCATTTATGAGGAAAAAGGTTAATAATCTTAAACTAAACCTAGATAATGAGGTGATGCAACAAATAGATGGTCTACTCACACCACTTTCAATGCACTTGGAACCAAAATGAAAACTACACATACACTTCATCCATAAAACTAAAATCTCTTTTTCTACATCAATGTTACAATTATGGGGTCTTAAATAGGGTCTAGGTTAGGAGGACATAGACAATAATTATTCTATAAACACAAATGAAAAAGATACTCACTATACTTACAATCCATATTAGACACTTCTTGATGATTTACAAAAGATAGCTTTCAAACTACACAAGGCACTAAGAAGGATAACATGTCAAGGTAAGCAAAATACACTTGTACAAGACCAAAAACCATAAAATACACTTAATGAAATCATGAATGAGTTAAAAATTAGCTTCTTTATTAGTTCAAGGAAAAAATTGAGTAGGGCTTTGCCATGCTCAGGTGGAGAGATCTGTATAAAAGTAAAAAAAGATAATATATATATATATAACAAATGTGAGAGAAGAGAGAGAAGGTGAAGCTCAAGATTCATAAGGATAATTTTCAATCATGAAGGATTTAAAATGGCATATAATAAATAATGAGATGATTCCTACAAGGAAAATGAGTACAAATGTCTCTCAAACTTGTCTAACTCCTCCAAATGTGTTATAAATGCTCTTTTGCTTGCTTATGAAACTGCCCTCATGATTTGCCTTCACTAAACTACCTCACTAATAAAT
The DNA here is from genome assembly GCA_037957365.1 of Torreya grandis. Classification (NCBI taxonomy): domain Eukaryota; kingdom Viridiplantae; phylum Streptophyta; class Pinopsida; order Cupressales; family Taxaceae; genus Torreya; species Torreya grandis. Next base: position 172,144 of record JARHVA010007622.1, on the reverse strand, counting down.
AAGGATAGGTATGATGATTTATCTAAGGGGGAGGCATTACTGAAAATTCTCCAAATTCATTGGAGTAGTCTCAAATCATTCATATTCTTTTGTCCATGAGCAATCATCCCTAATAATTACAAATAAATCCCTCTCATGTACCTCTCATAATTGGCACATAAAATTCTTGAAATCCTTAAATACAATATATGCACAAGGAGGGATGATAATTACACTTTTAATAAGTGTCCATGTCATTAGGTTCATGAATCAAGCCTCAAAAGGCTTCCCAATTAGAATTTTCATCATTTTCACCAAGTGTTCATTATTCGTCACTAGACTGGCTAAGATGAAGAAGATAGAAGACACACTTAGGAGATTAGATACCTAAATATATGAACATGGAGACCTAGAAAAAGTCCCAATATTTATCCTAAAGGTGATTTCACATTTTGAAACCTTTCCATACCTACAAAACACATAGAAATGTCAAAGAAAGCTCTATTATACACCATCTGTTCAAGTGCAGTACAACTCAATTACATGAGAAAGATCCTTAAAGAGTCATTTATATCTTAAAATCATTTTCTTTGCCTTTACAGTCCATTTGGATGCTCCATTTATCTTATATTCTCCATCAAGTCGAAGTTGGGGTTTTGTGAGGGTTTTTAGCAATTTTAGGTTTTAGCCTTTGTTCATAAAGACTACACATTGGAGTTATAAACTAATGCCACTAAGGGCTTATTGGGGACATATCTAACATCCATAAAAACCTTAGGACACAATTCAAAGTATCATGGGAGATACACTCATTCTAAGATGGCTACTCATGTCTTTTCTATACATTCTACATGGTTTGAGTGCCTTCAAGCCAAGAAATAACTTCTTGATGAACTTATATATTAAAAAAAGGCTCAAAAACCTCTATACACATCCTTTAAACATGTCTAAAACCATTGGAAATATCATCTTGTGTTAAAAAAGTAATTGAACTACCATTTGCCTTAGGCTTAAACCTTGTTCCATAAGGCTTCCTACAACCTAAGACTCAAAATGATATTCTTGATGTTTTCTTGCATCCATATGGCATGGGCACCTTTGTTTAGTGTTTCTTAGGGACAAAGACACCAAAATACAATCTTCATCCCTTTAGAGTGACCTTCAACTCTAAGTAGCAATATTACACCTTGGATGGGTCTATTATGGATCATTATAACATGCAAGAGTTCCAAGTGAGGTCCTACCTCACTTCCACACTAAAATAATTATCTCAACCCTCTATTTAGGACAATTAGAGGTGGATGTCTAGTACACCACAATGAGATATAGTACAAAAAATATTCAACCTTTATGAATGTGAACTTTATGCAATTCCCTTAGGCATGTCAATGCATATTTGGAAATGCTAAGTAATTAAATTACCCGTCCACCTCTCCATATGTTAGCATGATGTCATCAAGGCTTGTAGATGACTAATTTGACTATGTTATGTAGGCAGAGACATGGAAGGAGAAAAAAATGCAAGTAGAAAGGCTTTCAAATAACTCAAATGCATTGTCAATACTCAAACATATGACCATTATTAAAAAAACATCTTGAAAAAACATCAAAACATATTGTCCCACTCCTGAAGACACCTGTAGGTGTGAAAGGAACTAGTTTAAAAGCACAAACTAGCCTAAAAGAGGCTTTATTAGTCATTTGAGAGAATTAATGCTAATATTTTGATGGATAAACCTATGGATAGGCTCTGAGAAGCACATGAAATAACCAACAATGTCAAACCCAAGCCAAATATTTAGAAACAAGCTCAAACAAGGACCTCTCATGGATGTAAGAGAATAAAAAGCTACCTACTTAAAAATTATTCATAAAGGAGTAGCCATGAGATAGCTACCTGACTTCTTAAAAAGTATTCATAAAGGAGTAACCATGAGACTCAAACTTTTTTCCATGGATTTAAATCTTACTAAGACCCATTTTAACTCTTAAGAGCACTCCCTCTAACTCCATCTATACAGATTGTACCAAGCATTCAAAGTTGACCATTCTTAGCTTGTGAAGGTAGGACAGAAGGATTATAATTTTTTTTTATTTATCTGACCTTTTGTCTACACACCAGGTGTAGTGAAGACCTTAGGGAGCTCAAGAGACATTAGACCCATGTTTTAAGAAGAAGATGGACTTCTCAAGTTCATACAAGTTCCATTAAGGGCCTATTTTTAAGGAAACCTCCCTCTTTTTTTGCATGAAACTAATTTTTAACTACCTCTGACCACTTCTTAACATATTTTGACCTCATCCACATTACAATCTTGCTTGGTGATGAATACACTTCTTTGACAAATCTGTACAAGTCATTTAATGAGCCAAAAATGTGACCAAAAGGTAATTTTTACATATAAAGCATGGAAAAGGAAAATTTTATGACTTAAGAACACTTTCAAACACTTTAATGACCATATTAGGACATTTTTAGAATAATTTTAGCATTTGACCATGTTTGACTAGAGTTGACTTAGGTTGATTAGGTAAGTACAAGGAAGATAGGCTTACACCAAGATTAGAGCAAGGATCGGTGAGATGTTTAGACACACATGAGATCCTATTAGACATATGGCAAACTTTGAAAAGTTTCAATATGTAGGGTTTGATCTAATTTTATTAAGAGTTAAATTTGTTCAACACTTTTGGCAATTCCTAGGGGTAACATACTTGCCTATGTTAAGGATTAGTAGTCTTATCCTATCCATTAGGAAAAGGGAGTCAAATCTGATCTAAAAATAGTAGTATCAGAACTTGAATTGATTATTAAGATATATGATTGACTTCAAAACACATAAAATAAATATAACACACAAGAAGACCAAACAAAGGCACACTTATGCTACTAAGCACATAAGAAACACAAGACACAACACAAAAGAAACTAATTATGTATATATAACCAAAGATACCTCCCTTATTGGATTAAAAATAAAGTATCTTGAATCTCCTTCTTCTTGTGATGAATGAGGATGACAAACATGATTCTTTTTAGATGTAGTAATAGATGACTCATGTTTCTTTTTTGTTCCTTGTCTTGGCATCCTTTTTGATGGAATCATCTCAAACAAGTCTCTAAGGTAGATGAACTCTTCTTGACCTTGGAAACATATCTCATACTATTATTACTTTGTCTCCTCATGGAATATTTTCATCTCCATGAATGGAACAACTTCTTGAATGTCTATGTCTTCTTGAAAGGTTTCATTGCTCTTATCTTTTATTACAACCTTTTCAAACCCTTTAAGAAGTCTTATATCATGGAATTATAGGAGTGTTTTTTGTTGAAATCATTCTTGATGTTTGTAGGATCACCTTCACATGTGGTTCTAGAATCAATCTTCAAACCATCTTCAAAATAATCATAATCATCATATATTAATCCATCATGGTTTAGAATCTTTTGATGGTGATACCTCTCAAAACATACTTATTCCTTGACATCTTGGGCTTGTTTTCTTAGAAGTCTTGCCTTCTTACTATCTTCATTTACTTTGAAAATTTGAATATAAGTATGCCACATGTGTTATTCTTGAAACATGTCATCTTGCTTACCATTTCTTTTAGTCAGCTCCAAAGGAATTTTAGGCCCCTTAAGGATTTAAAATTCATTAAAAATGTCTTCAAATATCTACCACAAGTCATCATCCTCTTTTTAATCAGCATCATGAAGGGGAAAAACAAGAGAAACTTCTTCCTCTTCTTCTTTGGAATACAAAAGAACCTCTTCCAAGGCTTATTATTCAACACAAGGAAAGTCCTCTTCATCATAATTATAATTTGATGTTTCTTCACAAGAAGTTAGATCCTATTCATCATCAACGAAATCTGAAATATCCATCTCCTTCTCCCTCTTAGTGGTGCCAAGACTAGGCATATCAAAACTAGGAACTTTTGGCCAAGAAGGCTTCCAAGGAGCAATGTATTCCTCACCATTAGAAGGGAAGAATGGATTATTTGGAGGAGGGGGGAATATCGATTCAATGAATTCATTAGATTCAAAATTCTCTTGGATATATGAGATCTCCTGCATTTTGAGTTCTAAGTTCTCAATTCATTTGGCAAGATTATCTTGAAATAACTTCTCTTGGGGGGAAACAGGATCTTCATTGGGATAGGAAGTAAAATGAAGTTAAGATGAAGGGGGAAAGGCTTCTTGAGGATGGATGGGAGGGAGTTGAGTAGGTTCAAATTTATCTCCACTTCCAAATTCTCCACTTAGACATTCATTTTTCTTCTTTCCACAAGCTACCACTACTCTTTCCATCTTGGGAAACTAGGCTTATAGAGTTCTTCATGGGGTTGAGATGTAAATGGAGGAATGTCACACTTAGAAACATCATTTTTTTCTACCATGATAGATTGTGTCAAATGTTGGTTTGCTAACTCAATCTCCTTATCAAGATGAGTCTCTAATATCAACCTTCTTCTCTCAAAATATTATCCAATAGTAGTGTCCCTATTCCTTTGGATACTCTCTTAGATGGACTTATATGAATGAAAACTTTGGGGAATTCATGAAGGACTTGGGGATTTTTTAATCATGATTGGATTATTATTTTGAATAGGTATAGTTAACGCACTTGAAGGATGATATGGGTGTATTGGAGTTATTAAGCCTAAGCTAGTTCATGATCTTTCAACCTCTCTTCTATGTGGAAAATTAGACCACAAACATCAATAATTTCAATATTACGGCCTTTCCAATTAGTTCTTTTAATGGCTATCCATTCTCTCTTGACTTGATCTAAATCATCCTTCACACTCTTGATACAAACACTAGGGATGACTTGACCACAACCATTTCTAGTATCAAGATCTAGCATATAATATTTATAGCTAATGAGAGTCTTCTTGAAAATTGTAATGGAGTGACTTGGAAAGGAACTAGGTGAACTAGGTAAAGCACAAGACTAAGAGGGTTGATTATAGGCAACATAGGATTGATAGGGATCATGACAAGATTGACAAATGATTTTTTAACATTGGAAGGGAATGGGACAAGATGGATATATTTCACCAACTTGTGTAAGACAAAACTTAAACTCAAGATTATCCATGAATAATTCATAGGAAGTGTATAGAACAAGAAAAAACCTCAAATAGAGTACCTATACTTATTGATTAGTATATTTATGCTTAGAGTCACCATTGGTGCTTAGTGTAAATGCCTCCAAAGGTTGATTTCTTGAGGAGAACACCAAAAATCCTCAAACTCTTGGAATAAGAGTCCCACTAGGCATTACAAAAACTATTATCATTGGAACTTTCACCCCTTGAGGAGATGTTTCAAATCTCTCCTTATTCAAGTGGTGAAATATAAACACCTCAAGGTTGTGGGTGAGATAAATTTGAGGTGAGTCTCTAGATTAGGGCTAGTTCCCTTAATGTACCACTTCCACACACCAAAACCACACTTTCATTATGTGGAAAAGGGTAATAATCCTAAAATAAACCTAGCTAAGGAGGTGATGCACTAAATATATGGTCTACTCACACCACTTGTAATGCATTTGGAATCAAAAGGAAAACTACATATACACTTCATCCATAAAACTAAAATCTCTTCTTCTACATCAATGTTTCAAGCATGGGGTCTTGAAGAGATTATAAGTTAGGAGGAATTAGACAATAGGTATTTTATAAACACTAATGAATAAGATACTCACTATACCTACAATTCATATTAGACACTTCTTTTTTACCTTCAAAAGAGATCTTTCAAACTACATAATGAACTAGGAAGGATAACATGTCAAGGTAAGAAAAATACACTTGTACAAGACCAAAAACTGTAACATGCACTTAATGAAATCATGAATGAGGTAAAAATCAGATTATTTATTAGTTTAAGGAAAAAATTTAGTAGGTCTTTGCCAGACTTAGGTGGAGAGATCCTTACAAAATCCAGAAGGCTAGTATATATAGTAAATGTGAGAGAAGAGAGAGAAGGTGAAGCTCAATAGTCATAAGGAAACTTGTCAAGCAAGAATAAGGAGTTAAATGACATGAAATAAAAAATGAGATGGGTCCTATAAGGAAAATAAGGACAAATGTCTCTCAAACTTTCCTAACTCCTCCAAATGTGGCATAAATTTTGTTTTTCTTGCTTATGAAACTACCCTCATGATTTGCCTTCACCAAACTACATCACCACTAAATAAGGATAGGTATGATGATTGATCTAAGGATAGGGGTTAATGCCAATCCTCCACATGCATTTTAATAGTCTCAAATCATTCATATTCTTCTATCCATGATCAATCATCCCTATTAGTTATAAATAACTCCCTCTCATGCACCTCTCATACTTGGCACACAAAATACTTCCAACCCTTCAATCCATTCCATGCACTATTGGAAATATTTTCATTGATGTCAAAGGCGTAACATTATTGGTGATAAATTACCCTTAACATTTAATGTCTAAAGGTGTTTTTGATGTTCATATCTTGGATAAAGTGTGTTAATATTATTTATATATTAATGGATATATTCTTGGTTGCATAAAGACAAAATATGGCCCATGAGGAAGTCAAAGAGTCACCACTAAAGACAAAAGAGGAAAAGAATGAATTTTACCATGAAGGGTCACCTTGAAGAATTCAAAGTGTCACTAGGTATAGACAAAAGAGGGAAAGGATGAATTATCCCATGAAGAGTCACCATGTGAATTTTCATATGGATTAATTTGAAGAGTCATGAAATTTTGGCACCATTTTCTATGAGGATTTAAGGGTCACAAAGGGTGAATGCCAAAGGTCATTTAGAAATATATAAAAAGAGGCTTGGGTAGCCATTTTTAATATGCATTTAATTGAATTATTTTATCTAGCCAAGAAGAGAAGAGGAGACAAGAGAAAAGAAAAGATATGCAATAGTATTCTATCATTTTTTGAGAAAGCAACATTGTGAGATATTTTTATTTTATACACAAGAGGGGTTGGTGCTCATTGGGTTGGTTCTCATGAATCATTATTGTATTGGTTCTTAGCAAAGGGGTTGGTTCTCTTACAAGTTTGTGCTTGAAAAATTTGTAATTTGAGTTAGTGCTCATTAATATACTTGAGATTATTCTCTATGGTTTTTCCCACATTAGGTTTCCACATGAAAATTTGGTCTCTCTCTCTCTCTCTCTCTCTCTCTCTCCTCTCTCTCTCTCTCTCTCTCTCTCTCTCTCTCTCCTCTCTCTCTCTCTCTCTCTCTCTCCTCTCTCTCTCTCTCTCTCTCTCTATCTCTCTCTCTCTCTCTCTCTCTCTCTCTCTCTCTCTTGTATGGCGCATGTTATTTCTTTAGTTTTATTGTAGCTATTAAATGTATGATTAATTGGTTAAAGAAAAAAAATTGATTAAGTAAAACATTTAAAAGATATATAATATACTGATTCATGCCCCCCTCTCAGTATATCTCATGCTTAACAATTGGTATCAGAGCAGGTTCCTTTGGAAAGAGTTTAACAGCTTATAGGTAGATTGGGGAAAGCATGATGGGCAAACATCTAAAGAAGGATAATCAAGAATTAATATTTGTGGTCGAGGATCTTAAGGAATAGGTGTGTATCTTGGATTCTAAGTTGGCTATAGAAGCAAAAGAAAATATATTTATTTGGAATCTTAAGAATTAGCTAGAGGTTGCATATTCAAGTTTTAAATCAAGAGAAGAAGAGTGTAATTAGTTGAAGGTTGAGTTAGGTTCTTTGAAGGATAAATGTCTAGATAAGAATAATGGTGACAATGAAGATGCCTTGACAAGTAAAAGTAGAGATGATAAAGAAGAAGAAAATGATGAAATTGAGGATGAATCCAAGGTGAATCTATAAGGATAACTCATTTGTGACTTATAATAATTAAAATCTCTTGAGAAGAAGAATCGAAGATTGAAGTGCTAGATCGATAAAAATGAAAAGGAGTCAAAGGAGATAATTGAAGATATATAAGAACACTTTGGAGAAGCCAAAAAGAATGAATCATATCTAACAACATAGTTTCAAAAATTAAGTAAATAATGTGAAAGGTATGTTATTGAAATTTCCTCTTTAAAAGAAGATATTGAGAAAGTAGTCAATAATAAAGTAGTCAATGATTCAAAATTTGAGGATAGCACTAACATATTGAATAAGATATTAGAAATTCAAAAGTTAATATCAAATAAGATAGGTATCATATTTGAAATTAAAAATAGCTATACTAAAGCTCTTACAAAATAGGAAACAAAAAGGGAAGAAGTGAAGAGTACAAAGGACATCTCAAACAAAGAGAGATGGAAGGAACATAGCTACAAAATAAAATTAGGATAAAGATACACAAATAGGTTCTATTTTCATGGTTTTTATTATTATAATGGATATGGTCATAATAAAATATAATTTCATAAAAGAGATAAAAATTTTAGAAACAAGGAAAAGGAAACTCATGCAGAGTCAAGCAAAAGCTACAACTATTTTGCTCCTCTATCGGGCTTTGATGAAGAGGCCATAATATGTTACAAGTGCAATAATTTTGGACACATAGCCTGGCATTGTAGAAGTGTGTTCAAGTCAATCAAGAAAGACCAAATATTTAAATCTCAATTTATCAAGAATAAAGGTCAAACAAGTTTATGGTAGAAGAAACAACCTGAAGATTATATGTTAGTCCAGATAGATTTGCATGGAAGAAATGAAGAACAACCATGGCTCATTGATAGCAAATATTTGAGGCACATGATAAGAGATAAGATAAATTTCATAAATATAAATAATATCAATGGTGGCATAGTGAAATTAGAAGATAATACCACTAGTAGGATAGTTAGAAAAGGTACAAGTATAGGAATAGGTATAGGAACATGTACAAGAAGAAGTATAGGAATAGGTTTAGGAATAGGTACATGAATAGGTTCATAAAATATGATGCTACAGTAAGGGGGAGTTACTTTATGTTTTTATTTGGTAGTATGTGTAGGTCTCAATTTTTGAGGAGAAGTACAGGAATAGGTTTTAAGATGTGGTAGTTTCAGTTTGAGGTTGCCATCAATGACAAAGGGGGAGATTGTTGTAAATATTGGCATTGATGTCAAAGGTCTAACATTATTGGTGACAAAGGCCCTATAACATTTAATGTTTAAAGGTATTTTTGATGTTCATATCTTGGCTAAAGTGTGTTAATATTATTTATATATTAATGGATATATTCTTGGTTACATAAAGACAAAAGAGGTCCCATAAGGAAGTCAAAGAGTCACCACTAAAGACAAAATAGTGAAAGGATGCATTTTAAAATGAAGGGTCACCTTGAGGAATTTTAAGAGTCATCAGGTTAAAACAAAAGAGGGAAAGGACACATTTTACCATGAAGAATCACCATGTGACTATTCATATGGAAGAATTTGAAGAGTCATGCAAGTTTGGTGCAATTTTCTATGATGATTGAAGGGTCACAAAGGGTGAATGCAAAAGGTCATTTGGAAATCTATAAAAGGAGGCTTGGGTAGTTATTTATAATACTAATTGAAGAAAATTATTTTATCTAGCTGAGAAGAGCAGAGGAGAGAAGAGATGTAATAGTATTCTATCATTTGTTGAGAAAGCAACATTGTGAGATAGTTGTGTTTTATACATAAGAGGGGTTGGTGATCTTGTGGGTTGGTGCTAACAAATCATTATTGTGTTTGTGCTCAATAAAGGGGTTGGTGCTCCTACAAGTTGGTGTTTTTGAACTTTGTAATTTGAGTTGGTGCTCATTCATATACTTGAGATTATTCTCTATGGTTTTTCCCACATAATCTTTCCATGTAAAAATATGGTGTCTCTCTCTCTTTTATGGTGCATGTTATTTATTCAATTTTATTACATATCTTGAATGTAAGATTAAGTGGTTAAAGAAAATAAATTTGATCAAATAAAAGATTTAAAAGATATATGATATACTAATTCACCCCCCTCTTAGTATATCTCATGATTAACATGAAAAAAGAGGGATGACACTTTTCAATATTTTCCATGTCATCATGCTCATGAATCAAGCCTCAAAAGGCTTCCCAATTGGAGTTTTCATCATTTTCACTAAGTGTTCATTATCTGCTCACTAGACTAGATGAGATGAAGAAGATATCAAACACACTTAGGAGCTTAGATACCTCAATATATGAACATGGAGACCTAGTACAAGTCCCAATATATCTCTTAAAGGTGATTTAATCTTTTGAAACCTTTACATAACTACAAAACACACAAATCTATCAAATAAATATCTACTATACACATCTATACAAGCTTAGTATAACTCAATTACATGGGGAGGAGCCATAAAAAGTCCTCTATAGGTTCAAATCATCTCCCTATACTTTATACTCCATTTGGATGATCCATTTGTCTTATCTTCTCCATCGAGTCTGAGTTGGGGTTTATGAGGATTTTTTAGGAATTTTAGGTCTTAGCCTTTGTTCATAAAGACTACACATTGGAGTTATAAATTAGTGCCACTAAGGGCTTCTTAGAGACCCTCTATAACATTCATGAACACCTTAGGCCACCATGTAAATTATCATGGGAGATATAAGCACTCTAAGATGGCCACTTATGTCATTTCTATGCATTCTATATGGTCTGAGTGCCTTCAATCCAAGAAATGACTTCTTGATAAAATTATCTATAAATAAAAGGCTCAAAGACCTCTATACACATCTTAAAAACATGTCTCAAATTATTGGAAACATCATCTTATGTTATAAATGTAATTGACCTACCATTTTCCTTAGGCTTAAACTTTGTTCCATAAGTCTGCTTATAACCTAAGAATCAAAATGATCTTCTTGATGTTTTCATGCATCCATATAGCCTAGGCACCTCTGTTTAGTGTTTTTTAGGGATAAAGAGACCAAAATATAGTCTTCATCCCTTTACAGTGACCTTCAACTCCAACTAGCCATATTACACCTTGGATTGGTCTATCATGGGTCATTTAAACATGAAAGGGTCCCAAGTGAGGTCTTATCTCACTTCCACCCTTAAATAACTATCTCAACCCTCTGTTTAGGCTACCTATAGGTGGATTTCTAGTACACCATAGTGAGCTATAGTTTAAACAAGATGAAAACTTTATTAATGTGAGTTTTATGTACTCCCCTTAGGCATGCCAATACACATTTGGGAATACTAAGCAATTATAATACCAATCCACCTATCCATACATCACCATAACATCATCAAGACCTATAGATGAATGCTTTGACTGTGTTATGTAGGTAGAGGCATGGAAGGAGAAATAATATGCAAGGGGAAACACTTTCAAACCATTCAAATATATTATCAATACTCAAATATATGACCATTATCAGAAAACATCTTGAAATAGAATCAAAATATTTTCTCCCACTCTTAAAGACCCCTATAGGTGTGAAAGGAATCAGTTTGAAAGCACAAACAAGCCTAGAAGAGGTTTTCTTAGTCATTTGAGAGAACTCATGTTAAGATTGTGATGGATAAACCAATGGAGAGGCTCTGAGAAACACATGAAACAAATAATAATGTCAAACCAAATAAAAATATTTAGAAACAAGCTCAAATAGGGACCCCTCATGGATGTAAGAGTATAAAAATATGCCTAGCTTATTAACAATGATTCATAAAGGAGGAGCCATGAAACTCAAACTTGTTTCCATGGATTTGAATCTGACTAAGATCCCTTTAAAATCCCAAGAGTACTCCCTCTAACTCCATCTGTATAGACTGTACCAAGCATTCAAAGTTGACCATTATTGGCTTGTGAAGGCAAGAAAGAAGGAGTAATTTTATTTATCTAAACTTTTCTCTACACACCACACATAATGAAGACCTTAGGTAGCTCAAGAGGCACTAGACCCATGTTTTTAGCTGAAGATGGACTTCTCAAGTCTAAACAAGTGCCATTAAGGGCCTATTTTTAAGGAAATCTCCCTCATTTTGTGCATTAAACTACTTATTGACTACATATGACCACTTAGTGACATATTTTTACCTCATACACATTATAATCTTGCTTGGTTATAAATATACTTCTTTGAGAAATTTGTACAAGTCATTTAATGAGCCAACAATGTGACCAAAAGGCATTTTTGCATATGAAGCATGGAAAAGGACAAATTTGTGACTTAGGAACACTTTAAAACACTTCAATGACCATATTAGGACATTTTTATAATAATTTTATCCTTTGACCATGTTTGAATAGACTTGACTTAGGTTTACTAGGCAAGTACAAGGAAGATAGGCTTACACCAAGATTAGAACAAGGATAGGTGAGATGTTTAGACACACATGAGACCCTATTATACATATTGGAAAATTTAAAAAGTTTACATATGTAGGTTTTGACCCAATTTGACTAAAATTCAAATTTGGTCAATAGGTTTAACTAATCGATTCAAAACATTATCAAGATAAACTAATAGAGAACACAAAATAATGTTATTTTCCACTCTATGAATTTTTCCTATTACATATCCATTTAGGCATTACAAACATATAGGAAAGTTTAAATATAATTATGGATATTCATGTATCCATAATTAACTCTTTGTATCCCTATGAATACTCACTAATCTATAATATCTCATAAGATATTAGCAACTAAATTATTTATGTAATATTATTCTAACTAACAAAAATATCACGATCAACTAATATATTCTACTAACCCACCCAAATAATAATTAGTGAACTATTACTAACATAATTATTCACTTTATAATATTAAATCAAATCAATGTGAGGACTAACATTTCCTAACTTCCCCCCCCTTAATCCTTACATGATAAATTGTTTTCTATAAGACTAAATGAAGGTAGAGAAGGAACATCATTAAGATAACAACAACCATTCATTGTCAAGAACACATCAATCAAATTAGTTTGAGAACTTTGAATAGGAAATATCTACCATCAACCATTCACTGAGGGAACCTCATTAACCTATGTAGTGTGGGAATTAAAAGCAAGAATCATTTGTTCAAATTTCACTCCTGCATCTCCATTAAAACTTTTTATGTAGTACACTACATGGAGAAATATGATATACACCTCTTATTTGTCACTCATACAAGAAAGTGATAAAAAATAAAAAAATATATGCACCACTAAAGTAGAAATGGCTCCATCATTAGTGGCTAATGAATTGATTGAATGACCTCCTTACTCTAATGCTAATATCCTCCTTCATGTTGATGCTTACTCAACACATTTGGCTTTGAGGCTCAACCTTCTCATGTCATTTTTGAAAACAAGACCCCCCATAATTTGGACATATTAAGTATGAATTGGATGTTAGGGTCACCCAAAATTGAATCTATTATAAGGAGAAAGTTTTGGCATTGACAATTTAGGCACACTCTTATAAAATGACTATTTTGACAATTTTATAATAACTTATTGACATGAACTTGATTAAAATAATAATTACCCAAAACACTAAAAAGTGAATTGATCCAAAAAAAATATGTTTTTGACATAAATGAGGCTATTGGTTTTGACTCTAAACTTTAACATACAAAGACTATGGACTAAAACTTCTTATATTCTAACTTGTGACATGACTCAATGCTCATTGACTACATATAATGAAACTTGATTGAATATAAATAGAATGACTCCTATTTAATAGAATACTAACTATAAAATATTAAATATTATATAATTTAATAAGGACTTATATTTGATAACCGATCCTTAAAAGAAAATATGAGAGACATACATGGACATTCACTTATATGATAATGAAAATATGTGAAATGACTAACTAGAAGAAAAATATCCTTGACCTTTGAATGAACATGAATAGAAATAAATTTTCAAAGATGATGTGTAATTTATAAATATTTTTCCATTTAGCATTTAGTCTTTCCATGTTACCAGTTGATTAAGCTATCAAAACCTTTAAAATTTGACCTCTTTAGTCTTTGCATGCTTCACACTACACCATCAAATCATTAGGCTTGTATAAAAATTTTCACTTATAGTACATGACCACCAAAGTAATATCATAAATATATTATTGTTGTCTTGATAGAAATTTTTCTCAATAGGGACTCTTGATCACACTACCACCATATAATTTACAACTCTATTGAATTATCAGTTTTAAACTAAATATGGTTCCTTCTAATCAACCTCAACATCTTGAGTAAAACATAATTAAAACATGAATCCCATATGTAGATACTATCTTATCCACACTTATCCAATCTTAGGTCATTTATTGTATTTTTTATGTCGATGATTTGCTTCTGACAAACTATGGACTATAGTCTAGATGGACCAAAAGTAAAAATTCAAGAATGCATATCATAAAAAAAAATTTATCCTCTTACCTACTATAAGATTTTGAACATTGAGAAACCATAATGATTGATTTTATGTTTTCCTTCTTGGGTTTTTAATGAGACATTGGCTTCCTGAATTAATTGGCTAAACTACACACACATCACAAAAATAAACTATGCATGAACTCAACATAGGAGAAACTAAATTTGATGGTGCAATGACAAAAAATGTGAATGCCCCTATGAAAAAAATCATGTTCCATCATAGAGGGATCAAACACTACTCTGATACCATTGTTATTATTTTGAAGAGCCATATTGAGTTCAAATAATGGATTCAAAATATGATTTAGACAAACTAACAGATAATAGAGAATAATACTATATTCCACTCTATGAATATTTTCTATTACATATTTATTTATACATTGCACACACACACACGCACACACACACGCACACGCACACGCGCACAAACACACACACACACACACACACACACACACACACACACACACACACACACACACACACACACACACACACACACACACACACACACACACACATGTGAAAGTCTCCCTATAATGATGGAGATTCATATCTCCATAGTTAACTATTTATATCCCTATAAATACTCACTAACCTATAATATCTCATAGGTTATTAATAACTAAATTATATATGCAATATTATTGGTGCTAATAATAATAATATGGTAACCAACTAATATATTCTACTAATTAACCCAAATAACTAGTTAAATATAACTCACATAAGTATTCAATTTACAATATTAAATCAAATAAATGGGATGACTAACATTTCCTAACATAGGGACTTAGTCCAAACCTAAATTGCAATGGTCTAAAAAGGGAGATTTTAACATTATTCAAAACATGTCTTAATATAAACCAAGAATTATTAGATTTATGAAAATTTAGACTATGAGATAAATGGATTCCTCTATGTAATCTTATCATACCAAGTGCACATAATGAACATTTCAAGTCTATACTTAGATAAAATAGTAAATTAATATTAAAATATAGATTAAAACATCTTTATGACCTTTCTTGATTAGGTCAAAAGACCAAATATGAAAAGTAATCTATCCCATTCAAATAAAATATGAGACTCTAGAGAAAAATAGGTTTCATGATTTCATAAATAAATTAGGGCATGTTGTTCAAGTAACAACATCTTCCTTAATAAGTAAACAACTTGTGTACAATAGAAAAGCTAAGCACCCCAAATCCATAGAAAATGGGAGATTGACTAAAATAAGATTAAATTTAGTTAAAAAACCCTTATAAATTTTTCCCCACCACTTGGGGATGAATGGATATGGATTTTAACTCAGTTAATTACACATTTATGAACTTGATTCTACCTAGAACTTCTAACCATTTTTTAGGAAGTTCCCAAAAAAAATTTAATTTGACAAAAAAATTGATATAATATATAAATAAATTAAATAACACTCCTAAACTAATATAAAAAAAAACTAATTCTAACATCAATAATCAAGTTTTTATATTGGCATCATACTCAACATTGTCCCCTTTTATCTAAAGAGAATAATTGACTATCATCTCCTTAAGTATTGTATGAACATTCATTTATAATCCCTTAGTGAAAATATCAATAAATTGATCTTAAATTCTCACATGATCAATTAGAAAAAATTATCATTGACCAAGTCTCTACAAAAATGATGTTTAAGTTCAATATGATTAGTTTTAGCATGAAAACTAGATTCTTGGACAATTGTATTATCCCATTATTATCACAAATCATCTATGTTGGCTTAATTTAAGCCTCTTTTAAATCATATAAAAATATTATAAACCATAATACTTGTGTGAAATTTTATGTAAAGGATGTATATTTAGCTTAAACATAGGATAATACAACAGTGGCATTTTTCTTTGATGACCTGAAACTAAACCACTTACCATTATGAAGCAATAATCTGAAGTTGAATTCTTGCCATCAAAATATCCTACCCAACATGAATATTTGTATATAATTAGATATAATTAACTTTATGAACTAAAATTAATACCATGATTATAATTCCCTCTTACATATATTAAAATTCTCTTCACTATTTTCAAATGTTTGAGTGACTAATTACCCATAAATCTAAAAACTTGTGAAACCTCATAACTAATATTGGGTCTTTCCTAGTGAGATAAATAAAAGCTACCAACATGATTCTAAGAGTATTTTAATTATCTAAATGAATCCTTTAGTTCTCATTATGTTTTTTCCACTTTAAATTGGTGTGTGTCTTGTGTATATTTACGTTGACAAATGAATTCATACTATTTATTTTGATGGACTTCAATGCCAAAAAATTAACTCATAAGTCCAATATTAATAATATCAAATTATAATTTCATATATTTATTTAATTTACTCAACCTCTCCATAGAGATACTTATAAATATAAATTCATCTACATAGAGACAAACACATAACACATTAGAATCAAATACTTGTATGTAAATACTTGACTCATTTTGACTTATTAAAAATATTTTATCCCAAAAAAAATATATAAATTCTTGAGTACCAAGATATTTTATCTTAATTCATCCCATAAATATCCTTATTCAACTTATATACCCAAAACTCTTTACATTTTACCATTAACCTTGTGGCTTCCCCAAATATACTTCTTAAATCACTCTATTTAAGAATCCAATTTTGACATTGATTTGAAGTATTTTAAATAATTTATGAGAATATATATATATATATATATATATATATATATATATATAATTTTTATTATAATTTATTATCTTTATGTTCCATTATTTCATAATATTCCATATAGTCAACCCCATATGTTTATGGAAACCCTTTTACAACTACTCTAGCTTTTAGCTTATTAAATGTGCAATTGCTCTTGACTTTGTTATTGTAGACCCACTTGGTTAAAATTAAATATTTATCATATTAATAAATAATAATAATATTCCTTATATAATTTCTCTTAATTCAATCCATCTCAATTTTCATAGCATCAACCCACTATTTCATTTTACTAGCTTTAGGAATACTTGTAGGTTGACTAGTCATAAATCACAATGAAAACATAGTATTTTAATCATAAGAATAATACAAAATTTACCTTCCTAATTTTTAATACTTGTGATACTCCTATAATATTTATAATATAATATCTGATTTTATATATGTGGATTTAACAACCTTTTATCCTTGCTTGGAGTTAATGAATATGGATGACTAGTCTCTTGTGAAAAGCTAGAATTATTTCCTATTTTACTAGAAACTTGTGTAGGACTTTCTAAGAAATAAAAATAAAAGTAAATATGGTTACCCAATTCACCCAAAACCTAGGTATATATATTATCATAATCATCTTACTTATCATCTTTTTAAAATTTACAATCCTTAGAAATAGTTGTGGATTTACTAGTAGGATTATAAAACTTGTATGCTTTACTTTCATCACTATATCCTATTAAATTTTGATCAATAATATTAGGATACATATTTAATAAAAATAAAAATAATTTAATTAATAATTACCTTTAATTATGGTGATTTTCATGATAAACATTCCATCAACATGGATGGACTTTCCATCTCCCAATTGCACTTAGATTTCGAAGTATTCATTTAACTTGTTGAAGTCATCTTTGTGACTTGTCATGTGATTTTAAAAGCCTAAATAAAGAGACAAAAAAAATTATATACTATATTACCATAATACATGTGATAAAATAATCTAATTGATCTTTCCCATCACTTTTTTAGTTTGGAATGCCTTCTCTTCATCCTCTTGTTTAACTTCGTTCTTAGTTGCTAGGATCCTAAAATATTTTATAAAGTGTCCTATTTTTTATAGTAATGAAAAATAAATTATTTATTAATTTTATTTATGAAGTTAAAATAAAATTTGACCTTTTAATTTGAGTTATTTGAACTTTATTGATTCTAATTTTAACTTTTATCTTTGGTCTTTGAAACCTTTGCCTTCGTTTCAAGTTCATCTTATTGATATCTTATGTATAGTCTCATCATATCCTCATGGGAAAATATAGAGCCAACCATATCATCAAACCCAATATTTTTCATGTTTTTACACTCTTCACGAGTGATAATAATATAAATTCATTTTAACTTAATGATATCAAAATTTTCTTTACTATAATATTATCTTGTATAGTTTCTCTATAAACCCTCATTATATGCACTAAGTCATTTATCCTTATGAAATATGATATGGTTCCTTTATTACATGAAATTATAAATTTTAAAAAATTCATTTAATACTTTATAATTTTAATTCTCTTATCTTGGTGGATCATTGATATGAAGTTTTCAAGATATTCCATGTCTCATGGGAATTATTTCATTCTTAATTTTTTTGGATATATGTTTGGGTCTATGAAAATTTGAAGATATAACAAAGGTTTTACATAGGCCTTTTTCATCCCTTTTTGTTCCTTTCTAATATTGAGTCAATGTATTACAATATTGATATGGTGTGTATACATGGAGAACATTCTCACAAATTCATTTACATATAATAATAATCTTGAACTTGTCTCTCTAATATTCAAATTTTTCACCATTGAAGATGAGAATATTCATGGAAGCATACTTCACTAAATCCATTGATTCTTCTACTAATGGCCTAAAATCCTTATTAGAATTTATTGAATAAGATATAATACTAAATGAAGGTTTTGAGTAAGGAATATCTGGAAACAAGCTTTAGTTTAATCTAAAATTAAGTCTATGTATCAACCAATTTGTTTCATAATTAATAATTTATAATCTAATAGTGTTATAAGTGTGATTATTAAAAAACATTGCACTAAATAACCTCAAATTAAAAAACAAAACATTAAAGGTATTTATTAATGAATACCTAAAATAATGTTATAAATAAAAATATTTCAAATATTTTCTAATAAGAGATATTGTGCCACACTTATGCATAATCTTTTTTTAATAAGGATAAAATTAGCCTATTATAAGTAACTTGTAGGACAAGTTAATGCTAAATTAGGACTTTAATTAATAACTAAGTTAACTAAAAATAGATTCCTTAAAATATAATATTTAATATAATTTAAATTTGACTAAAAAAACATGTTTGACTCAATGATAAGATAAGATCAACATGTAAGATGCCTTTCATAACAAGCAAGAAATTCTTTCACAAGACAAGCCAGTTGCCCAAAAATCATATATATAGTAGAATAATGGGTAAAATAAGATTAAATTAAATTTAAGACTTATAAAGTTTCACCCACCTCTTTGGGATGAATGGATAATGATTTTAGCATAGTTAAGTACTAAGTCAATGAACTAAACTTTAACTAGAACTTCTAATTGTTTTTTAGGAAGTTCTCAAAAAGTGCTCAAATTTAAAAAAATAATTAATCTATGACATAAATAAACTAAATAACCCTATAAGAATAATAAAAAAAAAATAAAAATAATTACAACATAAAAAATCAAATGACAACATTGGAATCATACTCAACATCAGTTTGGATTGATATAATATAATGATCTAGATAAAAAAAAGTTTAATACGTTATCCATGCCATGTTATTAATCAAAATAAAATGAACACATATAATGGGGATGATATAGTTAAAGAGTTACATGGGTAGGAAAAAATTACATTATCCATTTTTTAATACATTTGGAAACTTAGGAGCCAAAATAGAACTAACTCGATCTAAATTGAGTTATTCAAGAGAAATGTTGAAACTAGCTAGAAAAGGTGGAATGAAAAGAAAATATCACATTAGGGGTCTATAATTACTAGAATAGAAATATAATTATTGTAAATAGGTATACTATGAAATCATATGATAATAATATATGTAAATTACCATAATATGTCCCAACCCTAATCCTAATGCACTCATGAGGATGTGCATTTAGGGACAATGATGAACTAATAAGTCTTATAAAATAAATTATCAGTAAATAAATAATACAATTGTATACATATTACCAACCCAAATATCATCACACATTAACATGAGATGGTTATTTTGGAAAGAAACATAGAAACATAAAATATAAAATAAATTTTTGTAAATAAAATTTGATAAGTAAAATCTAAGAAATAGAGAAATAACTAAGAATGTGGAGAATGGATTCTATAAAATCTTATAGGTTTAGAAAATCCATAAATTCCATAAAGTTAATAAATTAATATTATATAATGGAATATCATAGGGTTAAATATCCAAAACAAACATATAATAGTTAGGAACTTTAGAAAAACACATTATCCCAATATTTTGATGTTATAAGAGACCAATATGACTAATAATAACATCTCAAGTATAAATAGTATTATCTATAATAATTCCAATTATTAAATTTTGAGTGTTTTGGGGGCCTTAAGGGTTTTATAAATGCTCTGTAATCCCTATGGTTTTGAAGGAGAGACTCTCCTTACTAATAATCATCATCTAGCCATGTTGTTCACCAATAAAGATGACAATAGAGTTTGGATCTTTTCAAACATATATGCTACAAATTCTAGGGTGAGAAGGAAAAGCTAAATGCTTCCAGATAAAACTAAAAGTATTTTATTTGAATTTTATCCATATAATTCAACAATCTTTTTTCAACTAGGGAAAAATAATGAGGGTCCCAAGATTTTTTTTTAAATATGGAAGACCTTGTTGATTTTATATATGACAATGAACTAGTAGATATGGAAATCAATGGTTCTAATTTTAAATTTTCAAATATAATATTTGGATATATATTAATCCAAGAAATATTGGATATATTTATACTATCTAAAGTGTTGCTTCTCAATCTGACTAGAACTCTTTTTATTATCCCAATAATTGGTTCATACCACAAATCTTAATTCATTAATTTTTAAGTTTGAGGAATAGTAGCCAATCATAATTTAATATTTGATAAAATGTTTCTCTAACATATATAATTATAGGATATGATAAATTAATGGTGGGATATGGAAGTGCAGGGATTAGTGACGGCTAGAGAATTTAAGAAGCTACAAAATATTAAACTTTGTTGTCCCCCAAAAATATCACTCATTTTTGGGACAACATTTGAACTATTTTGGTCCTATAGACCAAAATTGTCACTTCCCTTTTCAAAATTTGTCCTGGGTATTCAAATTCCTCATTTTTCAAGCTTCTCAAAAATCTATGGACTCTGCAAGCTTGAATCTATGGACTCTATAGGCTTGAATCTATGGACTCAACAGGAAAAGAAAATCTACGAACTCTACAGGTCAAGGTTCAACGGGCTTCACAAGTTGATTTCTATGGAATCTTTCAAGGTTAGATAAAATTATGAGCTTGGTTTCTATGGAATTTGTAGGCAGGTTCATTTCTACAAGTTCAAAGACTTATACAATCAGGTTCAAAAGTCTTCTCCAAACAGGTTCAATGCATTTGGTTCAACAGGTTTAAAAGCTCTCAACACAACTGCGAAGTTCAATCAACAAAGTTCATCACTTTGGTTCAATCAAATGATTCGCTAGTTGGTTTAAAGGCTTCATTTGAACCATTGAACCAAAGCTTGGTTTAACATTTGGTTCAATGCTTTGGTTCATTCAATTGGTTCATCAGCTTGAACCATCAGCTTGAACCATTTTAGTTTAAAGCTTGGTTTATCAGCTTGGTTCAACATTTAATTCAACCAAGTGGTTCAATGCTTTTGATTCATCACCTAGGTTCATCAGCTTCAGTTCACTTAGTTGGTTCATTGATGGTTGGTTCAATGCTTTGGTTCAATCAAATAGTTCATCTGCTTGGTTCATCAACTTGGTTTAACGGATTGGTTCAACGTTTGGTTCAACCAAGCGGTTCAATGCTTTGGTTCAATCAAATAGTTCACTCAATCAGTTCAAAGGAGTGGTTTAATATAAAAATTCAAAGAAGCCTCCTGAAGGACAAGTGCCCTTGTGGAGGGCACTTAGTCGACAAAAGTACCCTTTGAAAGGGTCATTTTCAAAGAAGGCCATAAAGGTAAATTCTTTAAATTTTTTTGTTTAAGGTAGAAAAAGGCATAATTCTTTCAGACTTTTGTCTAAAGGAATTCCTTTAGACAAAAAGTCTGAAAGAATTTAGACAGGCTGTGGGAAGAAAGCCCGAAGGAGATTTTTAAAGCCGAAAAACAAAACAATAATTCTCGTGGACTTTTTGTCCATAGGAATTTGTCTGTGGGAAAATATTGGTGAAAAAGCCCATGGGAGAGTCTGTGAGAGACTCTAAAGAAAAGGCCACCGAAGGACCCTGAAGGGCAGGTGCCCTTGTGGGGGACTCTCGGCTGCCAAATTGAAGGACATTTCCCTGAAGCCAAAGGGTCACCTTCCCTTCGAGAAGATGTAAAACAAGAAATTTGAAGGAAGATTTTAGCAACCCAAAGTGGATAATTTATAAAGGCCTGAAAGGGCAAGTTATTTCTAGGAAAGTACAAAATAGGAAATCCAAAAAAAGACCAAGGGGTGACGTGCCTGAAGACATCAAATTCTAGTACAGTGAACTAGCCATTGAAAGCGTATTAACAGGTGTGTGAGTGTCAATTTCAAAGCTCATAAAATAGCCATTGTTCTTTATAATCTATAGACCCAAATGCATTCAAAGGCTTTAAGGCTAAGACTAGTAGAAAGTGACTAAGGAACAGAATAACAAATTGAATCTAGGACCCGATTCAATTAACCAAAAATGGAGGAACGATGAATAAGGATCAAATCACCAAGTGGACATTGAAAGTTGCAAACTTTCAATAGCATGACTTGTTTCTCTGCATTGAGAAAAATAAATGGGTAGATGCCCCTAAATTCTAGCCTATCTTCTTAATAGATTTCAATGCAACATGATGTGTTACTATTCCCGAGTCCTTCTTGAAGAGGCTATATAAGGGACTCTATTTTATTGTAAATGGATCTCTTTTTGACAATCAAAAACAAAACTCTACCCAAATTGGAAGACATTACTGAGACTTTGAGCTTATATTTCTGATCATATTTTGTTATTGGAATAAGAAAGAAAGTGACTTTTTAGACTTTGTGCTGTGATATCTTTGTTGTTGCGGAAACTGTTCTTATGTCTTTTTCCTTGATATATTTTCTATTCCTTTAATTCAATAAGCAGAATTAGTGAAAGTAGTCAGGAAGGTGTCCTAAAGAGTCAATTGTGGAGAGACTTTATGCCCCCATAATTTACTTTAGTGTTTTTTCTTTTCATTTTTGTGTAAAGGACCTTGGGATGACTTTGTGCCCTCATTGTCCTTCATATCTTACTCTTGAGCAATTCAGGTGGAGACTTTGTGCTGCATCTCGATTTGCTGGTTACTACGTCCTTAGTTACATTTTTTTGTTACTACTAAGAGTATTCTTGTGGTTTACTGAATAGTACTTATGAAATAAGAGGAGTGCTTTCTGTCATTTCCCTTGAGTTTTTCCTTTGATCTACATGTATCATCTCTAAAAAAAGAGAGATGGATGGTTTGTCCTACCCTTGAGTATTATTTTATATTTATATATATAGCATATCTATAGGGAAGATTCTCTTGATGAGAGGAGAGATTAGTCCCCTTTTGATGTAGTAAACCTACACATTTGGATGACCAATCTTCTTACGTTGGCTGATCAGACCTATTTTGTTTATCAATACGTTGATCGATAAAATATTCAACCAATAGTTTTTGGCGACTCCGCTAGGGATATAACCCATTATCATTATAACCCTTATCCATTACTGACTTTGGCAACTCCATTTCATGTCTTACCCATTATCCATTTATAGCTTTACCATTTTCCTCCATCTCCATTATTTTATCTGGTCTACAAAATGAAAGCTATTGGGAAAGAGTGCACAATTTGAAGCCTCAAGCTTCAAGCTAAAGCTGAGCCAGTCCTTTTCCATTTTTGTCTTATAATCTGGCTACTCCATCTAGATTTGTTATCTCTATTTTTCTTAATTAAATCATGGCAGTTTGAGGCCCTTTGGGTAACTCTTTTGACCCACTCAACTTGACTCCACCTCTGCATGAACTCCCACGTAGTTCAAGAAAGAATTTCCCCAAATTTTTTGGTGATGGAATAGTTCACCCTGATGAACACATTGTAGCCTTTAGCATATCTTGTGGTGTTATAGGGGTGGAATTTGAAGACGTGGTAGTCAGGATTTTTGTGGAAACACTACAAGGTGCTTCTGTAGACTGGTTCTACCATCTACAAGCTAGATCAATGATTGACTAGGATACACTCAAAGCCAAGTTCAAAGCAAGGTTTAAACCTACATAAGATGCACATGCCTTATTGGCCCAGCTCACTCAAATGAAGAAAGAGCCTCATGAGCCTATGAGGGATATTATTTCCAAGTTCAACAAGTTGAGGCACAGGATTCCCATGGTCACTCAACTGACACCTCAAAACCTCAAATTCTTCTTCATCAATTCACAACTACCGAAAGTGAGTTTTCTACTGAGACATGCTGGTCAAATATATCTTATTGCAGCTCAAATTTTGGCCACTAAGGTATAATATGACCTTATCTTGATAGGAAAGATAAGGAGAGACCCAAATAGAAGCAAAACCTCTTCATCTTCTAAATACTCACCCACAGTCACCACTGACCCAATGGTATAGAAGCTGGCAAATGAATTGCTACCCTTAAAAAGGCAAATGGTATAAAGTATGTCTTTTACTCCTCTATATAAAGATATACCAAGGAGGACATTTCCTAATCAGCCATATCAAGGCAACGCTGCCAGAAGTTAAGGGCAACAAAATCATCTTCCTCCCCCATAGAGGAACCTTGCCCTTGAAGCACCTCTAACCAACTTAGTAGATGGATATTTGGAAATAGAACATGTTTCCTATTTTCAACCTGATTTTGAGCAAGAAAATGGCACTGATCTCTTCAGGGAGGATCTCAAAGAATCAGTTGGTGACTCCCACATTGGTTTCTTAAACTACCAGGATGAACCTAGAAGCAAAGGAGAAGCTATTGATGGATCATATGTAATGTTTATCAAGTCTAAGAACCAATCAGTCCAGCAAGCTGATAAAGGGAAGATAGAGGAGCAACCTCAACCAATAATTACAATTGCTAAGCATGGAACCACTCTACCTTTTCAATCAAATGATCTGGTGATCACCCAAAATGTAAGTACATCAATTTCACCTTCACCTTCTACTTCAATTTCACAAACCAACCCTCCTCCCATCCCTCCTAAAACCCAAAGGGTTGAAATTATTTCCTCTATTCCTAGTCTAATTCAGCCATTTGACATAATTGATCATGTCAAAAAGACCAAAATACAAATGTCTGAATTTGAATACTTGCAGTCCAATCCTGATCAATTGGATAAGTCGGTTAAATGTGTCAAGAACCAAACCATCCCTACAAGAAAAGAGGTTAAGAAAATAATTCTTGATTCCCCAAAGAACATGCCCATTCCAAATAATCTTGTCATTACCCCTCTAGCTACCCATGGGAAAATAGAACTTTCTATGTTTCCCTATTGATAAATGGTTATCATCTCAATAATTTCATCATTGATTTCAAGGCATCTGACAATGTCATGCCTAATAAATTAGCTAAGTCTCTAGGTCTCACACTGACCAAGACATTTGGGAGATGTTTCTCCATGGAGAACAAACAATTAACATTGCTAGGACAAATCAAAGATGCCCAATTTGCATTGGTAGCCTTTCCAGACAAGAGAATAAAGATGATTGTCTTGGTGGCTGACATCCTAGCATCCTTGGCAGTTTGCTTGGATGAAATTTCTGCAAGGATGTGGGAGGAAAACTAAGCATGGACTTGTCTAAGGCAAGGATCCCAGTACAAGGCAAAATGAAGAGATTGCTCCCTAAAAAGGAGGCAAAATATGTGGTCACCCAAACTTCAGCCTCTGCAGCACAAATTCTATTTGATTCTTTAGGCAGGGGTAATTATTTCTTGACCATAGAGAATGTTCATGTTTCTACAGATGAAATTCCCATAGTTGACAATCTAGGAATTGATCCAAATAAGACTTCAGGAGAATTGGTAGGGTGCACTACAAATAAGGAAGGATCTTCCATCTCTAATGAAGAGAAATTTGATAGAAGATCAGCTTCTGATGATGCTTGGATCATAAAATCTAATGGCAGAAATTCTTCCATAGCTAGATGCAAATCTCTATTTCTCATATTGAAGATTGCTTAAGATGAAGAGATCAAACTCCTCCACATAAAAGGAGATGCTAAACTGATAATTTGTCAGGAGTTTGATGTAGACAAACCAATCATGTGCTGGACTGAACTAGAAGAATGATTTATTATGGTAATAGACCATGCTCCTACAAATCAAAATTAGGCAAAGGAACCCTTCACCAAGAAAGAAAGGAGTTATGGCTTTCAAATTGAAGACCACATCCTGCCATGGGGTAAGAAGAAGATAGAGACAAGAGGAAAATGCAAAAAATTGGTTTCTTGGTGGAGAGTTCCATTTGCTTGTCACCAATTCTAGGGACAAAATGGTTTCCTACTATTTTACCAAGATAGAGCACTATTTTCACTATCTCTCAAGAAGCAGCATCTGAAATACTTCAATTCTTGAAGTATTAGATCATTTCATCTGTATATATGTATATTTGTACAATTTTTAATTCTATTTTGTTTTTGTTTATTTCCTTTTTTGATGCCTTTCATTTCTGGGTAACATGACTCTATATCCCAATGGCATACTTGAAGACATTAGATATTCTAGATTGTACTCCCTTCAATTCTTTTTACAATTGATAGAAGTTCCCCAACTGGAGCCAGTTGTTGTCCTCCAAAAATATCACTCATTTTTGGGACAACATTTGAACTATTTTGGTCCTATAGACCAAAATTGTCTCTTCCCTTTTCAAAATTTGTCTTGGGCATTCAAATTCCTCATTTTTCAAGATTCTCAAAAATCTACAGACTCTATAGGCTTTAATCTATAGACTCTGCAGGCTTGAATCTATGAACTCAGCAGGAAAAGAAAATCTACGAACTCTGTAGGTCAAGCTTCAATGGGCTTCACAAGTTTATTTCTATAGACTCTTTTAAGGTTAGAGAAAACTACAAACATGGTTTCTATAGACTCTATAGGCAAGTTCATTTCTATAGGTTCAAAGACTTCTACAGTCGGGTTCAAAAGTCTTCTACAAACAAGTTCAATGCATTTGGTTCAATAGGTTTAAAAGCTATCAACACAACTATGAAGTTAAATCAACAAAGTTCATCACTTTGGTTCAATAAAATGGTTTGTTAGTTGGTTCAAAGGCTTCATTTGAATCATTGAATGAAAGCTTGGTTCAAAATTTGGTTCAATGCTTCAGTTCATTCAATTGGTTCATCGACTTGAACCATCAGCTTGAACCATTTTAGTTCAAAGCTTGGTTCATTGCCTTGGTTCAACGTTTGATTCAACCAAGCGGTTCAATGATTTTGATTCATCACCTTGGCTCATCATCTTCAATTCACTTAGTTGGTTCATCAATAGTAGGTTCAATGCTTTGGTTTAATCAAATAGTTCATCTGCTTGGTTCAAAGCTTGAACCATCAGCTTGGTTCAATGGAGTGGTTCAATAGATTGGTTCAATGTTGGGTTCAACCAAGCGGTTCAATGCTTTGGTTCAATCAAATGGTTCACTCAATCAATTCAAATGAGTGGTTCAATGCAAAAAATCAAAGAAGCCTCCCAAAGGACAAGTGCCCTTGTGGAGGGAACTCGGTCGACAAAAGTACCCTTCGGAAGGGTCATTTTCAAAGAAGGCCACAAAGGTAAATTCTTTCAAAAAAATTCTTTAAGGCAGACAAAGGCATAATTATTTCAAACTTTTGTCTGAAGGAATTCCTTCAGATAAAAAGTTTGAAAGAATTTAGAAAGGCTATGGGAAGAAATCCTGAAGGAGTTTTTCAAAGCTGAAGAAAAAAATGATAATTCTCAGGAACTTTTTATCCACGAGAATTTGTCTGCAGACTTTTTATCTACAGGAAAAGCCTAGGGAAAAAGTCTGTGGGAATGTCTGTGAGAGACTCAAGGCCACCGAAGGACCCCGAAGGGTAGGTGCCCTTGCGAGGGACTCTCAGCTGCCAAATTGAAGGACATTTCCCCAAAGTTGAAGGGTCACCTTCCCTTCAGGAAGATGTAAAACAAGAAATATGAAGGAAGAATTTAGCGACCCAAAGTGGATCATTTCTAAAGGCCCAAAAGGGTAGGTTCTTTCTAGGAAAGTGCAAAATAGGAAAGCCAAAAAAAGACCAAGGGGTGACGTGCTCAAAGATGTCAAATTCTAATACAGCGAACTAACCCATTGAAAGTGTATTGATGGGTGTGTGAAAGTCAATTTCAAAGCTCATAAAATAGCCATTATTACTTGTAATCTATAGACCTGAATACATTCAAAGGCTTTAAGGCTAAGACCAGTAAAAAGTGACTAAGGAATAGAACAAAAAATTAAATCTAGGACCCAATTCAATTAACCAAAAAAGGAGGAATGATGAAGAAGGATCAGATCGCCAGGTGGACATTCAAAGTTACAAACTTTCAATAGTATGACTTGTTTCTCTGCATTGAGAAAAACAAATTGGTAAATGCCCCTAAATTCTAGCCTATCTTTTTAATAGATTTCAACACAACATGATGTGTTACTGTTCCCGATTCCTTCTTGAAGAGGCTATATAAGGGACTCTCTTTTATTGTAAATGGATCTCTTTTTGACAATCAGAAATGAAACTCTACCCAAATTGGAAGGCATTACTAAAACTTTGAGCTTAAATTGCTGATCATATTTTGTTATTAGAATAAGAAAGCAAGTGACTTTTCAGACTTTATGCTGTGATATCTTTGTTGTTGGGGAAACATTTCTTATGTCTTTTTCATTGATATATTTTCTATTCCTTTAATTCAATAAGCAGAATTAGTGAAAGTAGTCAGGAAGGAGTCCTGAAGAGTCAACTGTGGAGAGACTTTGTGCCCCCATAATTGCCTTTACTGTGTTTTCTTTTCATTTCTGTGTAAAGGACCTTGAGGTGAATTTGTGCCCTCATTGTCCTTCGTATCTTACTCTTGAGCAATTTAGGTGGAGACTTTGTGCTACATCTTGATTTACTGGTTATTACGTCCTTAGTTACATTTTTCTATTACTACTAGGAGTATTCTTATGGTTTGTTGAATAGTACTTTTGAAAGAAGAGGAGTGTTTTCTATCATTTCCCTTGAGTTTTTCCTTTGATCCACACACATCATATCTAAGAAAAGAGATATGGATGGTTTGTTTTACCCTTGAGTATTATTTTATGTTTATATATATATATATATATATATATATATATATATATATATATATATATATATATAGATATAGCATATCTATATGGAACCTTCCCTTTATGAGAGGAGATATTAGTCCCCTTTTGATGTAGTAAAATTACACATTTGGATGGCCAATATTCCTACTTTAGCTGATCAGACCTATTTTGTTTATCAGTATGCTGATCGACAAAATATTCAACCAACAAACTTAACATGAAAAATGGAACATGTAGACTTTAAAAAATATTTTTGACCAAAATGAGAAGATAAAATAAGAGTTAAAACTTCTTAAAATTATTATCCAAAGTAAGGGTATATACCAAAACCTCTTCTAAAGAGATAAAGTCTTGATTAGTGAGTTCTACTCTATAGAGGCCAAAGAGGAAGTCTTAAGGAGGCATGAATAAGGGAACATATTTCTTGAAGGAAGGTGACATAAAATTTAAATTCTTAAAAATATCTCCTCTAAATTTCAAAACCTTGAACATGATAAGTGTTAATTAATAATTATGGTTTAAAATGGTCATATATATAATCCATAGAGGAAGAAATAATTTCCTTTTTTAGGGATCTCCTTTATAAGGAAACCTAGTATATGTTAGAAAAGGATAGGGACATCCTAAATCTATTTTCTGGGACATCTTGAATCTACTTTCTATCACCATCATCTAATCACATAACAATATTATTGTTTTCCTTTCCATGGGGAGGATATTAGAAATGAAATATTTAAAATGGAAGGAGACAATGATCCTGATCCTGATGGTTTTCACCTTTTTGTCTTCCAATGTTTTTTTTGGATGTCATTCAATGGGATTTTGTGGATACAAAAAAGTATTTTATTCACTCATGATAAAAAAATTTAACAAACTTTCATTGTTCTCATTCCCAAAAAAATGAGAGGGGGGGGGGAATATTTTAAATATTTCAAACCAAGTAGTCTTTGTAACAGCATCTATATGACCTTATCCAAGATTATAGCTCTTAGGCTCTAGGTTATTTTACCTCACTTGATTTCTATCCATAAAGGTGATTTTTTTTGGAAGATAGATTACAAATAGTGTGGAAACACTCCATAAAGATATTCATTTCATTCAAAAATCTAACATAGTAGGGATTTTCCTCAAAATTAACATAGAAAAAGACAATGATAGTGTCTCATGGATCCTTATATGAAAAATTCTTGAGAGACCTAGTTTCCATTCAAATTTAAGGAACCTTATATTTTATTTCATCACCATACCTATATTTTCAATTTTCATGAATGTTTATATAATAGGTTTATGTTTGGAAGAAAGGGGTTTAAGATTGGGATATCCTCTTTATCCATAGATTTTCATCCCTATGGTTGAATCAATCAAAATAATATTTAAGAAATCATGACTAAGTGTAATTTTTAAAGTCTTGTCTATTGATCCAAAAATTTCCATCTTTAATAAAAAAAATTGGATGATAGTTTTGTGGACACCTAAATTAAATTTAGAGTCCAAATTCACCTAAAACCTAGTAATCATTCTTCTTAATATAATTTATGACATCTCCTTACAAATTCAAATAATTGAATAAATCAAATTAATTAATTGTACAAACTTTTAAATCCTTGTTTAAATATTAAATCAATATTTTACACCTCACCCAACACCTTCCACATTATTCTCTCTCACATGATTACACATCCCAACCAAATCCACATTCACCTCAAATTCTTTTGAGATACCCTTTGAGTTGTCAAAAAGTTTGACTCATTCTTGATGACTCAATTAACCATTACCATACTTCTCTCAACTAGTTGAAATGGTCATCATCCTCATGGGTGAGGACTCATTAGCCATTGTAGGTTATTTGGATCATTGAAAAAATACAAATAATCTTCCACCATTGGATCTTCCTCAATAAAACTATAAATAAACATGAAAACCATAATTTTCATCCATCTCAACTTATTCTAATGAAGTGTTATCCAATTCATAAGAGAACCAAAGCAAATAAAAGCATCCAAAAACCCTTTTTCACCAAAATTGTAGCCATTCTCCTCTACATTGTAAGGGTGAGCAACCACATTTTTGAAGACAAAATCAAGTTTACATCGTAATGGATGAAACTTTCATGTTTAAGGTATAATTTTTCATTCACTATTTTCTTTATTTGTTACTATATCTTAGGTTGAATTTATCTTAAATTAAGATTAGATAATTAGTTGATTTCTTAAAAAATTTAGATTTAGTTCATACAAATTTGATTGTGGAATAATTTTTAGTTTAGGAAGCTAAATTAATGAAAAAATACTTTAGATTATGTAGGGTTCTAGTGTCAATCTCTCAACTTCAATAAATTTTATGTTTTCATTCTCAACACTCAATTTTCATGAAAACAAGCAGTTTCTACCATCATGAACTATCAATAAAAGGTCCTCCCAATAACCTATCTTTTTATGTCATTTCTTAAAGGTAGATTGGAACTCAACTATTAAAAATCCATTATAGATAGATTTCAATTTAAATTGGTAGGCTATAAAGGTAGTTTCCTTAATCATTATGGAAAATTTAAGTTACTTAAGAGTTACCTACAAAGTTTTCCTATATAACTCATCTCCTTGTTTAAGGTACCAAGGAAAATAGTTGAGAAGATCAATAAAATTAAAATATTTTTTATATGGAAGGGGTGGAATATAAAAATAAATTCCACTTGGTGGCATGGAATATTGTTTCCTTACCAAAATATCATGGAGGCCTAGTTTTGAGAAATATAAAAACTATGAACAAAATTATTCAATCCAAAATGGGATAAATATTATTAAATGAAAACAAATTATGAATTGACATCATCAAATCCAAGTACATGGGTCATAGATAAGCTTTTACCTTTCTCACCTTATAATCTCCCTCACATGGATTCAACTTTGGAAAAAACCTTGTTAAAATCATAATTTATTGGGAAAGGGGTGAATATGGAATAAGGGGGATGTAAAAAAAGTGTTTTTATTGGGTGATACATTACTTCTCATCAAACCTATAGGTTTCATCATTCTTAAGAAAACTCTTAGCCTAAAACATACAATAAACTTGGGGAAGAATGTTAGTGACTATTTGAAAGACAATGATGGGAGAAAAGTTTAGATCACTCTTTATGTTTATTCCTTTAACCATAATGAGTTATATAGAATTAATTATATTCATTAGATTCTTAGAAAAATCATAGTTTTCAAGTCCCAAAAGAGGATGAATTGATTTGGGTAGCTTCAAAGGATAAGTGTTACAACATTAAATCTAGTCATCTTGTGGAATTTATCCTAGTTTTTAATGGTTTCACTTGGAGTTACCTATATGAGATTTATCTCATCCCTAAATGAAACATATTTTTATATTCATTAACTCAAAACAAGATTCTCTATGTGGATAACCTTGTGCATAGAGGTTTCATCCTACCAAATATATGTGTTCGTTATGAATCCAAGGTTGAATATGTCATCCATATTTTCTTGTGTTATTAATTATCCCTTAATATTTTTTAGTTATTTTCTCTTTGTTTAAAGTTTTATGGGTTAGAACAAACCTTTTTTAATTTGATCATTCAATGATGTAACCCTTTTACTTCAGTCAACCTATAGAAGTTGTGAAATATTCATCTTCCCAACTTATATTGGGTATTTGGAAAGAGGGGAAATTTTGGATTCTATAGAATAGGGAAAAGTATTCCATGATAGTGATATTTTGTATTTTGGATGACATTAATGAGAAAATGTCATCCAACAGAAGGAATAATCTTTCAAAAGTGACAAAGTCCAAGGAAAATGTTATTAAAAATTTGGATATATTAATTCTTAAATAAACTAATAAATATATTATAAAAGTGAACAAGAACTAGATTAAATGGAAAATAACTTCCCACTCCATGGGCCAAGATCAACTTTGATGGATTATCAAAATATAATCTAGGTAGATAGGGAAGAGGAGGATTTTTTCAAAGAAAAATGTAGAACTCATACAAGCCTATGTGGGACATCTAGGAATTCAAATTAATCATGTGGTGGAAATGAGTATAACCTTGTGGGACATCCATGTTTCTAACAAAAATAATATCAAGTTATTGGTCATTGAATATAACTCCCAAAACATAATAAATTTTCTCAAAGGAACCTCATCCCCTAGTTAGACCATCACAAAATCAATCTTTGAGTCATTAAGTCATATGTATATTTTTGAGGATACCTCAATAAAAAAAATATACACAAAAGTTAATAAATGGGTGGATTATTTTTTCAATCTAGGAGAATCTGTCCCCTACATTCTTAAATGGACAATAGTTAAGGACCTTTCTCCTTCCATCAATCATATTATAAAGAATGAAGACACAATTAAATATTTGGTACTTAGGCCCTTGTGAATGGTATATAATGTCTTTCCAAGCTAGTGGGACCTTTAATTACCCAATTATGTTAGTCACATATAGATTCATTTGGACACACAATGAGGAAATCATAGGTAAAATCATTGTCAAATAAGGGATGATAAGAATTTATGGATTGCCTCATGTGAATATGATTATAAATTTATTATCATGGAATGAAATGCATTGGTATAGTTACCACCTTATGATATATTATTTAAAGTGTTGGCCTTCAACACATTTTATGAGTGTTGATTTTCAATTTCCTTCCAAAACATTTATCATTTTCACCTAGTTCATTTATCATAATATCAAAAAGGAGAGTAGAGGAGAGGGAAAGTATCCCTTGATTATTGAAGAAACTATGGGAGGATATTGTCTAAGGGTTAACTTCATCAAGTTAAGTTTTATAAAAAAGATAACTATATGGAAAATTATTAAGAGAGAAGATATAGGGAACTACATTTAACATATTAAGGGCCACAACCCATGGATCTTTATGGATTTTGAAAAAGCTTGGAATAATAAAACAATTAACATCAGAGGAGTATACATTATGATGTTTGCATAATATATCCAGAATAAGTGACATGGATACTAATGGGCTTAAAAAAATAACTATATAAGACATACAGATGAGGATATAAATTCTTTTTTAATAATAAATAAAGGATTCATGAGTGGGATGATGGAGTAGTTAGGACATCTATTCCTACTCAATGGGTGGAAGTATATAATCAAATCTTGAAATATATGACTATGGAAGGTAGGTTTAGAAAAATGTATTCTTATGATTTTTAATTACTTAATCACTTTAGGATAAAAAATTGATGAGCATTTTATTTTTCCTCCTTTTATCCTTAGAAACTCTATCTTTGAATTTTAAGATGGGAAATTTGAGTCTCCTATTCAACAATCCATGATCCTTTTTTTGCAATGTGCCCTAGTAGCCATTATCTAAAAGGAGATTAAAGCCCACCCTACCTTTATATATTCATTATACAGGGGAGTGGTGAATCCACCCATCAACCCTTTTAGGTAGAAAGGTCCTCCTTAAAGAGATCTTAAGACTTTTACCATTAAAATCCCCCATACTACAAGCAATGACATAGATAAGGATTTCTTTGTTATCCAAAATAGTATTTCCAAATCAATATTATGTTTTGAGGTCCCTATACCCTAGAAAAAATTTGAAATCTATGACAACCTCATGGTTTCACCCTAAGTCAAAGCCAATCAAAGGGAAAGTTAAGAGTAGTCTCCATAACTTGAGACTATAAATCTTGATGATGGTTATACTGACCCTTTTGTGGTCTTTCATACATCTTATTTCATTGATATAAATTTTAAGGGAGATAAATCTGAGTTAAGTGAGTCCACCCCTAGACTAAAGGGGAAGCATAATAAGGGGAGAGAAAAAGACTAAGAATATAGAATTAAGAAATTAGAGAAATTCCTTAGATTGAAAATGGGTATAATAAAGGGTACCTTTAATGAAAACAAGAAACTATGAAAAATATTTTAAGGACATAAAATTACACATGTCCAAGGAGAAAAACACCAAAAAAATATATCCTCAAGAACATTATTCTCATTGGGAATCTTTCTAAGAAATTTTATAGATTAATAAAGACATGAATGATAGTAAAAACAACTAAATATAGTGGAAAAGGAAGTGTATTCTACCAAAAGGAAAGTGGATCAAGTGATCTCAATTAGTAATTCTAGCATCCTAAATTTAACTAGGATAATTAATAACCCACAAGATAATTTTAAAAATTTGAAAAAGACATTGAAAAAATCCCTAACAAGAGAACATGTGGTAATGAAAGGAATAAGGAAGAAGATATGGAGATGACCAAAGAAAATTCATTTTAAAACTAGTTCCAAGTGTTTAAGGAAGATTAGGTGGCAGTGGAGATCCTTTGTGACTATTTTTTTATTTAACATCCTTCTAGGTCTTGTCACATTTATTTATGATCCATTGAGTAGAGGTGGTTTTTATTTTGAATTTATGTTATAGTTTGGCCTCTATGGATTTTACCTAGATTGTCCATTTTCTACTTTTTATTGTTTTTACTATCATTCCCTATATTTTTTATTCTTGTAAAATTTAATGGGCCCTTCTGAAACCCATATTTTACCAATAATAAAAAATATATGATAAGTGAAATAATTGAACTAAAATTAACACATACATACATCAAATTGACTTTCCTCTTTTAAGATTGCATGTAAATACCTTAGCCTTGATTTTTGAAACCCTAAAAAATGCATTCAAAAACCCTAAATACATAAGGATAAAAATAAATAAAATCAATGTAGGAATATTTAGGAGAGTTTAAAAACATAAATATGTATAACTCTTGTAAAATATGGTAAAAAGGAAGGAAATATAGAAAACCTTTAAGCAATGTCTAAATTTGATTTATACAATTTAATGAAGGTGATGAAGGAGATAAAATGGGATGGATATCCATAAATATAGGTAAAATAGGTTTGAATTTTCGAAAGAAAAAAATGGTAAAAAATTAATTAAAGCATATAAGGTAAAACAAGACTAGATATCTACAAAGGAAGGAATAGATTAGGTCTGAACAACCTAAATAAAATAAAATAATTTTTCAATGTCCTAAACATAAATAAGTTAAAACATATAAAAATAAATAAATTATCAAGAGATAATATTGTAAAAAATTAAAGATGTATCTTCTATTCAAGTGTTCCATGTCTAAAGGGGAACCTATAAACACTAACATCTATCGCAATGAAAACTTGTATTGAATATATGGAAAAATGGAGATAAATAAAACGGGACATATTTAGAAAAAAGTCTATGTATCAATGGTAAAATTCAAGTATATATAAAATGTGGTCTCATCATATTAAAAACACTTTCTTTTCTAGAAGTAAGAAATCCTAATTAGTTCAACAAATCTAAGAGCTTTCAACATAAATGGTCATAAATAAATTGTCCTAAAAATCTATAACTTGGGTTAACTATTGAAATATATATATATATATAT
Organism: Torreya grandis; assembly: GCA_037957365.1. Lineage (NCBI taxonomy): Eukaryota > Viridiplantae > Streptophyta > Pinopsida > Cupressales > Taxaceae > Torreya > Torreya grandis. Next base: position 135,092 of record JARHVA010007622.1, on the reverse strand, counting down.
ATATATATATATATATATATATATATATATATATATATATATATATATATCCCATGAAGGATTGGTGTGAGAAAATTTAAAATATCCTACCTTTCCAAAATATCTTCCCACTTCTTTAGGACCCCAATAGAGCCATCAGTCATTGAAAATGTTTGGTACTATTGATTCTTCTAATTACCTCATAGGTGCTCTTCAGTGTTGATGAACACTTCTAATTTTAGGATTCAAAGAATCCAAGGCATGAGTTATAGTTTATGATAATTTTGTGATGTTTGTGGTGGAATAGAAGAAAATTATGGGAACTATCCACAATATTTATTTAATTTGGTTGTTGAGAGCCACCAAAATCTAAATCCTTGAGCCAATTCAATCCCACAAGTTAATCTAAATGGATATTAGAAATGATATGTAAACTAGGTGAGTTTTGATTTAAAAAAATAGAAAAGGGAAGGGTGAGGCAAAAAAGAGAGCATGAATTCAAATTTCCATCTCAAGCATTATGACAAAGTTCTAATTAGTTTGAGAATACATGAACCATTTTATGGTGTAAAATAGTATAAACTCATACTACATCAAAAAATAGGCAAGATTTGAAGGAGATATATAAACCATAAGTAATAACCAAGTTTAATTTAAAAGTTTTATACTATAACCTAAATAACATATGCACATCTAAATGTAGAGAAAATAAAATGAAGTATACCTAAGATATTTTTAGTTAATCTAGAATTAGCACAAATTAATAGCCCCATGACAAAAAATGTAGCTCAAAATGTAGAGAACCAATCAAATTGAAGACAACAACATGCAATTGAGAGACAACATTGGCTTTCAACAAACTATTCAAACAATATTTTCAAAATTCCTTAGTTTTATTAAATGCTCTTTTGTATACAAATGGCTCTTAGTCTCTCCCTTTATAAAATGGTAATCTTTGCCTATTTATAGGAAACATAGGTAGTATATCGGTTATCTTCTCAAAATATCTATGGTATGATAAATGCACATGTACTTAATTAAAATATTACAATGCAAAATGCTTTTTATGCCAACCTTGACAAAAGGACTAATATATGCTAATAGACTAGCTTATATATTATAAAAAAATAATTTTATGTTACAATGGTGGGTCCCCTAGGTTATTGATTGAGGATGTTCTTCACCTTAGTATATTTTTCTCTAATTAGCTCAAAATTTATTACAAGTTCCATTAAACAATCCTCTTCTTGACCTACCAATGTGTTAAATTCTTTGTCACTCTTGGATTTAAGTTCCTAAATGCATTGGGACTCTACAATTTGCTTCTTTAATGTCATGATGGTATCAAGGACCTTCTAATTATCTTTGATAAAATATCCTTGGTTGTCCTTGATGTTTTGGATGAAGGTACTAACCCTTTGCTTAAAATATTCATCATCCATTAGCCTATTTCATTGGTCTTAGAAGAGCTTACCAATAGTGCCTTTAATAGCTTCTCCATTCTTGTTATCAATCCTTTATCCTCCTCCATGAAGTTGTTGACACTATCACACAAGTTGTTCAAGTCTAGTATGTTATCTTCAATGACTCCTAGGAGGGCATGAAAATGATTCAACTTGATGATCTTGATTCCTTGAACTTGCTTGGTGTGATGGACATTTATCAATTCAGTTGCTTGATCTCTAGATTTATACCACTAAGTGATTAATGCCTATGATTTCCCAATTTTATGGGTCAAGGTATTCGATCTGAGTTTTAGGGCCTTCAACCCTTAAAAGTTGTCAAATAAGGACTTATCTAGTAGCTTAATTATATCCTTAGGGAATAAAAATGTAATTTATGCTTCTAAGTCTTTCTTATCCTTTTATAGATTGGTGATCTTCTATTGGATCCCCTAGATTCTAGCCAAGTTCATTGCAAATTGGGATAGTACCAAACTTGCCACATCCTCTTGATGGATAGGATGCTCCCCTATTTCTTGCCCTTGTCTAAGAGTTGGGTCTAAAAAATGTTCTACCATTTTAAAGGTGAGATCCTCAGTGTAAATGTTAGTTTTAATGGTTGTGACCCTTTAAAACCCTATTGTATCTATATTATACATGACAGTGGTCACTGGTTCAGAGGGTTTGGATTTTTCTAAGGTTTAAATCCTAGTTCCATTTGATGCTCTTGGGTATTTTATTTTCTTGCCACTTTCTTTGGCTTCTTGAACAATTCTTATTTCTTATTTCTCCTTCATGAGCTCCTTGATCTAGGGGTTGACATTGTCAAGGGGATATTCACCTGTAGGGCTAGTAATTGCAAGTGAATGTGATTGAAAAGGAACCTTTTGGATTTTTCCATAAATTAACTAGTTAGGAATGACAAGCCCTTATATGGATAACTCATCACTAAACAAATTTACTTCACTGGTGGGATGGGTTTATGCCACCTTTAGTCTTTTAGAAGACCTAGGTATAAGGGCCTACTTATCTTCCCTCTTCTTTTGTGTGATAGGGATTAATTCTGATGCCACATAATTTCCCTTTTCTTCTTCACCTATTTGAGGTCCCTCAATTTAAGCCACCTCAACTATTGCTCCCTCAAATTCTTGATCAGACCCACAGGTCTCTACAAGTTCCTTGAGGAATTCATCCATTGTCTCATATGGTTATAGGGCAACCATATCAAAGTGTTCCACTGGAGAAGATGGTTTTGGAGGCTAGGTTGATGATGAAGGTCCTTATATTGTCCTTTATTCTAGTTTCTTCTCACTAAGTCCTTGAATTTGGAGTGCTTATTATTATGGCTAATTTTAAGGTGATATAGAAGTGGAATATAGTAGATGATACTATAATGGGTTCATTTTCCATCTCTCCCTAGTTGGTTTCTCTTCTCTTTGTAGTATGTGTTTAATCTTGAAACCATGTTGCCTACACCTAGCAATGACTTCCCAAAATTCCATATCTTTGGTGTAAAAATGGTCATATGGACCAACCTTGTGATCATAGGTTACATTGGTTATTTTTTTTTACTATAAATGAGGGATAACCTTGTTATTGGGGTCCCATTCCTTTAGGTCATCCTTCTAAAAGTAAAAGGCATCCTTATGTCTAAACATGATTTCCAATTATTTCCAATCCTAGATCAAAGTTTTGCCAATCAAGAATGGAAAAGGATGAAGAATGCCCTTCCTTTTTTCCTTATAAACATTATCAATTCCTTGGAAGATTTGGTGAGCAATTTCTTGCTCAGCCAACTTGAGGGGAACATAGATAAGCAACCTAAATGGTTGGGTCATGACCCCTTCTATTTTGATAATGGTACAATATGGATAGTACCAAATATCTCTCATGAGTTAAACATACATCTTGATAAGAGGGTGCATCTTGGGCATTGGGTTCCCTATGATATTCTTGACCAAACTAGGGTATATACAATCATAAATGAAATACATATGAAATCTATACTTAAATATGTGCAACTTCACATAGTGATGAGAAATGGTAATTTTATTATGAGAGGACCAATTATTAACACCAATAATATGAGTGGATGAATTTAATGAGTCCACTAGGTAGGGCATCATGGTGAATTTTTAGATTGTCCTTCTCTTAATGCCATAAAATTATCTCCCTAATTGGATGCTAATCAGCTCTCCAATAGGTGGAGTTAGCTTCTCTTCCACCATGAAATATATGTAGGAAACTCATCTAAGGTCGATATAGGTTTTAGTGGCTACCCATGAAGCTCTAAAAAATAGGGTCATAATGATCCTAATTCCTTCTCTAAATTCAATGATAAGGATTTTACCATCATGGCTCTTAGTTATATTAATTCTTTGGATTAACTAAGGTCTCAAGATAACATCTAGATTATGCTGGGTAGTCCATTCTTTGATGGAGGGGAGGTCTATATGATCTCTAGAGAGCTTTTATTAGCCTTCAAAATCTACTATGGCAATATAGGCAATTATATTTGACACTCCTTCTTTCATGATCTAGACATTTTCTATTCTATAATAAAAAAACAAGGGTGCAAGGATATCAATGCAATGCAATACCTCAGTTTAGTAGAAAATTGATGAAGACCAATCATTTAGATTGTAACTAGGTCCTCAAAATTCCTCTTGGTGATTTCCACCCTTTACTCATTAGATAATAGAGGTTGCAACTCCTCAATTATAAAGAAAATATCAAACCAATTCTTCATGCCATTGGCTAATGCCCTTATATCCAATTTAATATCTCCAAATCATCTCCCTTCATGTTCTATAAATAGATACATATATATCTCATCTTTTATGTATTTCCCTATCAATTCCATGATCTTAATTGCATTGAAATACGATTGGTCTTGATGCTCAGGATAACACTTTAAGCTTGCTTAATGTAGTTATGTCCTTAATAGTTAAGTTTTGAGGTCTAAGTTGAGGTTTAGGGATTTAAGCTACTTTGGTAGGCTTTTTGAGGCTTTAATGGTGAAGGTGATAGATTTTATAAATGTATTCATGTCCTAGATCTTATGGATGACACCACTTTAAATCCTATCTTTTCAGGCATGCTAAATCTTAGGATTAATCTTTAGTGCTTACATGGAATTTGTGTGGACCTCCTTAAGCTTGTTCCTATGGCACTTTTATGGGAATCCCTTTGAAAATTATATATTAGCTTTTAAATAAATCCTTTTATGTCACTCTATTAGATTATTATTATAAGATGAAGGTGAGCCTTTGATTAAGATCTTAAAGGTCCTTTTTAATTGGTCACTTAGATCTTGGATGACCCAATTATGCCAACTGGCACATTCTAGCCTCCTTGGGAAAAGTCCACCATCACTTCATACCATTTGATTAAGATTAGTGATGGAATGAGAACCATTGATCATGATCTATGAGGTCAAAATTGATTTGTTGAGAGGTTGGATATGGTTAAATTTGATAGTCTCACTAACATCAATGGCGTCCTTACAAATGTCAAATAATAAGAGTGTGACTATCAAATTTAATCTTGTGAGGTTATTTTATCCAAATGATAGTGTGACACATGTTGAATTCTTGGTTCTCTCTAGACTTTGGGGTCAATGCCTTCCATTAGATCAAGCTAGGTGATAAATGTGAACTATTGATAGTGATCTGAGACATCTTCTTTGATTGGTTCATATTCAAGGCTCTTTGATTTTGAATTGTAAGATCAAGATCACCAAGTGAATTGTGGATAGTCCAATCCAGTAAGATGCACAAACATTAAGTTATTTTGTGATGCACATAGGCTTAAGCTAAGGGATTAGCATTAAAAAATACTATGATCTAAGTTTTAATGTGATAAGTATAAATTTTAAACATTTAGAGGGTACCCTTTTGGATTCAGAATAAAATTTTAGACAGGGTTTATTTTTAAGGCCTCACTAACATTAAATATGTCCTCATAAACATCAAATAATTAGAACATGATCATCAAAGTAAATTCCATAAAAATTTTTACAGTGAGTAGGTTTTAGTATGTAGTTCATCCAAGGATGATTTCATATTGTTGGATTGAGGCTCTGAGAAGTAAGATCTTTTAGATCTACAGCCAAGTTAAAAAATTAAATTATATAATGGCATGTGTATTGATTCAGACTAAAGTTTAGGATCCTTGAGGCATCATCTATGTTGAACAAATGCCAAGACATTTCAAGATTAAAACTTAGGCTAAACATTGATAAGGTCTAAGTCTAGGATGAAAAGTGGGTATGTGGACATAATATTTAACAAGGTTAGGAGGGATTTTAAAAGGGGTAAGGAACATAAAAGGGGACTTAAGTATAGTCTTATGTCAAGGTTCAGGCATGTTTAAAAACATAACCGAGGCTTAATGTAAATTTAAACTTAGGGTCTTTTTAAAAGGACTAATTCTTGATAAATTTTCTCCCTTGAAAATTGAATTTGAATCCTTAGGGTTTTTTTGATCAGGAACCCTACCTTCTTCCATGAAAACTACACTTATCCATCCAAGGGTAATCATTAGTAGAGTTATCTCATAAATCATAATTAAACACCCAAGGACCCATCCCTTTTTAGGTAGATGATCTTCAAATTCTAAGATAATAAGCTCATGAAATCTAGACTAGGATACAAATGTTTTGAAACATTTGCAAGGGTCCCTATTTTGTAAATCAAAAATAAATGAGGTATGTTGGTCCCAAAAACAATAGTGACTCACAAGGGAAACACAAAAATATTTTATAACCTATAAATTCTAGTTTAAAAGCAACACATAAGTCATTTATCTCCTTTTATCCACATATCCTTACTTAGGTCAATTCAATGTTGAAACAAATTTCAAATGTATAGAATTCAAATCCTCATGTTAGAGCCTAAACATGTTATGTGTGTTATTTGATTCCACTTACTAATTTTCATAAGACTTCAAGGAACAAAATTCAAGTTCATATCTTTTTTACCATTGCATTTGACTTTGAGAAATATTTAGATATTATTTTAGGAATAGTTACTCTTAGTTTAGGGGTGGCTTGTATATTGCTCTACTGCTAGCTAGGCATCCATAGCCCTAATAGAGATACATTTTCTTCACTCATGGCCTTGTTCCACTACAAAATAGGCATACATAGCCTCGGTGGAGGTTACCTAAATCACCTTTGACTTTGCATCTTTTGATTTATCATTAAGTCCCTTTTGTGTCTTTTTTTTCAACAAAAGTTAGGAGCCAGGATAACCAAGTTTAAGGATTTGGTCAAATGTTTTGACCTTAGGATAATCATCTTTAGTTTAAACCTTAATCTCAAACAAGGACTTGTTTTAAGTGCAAACATGCATATGCCTTAACTATTGAACTCTCCTTCTACATACATGATTCTTCTTACAACAAAGCTTTGGTCTTAGGTAATGTATTGGGTTCTTTGGCGGGGTGTAACTGACTTCCATGTGAGTCTTTTGAAATTATCTATATTGTAACACAATTATATATTATATATTTAGGTCCTATTGTGTAGGATTCATGCCCTCTCTTGAAATACTTAAACTTTGAGCAATTTTGAGCAAGGATAGTATATGAGACTTTATTAAAACAAAGGAACATAACCAAGCAAAAAGGACAAAATGCAAAACAAACAAAAAACAATACATAAATAAACATAAGGAAAAAAATATATACAAGCCAAGTAGGAAAACAAAACAAGAAAGGAGACTAACTAGCCTACCTACTCTAACTCTAAGTAGTCTTATAGATGTTATTCCATAAAGACCCCTGATGGAATAGTAGAAAAGTAATGCTTGAGGTATTTCCCATTGGTAGGAAATGTGAATTTTGATCTAGAAGGTATTTCATCTTAAAAGTGTTGTTACCCTAGGTCTATAAAATTTGGTATGGGCTAATTTATAATGGTGCAAACTTACCATGTTTTCCCTTCGGTTTTGATGCCTTATCCCAAAAGAGTACTAGGTCTCCCTATATAAATAACTTCACCTTAGGCCTTTTGTCAACCCATATTTTCATAGTTTCTTGATGTCTACTAAAGTCTAAAAATTCCTTTTCTATAGCAGCTTCCATCTGAGTGATGTCTAATAGCATAGAATCAACAAGTTCTTGGCTTTCCTCCATGTATTCCTGCATGAATGTGAATGTAGGAAATTTGAGGCTGATGGGGAGGATAAGTTCCTAACCATATACAAACACAAATGGTGAAGCCTTGAGTACCTACTTGATCCTTATTTTTTCATCCCATAATGCATACTTAAGGATCTTATGCCATGTTATAGGCTTATCTACAATAGACTTTTTGATGGCCTTCATAAGATTCTTGTTGGTATATTTTGAAACTCCATTTCCTTAAGGATAATGATTCTAGGAAAAATTAAAAGATATGTCATTATCATAATCCCATTTGGTCATTTAAATGGATATGAATTCATATCAATTATCACAAAATATGGAAATTAGGGTTCCAAATCTGGTGAAAATATTTTCTTCTAGGAAGTTGATCACTTCCTTTGTCCTACATTATTTGGTGGCTATATCTTTAGTCCACCTTGTGTAATAATCTATATTAGTTAGGACATAATTATGGCCTTTTTAGGAATTAGTATTGATAACTCCTAAAAATTTGAATCCCCACTATGAAAAAGGTTTATCTACCATCACAAGTTGTAAAGGTGTGGTTGCCTTTGGCTCTTTTATTCTAAAAATTTGGTATGAATGGTACTCTCACATGTTTGTGAGTATCCTTGAAAATGGTGGTTAAATACTACCTATCTCTTAGAATCTTATGGGATGTGGTTCTCCTTGAAGGATGCCACTACCTAACTTTTCATAAAAATTAGACACGATTTGAGAAGCCTCTTCTTTAAACACACACCTTAAGTAGATCCCTTAAACTTTCTTCCTAGAAGTGACTTAATCTTTGATGAGGTAATGGGATGCTTTGATCCTTAAGGCTCTCCTTTGCTCTCTGGTGAGTCTTGGGGGACAACTACCTCTAATGATAAGATGTATTTAAAAGTCATACCATTCATTGGGATGGACATTTTGTTGATCCACTTACATGACAAGAAGTTTGGGATTAACATTGGTAATCATCTAGACTAGGCCCTAAAATTACATCAATTTTACAATATTCATCTCTATATCATACTCTTGTAGGATTTCCATCCACTTGCCTCTTATTTCCCCAAGCTCAATCTAACTTAACATAAGCTTTGTGGCTAGGTTTGGTAATATGACATGTACCTTATTTCTAAGGATGTAATGCCTAATTTTTTTCACTACCTTCACTAGTGCATATGCTTGCTTATCAATCAAGGAATAGTTTACCTATACATTTTTGAAATTTGTGTTCATGAAGGCTATAGGGTGGTCATTTCCATCCACATTTTAATTTAGGACTATAGCCATGGTGTGGTTAGAAGAAAATGAATACAAGTAAAATCCCTTTGAGAAGTCAAGACTTATCAAGACTGGGGCTTGACTGATTGCCTTTTTGATGTCAACAAAAGTTTTCTTGGATTCCTCATCCCAAGAAATTTTAACATCATTCTTAAGAATATCATTTAGAGGTTTGATAATCTTAGCAAATCCTGAGATGAACTTCCTCATGATGTTAATTTTACCAAAGAATGACTTCAATTCCTTTTAGTTATTGGGTAGCTCAATCTTGGAAATGGTTTTCTCTCTCTCAGGGTCTATGGAAATCCATTATTTGGTGATGACATTCCCCAATAATTTTCCTTTAGTGACATAGAAGATACTTTTATTGTGGTTGAGAGATATACCATACTTATCGCACTTTTCAAACACTTGCTTTAGGTGCATGAAATGGTCCTCTCTATTCTTTGAGAACACTGTAAGATCATCCATATATATGATGATTCATTTTCCCACTAGACCTTAGAAAGCATGGTCCATGGACATCTAAAATGTGGCTTCTACATTAATCAATCCAAATGGCATTCTTTTGTAAGCATATGTTCCCCACTTGGTAGTGAAAGCTATCTTCATCCTATCTTCCTGAGAAATAAGCATTTGGTGTATCTAGAGAAACCATATAGAAAGGGCATCATAACCAATCCTAGAATAACCTAGATGACTTGTTCAAGAGAATGCATGGGTTAATTATACTTTTTAGATTATCTATTTAGATTTCTAAAGTCTATGCATAATCTTATTTCCCTATTCTTTTTTTGACTGGGACTAGGTTGGAAACCCAAGTTGAGTGCCTAATAGGAAATAAATCCAATAGCTTCTTGACCTTTTTAAATATCATGGGTTCTAAGGTAGGGTTAACTGGCCTTTGTTTTTGTCTTAAGGGTTTGCAACTCTCCTTGAGAGGTATAGTATGAGTAATAACCCTTAGATCAAATATTTTTAGATATTCATAAGATTAGGTAATTACATCTTTATAATTTATAAGTAGCTCCTTAGCCTTTCTATTTTCTATTTTAGTGCAAGCCTTTCCTATGTTTACTTGCTGGGGTTGACCATGTGAGCTGAGATCTATGACATGATAGTCCTTACCATTTACTTTGGGCACCTTAGGTGTTTTAGGAATCTTTTCATGATCAAACAACCTTTCCAATGAAATCATCCCTTTAAGTATCTTATTGTCATCTAGTTGGATTATTTTACCATTAATATCCTCCTCAAAAGAACTTTCATCAACTTCATTAATGATGTGAACTTTAAAGGCCCCATAATTGGTCAAGAAATACAAAATATATTTATCATCATTGAAGACTTGAAAATAATTCACATTATCTAAGACTTAGGGGTATGGCACCAACTCAATATTGAGGTTAGGGGAATCATTATTGGGCATAAGGTTAGCTACAGTAGAGACCAACTCACCAGTAGCTTTATTTTCTTCCCTAGGGATAGAAATGATGTTGAAAGCATCAAAATATTCCATTAAGTCCCACACTTTGAACTTGTACCTTTTAAGGTAAGATATCTTACACTAGTACTTTCTCCTTACTTGATTGACCAATAGTTTAGAATCCCCATAAAAAATGAGTTCCCTGACTTTATTCTTAATAGCAAGTTGTAATCATAAAATGAGAGCTTCATACTTAACCAAATTATTAGTGCATGGGAATTGTAACCTATAGGATGCATGATATTTATTTTCTATATGGTTTATCAATACAATACCAGCCCCTAATCTTGATTTTCACCTGGCACCATCAACATATAATTTACATAGGCTATGTATAGGAGGGTCATTAGAACTAGGCTCGTTTATAGTCTCTAAAGTGAAAACTCCTAGATTAGAGTTAATAAAGTTTACCTTTTCATTGAAAACATTGTATTCTATTATCATGTGCCTCATCCTTGGTTATCTTTCTACCCTTAGTTGATTTGACACACCTTTCCATAATAACCACAAGTGGGAATAGTTAGTAGACATGTATCCATTCAAGGCCTTAGTTCATTCTCTATTTAAGATCAATCTATAAGAACTAGGGATATCCACCACTTATATGCTAATGAATTGTTGAACCCTTGGTTCATTATCCAACTGCATATGTTCATTCAATAACTCTCTAATAACTTTGACTCTTGACTTGTCTAATCATGTGTTCACCCTATCAGACTTGATTGGGGTCAATCCAAGTTATTCACATATCCCAACAGACATGATGTTGGTTGAGGCTCTATAATCTAAAAGGAAATTATGGACAATCTTCCCAAATATCCTAACTATAAGCAAGAAGGGTGGGGGATCTGCTTTGGTTACTTTCATAGTCACATTTACACTATCACTATTATGAGGTTTCCCATGTTTCTTAGATAAGGATTCTAGGAATAAATCTATTTGTTATATAATTTGAGTTAACTCATGTAGATTAATATTGGATTTAATCTTTTTCATATCATCCACAATGTTGTATCTAGTTTTGCATGAAGGTTCAGTAGTAGATTTAGAAGAACTACCCTTAGGTGGTTTAGGATCATTCATTGATGTAGTGTCTAGAGGAGTCTTATAATTGTTATGGGGAGTGGAAGTAATAAATGGTTGATTTTTTTATCTATTTCTCAGAGGATATGTCTTCAAGAATTAATGGAATGCTTGAATCTCTTCAGGGATATTCTCCATTTCATTATCATCTTGGAAATAGAATTGAAATGTCTCTACCATATGTACTTGGTTAGATGGCTAGGATCCATAAGGACTTGTATTAGTATCTCTATTTGGGAATAATTCAAATGTGTCAAGCTCTTCTTGGAAAGCTTTAAAGGCTTTTCAAAACTCAATGCAATCAATCTCACCATGTTTAGAGGTAGCATGCACCCTAAAATAGTCTAAAAAGGTAATATCAGTGAGATTAATGTCCATGGTCTTCTTACTGGAGGAAGGTTCATTGGCCTATTAAAATTTTGGAAGGTGAAGTTCCTCCTAGAGTTGTCATTATCATTTCCAACTTTATTTTTTAATTGTAAGAAATTTTTGCTAACCTTTTAGACTATCTTTAGTATAGATTCGTTCTCATTGTTTGGGGTATTAGAATTTTGGATTCGGTTATTGTTAGTACCATTGACTAGTACTAAATCCTTTTGTTCATTGGTTTGAAATCCATTAGTGACTTGATGACTTAAGAACCTAGGTTATAATTAGGAGAAGCATGGTTAGTAGGTAATACATTCAGAGTGGGGAGATGGTTTAATGTTGGAGCATTTTGGTTATTATATGGGAAAAGGTTTAATGTAGGCATCTAAGGATTAACATTAGAGACAAAATAAACCATCTATCCTTGAGTCTAAATTTGGTCTCTAATAACCACTACTTCAAAATAATCTTGGGCTAATGTGTTCATAACTGGGAAAGCTATTTTTAGAAACATATAAGTCATAGGGTCTACTACAGCTTTATAAACTTCTAGAGATAAATCCTCATTAGGTTTGTATGGATCTATGTTCTAACTAAACATCTTTTGGAACCTATAATTGAAGGATCTAATGGGCTCATTTTCATCTCTCTTAATATTTGTAAGTTGGTGATAAATAACATAGGGGCTTATGATCTTCCCAAATCGATCAATAAAGATAGTGTCAAAATTATTCCATGAGGTAATAAAATTGTCAAAAAAATTGAGGAAGCATTCATATGTAGTATCTTTGAATGTAAAATTAAGTAATCTAGAAGATACATCTTCATGGATGACATTTAATAACCTTAAGGTAGCCTTGAAATATTTAACATGTTCTTCTACAATTGGGTTAAATACTGGCAAGTAATTTTTAAGATTACGAGGCAAGTCATGAATTACAACTAGTACATTAATGGGGGAACTTCCAAACTATGCCATATCTAGATGAAAATTAAATGCAATAACCCCTTGTAAGGTTGAAGATGGTAGAGACACGGAAAACGTTCATCTTCCTCTATTTTTCATGGTTCTTTTATGGGTTATAGATCGAACAAGGGCTCTTTTGTCTCTGTATGTGTGCTAGTCTTAATCCTTGTCAATTTCATCTTGAAGATTAAGGATCCTATTTAAAATATGATTTAACAAGTTATAATTCACAAATAATTACAATAAACCTACACACTAAGCCTATTTTGTTGAATATTTGCTCATAAAGGGATAAAGGACATCGGTCTTTGACTAAGTAAGATCAAATATTTACTAAATTATGTAAAGATGGCTATTATTTGCAACTTGTGACTCAAATAGACTCAAGATTCACCAAGATTTGTCAATATTCAATCAAAATAAATTGTTATATTTTCAAATACTATGAATTCTTAAATCCTAAAGTTATCTTTACAAAACATTAACTATTTCCTTGTACAAAACTAAGATCTTTGCCTAAAAAAGTGCAAACATATGTGAGAAACAACCTAGATCAGGGATTTTTGCACTTAAAGTGAAGAATCACTCATAAGGGTCAAGAATATTTTATATTCAAAGTATAAGTTATTTTAATTGATCAAGCATGCCCTCCTTCTAGTGCTAATGGGAGCCTCCCTATTAATGCTTTTAATTACCTCATTGGTGTTATTCAGTGTTGATGAACACTTTTCATTTTAGGATTCAAATAATTCAAGGCATGAGTTTTAGATTGTGATAATTCTATGATGTCTTTGGTGGAATAGAAGTAGAGTATGGGAACTATCCACAATATTTATTTACTTTGGTAGTTGGGAGCCACTAGGGTCTAGATCTTTGAGATAATTAAATCCCACAAGTTAATCTAAATGGATATTAACAATGACCTTTAAACTAGGTGAGTTTTGATTTAAAAATAGAAAAGGGAGGGGTAAAGTATAAAAATGAGCGTGATTGCAAATTCCCATCTCAAATATTATGACAAAGTTATAATTACTTTGAGAATACATGAACTAATTTGTGGTGTAGAATAATATAAACTCAAATTACATCACAAACTAGGCAAAATTTAAAGGAGATATATAAACCACAAGTAAAAACCAAGTTTACTTTAAAACTTTGCTACTGTAACCTAAATATCATATGCACATCCAAATGTAGAGCACATAAAATGAAGTATAACTAAGATATTTTTATTTAAGCTAGCATTAGCATAAATTAATACCCTTGTGATAGAAAATGTAGATCAAAATAAAGAGAACCATTCAAATTTAATACAACAACATGCAATTGAGAGATAACATTAGCTTTCAACAAACTATTCAGATAATCTTTTCATAATTCCTTAGTTGTATTAAATGCTCTTTTGTATATAAATTTCTAGGACTCTCTCCCTTTAAAAAATGTTAAACTTTGCCTCTTTATAGGAAACATAGGTGGTATACTAGTTATCTTCTCAAAGTATCTATGGTATGATAAGGGCACCTACCCTTATTACAAAGATTACAATGCAAAAGGATTTTTACACCAACCTTAACAAAAGGAATAATATATGCTAATATATTAGCATATATTTTATAAAAGAATAATTTTATGTTACATTGGTGGGTCCCCTAGGTTATTGCTTGAGGATGTTTTTCACCTTAGTATATTATTCTCTGATTATCTCAAAATCTACTGTAGGTTTCATTAAACAGTCCTCTTATTGACTTACTAATATGTTAAATGCTTTATGATTCTTAGATTTAAGTTCTTAAATGCATTGGGCCTTTTCAATCTACTTCCTTGATGTCATGATGGTATTAAGGACCTTCTAATTATCTTTGAGAGGCTAGTCTTGGTTGTCCTTGATGTTCTGGATGAAGGTATTGACCATTTTCTTGAAATCTTCATCATCCATTAGGCCTATGGCATTGGTCTTAGAAGAGATTACCAACCATGCCTTTAAGAGCTTCTCCATTATTGCTATCAAGCCTTTGTCCTCCTCCATGAAGCTATTGACAATATCACATTAGTTGTTCAGGTCCAATATGTTATCTTCAATTACTCCTATGATTGCATGTAAATGCTTCAACTTGATGATCTTGATGCCTTGGACCTTCTTGGTGTGATAGACATTAATCAATTCAGCTTCTTGATCTCTAGAGTTCTATCACTGAGTGATTAATGCAAGTGTTTTCCCAATTTTATGGGTCAAGGTATTTGATCTAAATTTTAGGTACTTTAACCCTTTAAGGGTGTCAAATGACTTATCCATTAGTTTCATTATATCCTTAGGGAATGAAGACATAACCTATGATTCCAAGTCTTTCTTCTCCTTTTATATATTGGTGATCTTCTATTATATCCCATGTGTTCTAACTAAGGTCATTATTTATTGGGACACTACCAAACTCAATGAATCCTCTTGATGGATGAGATACTCTCCTATTCCC
Source organism: Torreya grandis (assembly GCA_037957365.1). NCBI lineage: Eukaryota > Viridiplantae > Streptophyta > Pinopsida > Cupressales > Taxaceae > Torreya > Torreya grandis. The sequence continues at coordinate 119,876 of JARHVA010007622.1, read as the reverse complement.
TACCCTTGTATAGGGGTTATGCCTACAAAAGGTTCCGCTTTTTGAAATGTGAAATCCTTGGAACTAATGGTAGTTTTATTGGTTGTCACCCTTTCAAACCCTACTTTATCTAAATTATACATGATAATGGTCACTGGTCTAGAGGCTTTGGGTGTCTTTAGGTTTTTAATCCTAGTTCCACTTGATGATCTTAGATATTTTATTTTCTTGCCACTTTTTTTGGCTACTTGAACAATTTTTCTTTCTTATTAATTCTTCATGATCTCCTTGATCCAGGGTTTGACATTATCAAGGGGATCTTCACCTATAAGGCTAGTAATCACCAATGAGTGTGATTGGGAAGGAACATTTTGGTGTTTCCCATATATGAACTAGTCAGGAATGATAGGTCCATGTATGGGGAACTCATCATTGAACAAATTTACTTCACCGGTGGGATGGGTCCATGCCACCTTTGGTCATTTAAAAGACCTAGGTACAAGGACCAACTCAGCTTCCCTCTTCTTTTGTGTGACAGGGACCAATTTTAATGCCACTTATTTTGCCTTTTCTTGCTAACCTATTTGAGGTTCCTCAATTTGTGCGACCTCAACTATGGCTCCATCATCTTTTTGATTAGACCCATAGGTCTCTATAAGTTCCTTGATGAATTCATCCATCATCGCATATGGTTCTAGGGAAACCATATCAAAGTGTTCTGCTGGTAAAGATGGTTTTGGAGGCTAGGTTGATGATGAAGGGCATTTTCCTAGCCTTTCTTCTAATTTCTTCTCACCAAGTCCTTGAATTTGGAGTGATTATTTTTGTGGCTGACTTGGAGGTGAATTAAAAGTGGAAGATAGTAGATGATACTATAATGAGTTAATTTACCATCTCTCCCTAGTTAGTTTCCCTCTATTTTTAGTCTTTGCTCAAGCTTGAAACCATGTTACCTATACCTAGTAAGGACTTCCTCAAAGTCCATATCTTTGGTATAAAAATGGTCATATGGACCAACCCTATGGTCATAGGTTACTTTGGTTAGTTTCTTTGACTGTAAATGAGGGAAAACCTTGTTATTTGGGTCCCATTCCTTTAGGTCATCCTTCTAAAAGTGAAAGGCATCCCTATGTCTTGACATGATGTCTAATTGTTTTCAGTCTTGGATTGAAGTTTTGCTAATCAAGAATAGGAAAAGATGTAACATGCCCTTCCTATTCTCCCTATAAATATTATCAATTCCTTATAAAATTTGGTGAGCAATTTATTACTCAGCCAACTTGAGGGGAACATAGACATGCAACCTGAATGGTTGGGTAATGATCCCTTCTATTCTAATAATGGTGTAGTCTAGATAGTACCAAATATCTCCCATGAGTTCAAAATAATTCTTGACAATATTGTGTATCTAGGGCATGGGGTTCCTTGCGATATTATTGACCAAAGTAGGGTATATAAAATCACAAATGAAATACATATGAACTTTGTACTTGAAGATGTTCAGCTTTTCATAGTGATGATAAATGGTAATTTTACTATAAGAGGACCAATTCTTGACAGTAGGAATATGAGTAGATGCCATTAATGAGTCCAAAAAATAGGATATCATGGTGAATATTTGGATTGTCCATCTCTTAATGCCATAAAATTATCTCCCTAATTGGATGTTAATCAACTCTCTAATAGGTGGAGTTAGCTTCTCTTCCACCATGAAATATATGTAGGAAACCCATCTGGGGTCGACATAGGTTGTCATGGATACCTTTAAAGCTCTACACAATAGGGTCATAATGATCCTAATTCCTTCTCTAAATTGAATGACATGGATTTTACCATCATGGCTCTTTGTTCCTTAAATTAACTAAGGTCTTAGGATAACATCTAGATTATGTTGTGTATTCCATTCTTTGATGGAAGGGAGGTCTATGTGAGATCTAAGGAGCTTGTAGTAGCCTTCAAAAGCTACTGCAGTAATATAGGCAATTATATTTGACACTCCTTTAGTGATTTAGCCATTTTATATTCTAGAGTCAATAAATAAGGGTTCATAGATATCAATGCAATGTAATACCTTAGGTTTAGCAGTAGATTATGAAAACCTATCATTTGGATTGTAACCAAGCCTCAAAATTCCTCTTGGTGACTACCACCCTTTGCTCATTGGATGATAGAGGTTGTAGCTCCTAAATTATGAAGAAAATATTAGACCAATTCTTCGTGCCACTAGATGATGCAAATATATCCAATTCAGTATCTCCAAAGCATCTCCCTTCATGGTCCATAGATAGATACATGTCTATCTCTTCTTTTATTTGTTGCCTTGTTACTGCAATGATCTCAATTACCTTGGAATATAACTAGTCTTGATGCTTAGGATGACACTTTGAGCTTGCTGAATGTAGCTATGTCTTTAATAGTCAAGTTTTGAGGCTTTAAGTCAAGGTTTAGGGATTTAAGCTAGTCTAGTAGGGATTTTGAGGCTTTAATGGCAAAGGTGATAGCTTTATTAAATGTATTCATGTCCCAAATCTTATGGATGACACAACTTATGCAAATCCTATCTTTTTGGGCATACCAAAACTTAGGATTATCCTTTAGTGCTTACATGGAATTTACATGGACCTCTTTAAGCTTGTTCCTATGGAACTCCAATGGGAATACCTTTGAAAATTAGTCATTGGATTTTAAATAAATACTTTTATGTCACTTCATTAGATTAAGATTATAAGATGAATGTGAGCCTTTGATTAAGATCTCAGAGGTCCTTTCTAATTGGTTGCTTAGATCTTAGATGACTTAGTTATGCCAAGTGGTGTATTCTATCTTCCTTAGGGAAAGTCCACCTTCACTTCGTGCCATTGGATTAAGATTAGTGATGGAGTAAGAACCATCGATCATGATCAATGAGGTCAAATTTGATTGGTTGAGAGGTTGGCTATATTTAAATTTTATGGTCTTTCTAACATCAAATATGTTCTTTTGAACATCAAATAACATGATAATGATTTTCTAATTTAAGCTTACAAGGTTATTTTGGATGAATGACAATGTGCCACACATCACATTATTGGTGCTCTAAGGACTTTAGGGTTGATGTGATCTATTGGATCAAACTAGGAGATGAACGTGAACCATTGATCATGATCTGAGAGGTTTTCTCCATTTGGCCCATCTTTGGGGATCTTTTAATTCATACCATTAGATCAAGATCACTAGGTGAACATAGATAGTTCAATCCTATAAGAGGCATGAACATTAAGTTAGTTCATGATTCATATAGGATTAAGCTGAGGGTTTAGCATTAAAAAACACTATGATCTAAGTTTTAATGTGATAAGTCTAAAGTGTAAATGTTTATAAGCTGCCCTTTTGGACTAAGGATAAAATTTTGGATGGGGTTTATTTTGGAGGCCTCACTAATGTCAAAGATGTCCTCATGAACATAAAATTATAGGAGTAATTTCACCAAAATAAATGCCACATAAAATCTTATAGTGAGTGGGGTTTAGTATGTAGTTCATCTAAGGATGATCTCATGTCATTGAATCGAGGCTCTAGGAAGTGAGAAATGTTAGATCTGCATCCAAGGTAAGACATCAAATTAGATCATGATACATGGAGTGATTCAAACTAAAGTTTAGGATCCTAAAGGCATCATTTGTGTTGAAAAAACACCAAAACATTTTAGGATTAATACTTAGGCTAAAAATTGATAAGGTATATGTATAGGATGAAAAGGTGGTTTATAGACATAACATTTAATGAGGTTAGGAGGGATTTTAAGAGGGGGAAGGAACATAAAAAGGGACTTAAGTATAATCTTATCTCAAGGTTTGGTAATGTTTAGAAAAATAAATGCTCTTTAATGTAAAATTAAACTTAGTGTCTTTTTAAAAGGAGCAATTCCCACTAAATTTTCTCCCACAAAAATTGAATTTGAACCCTTAGGATATTTTTGCTCAGGAACCCTACCTTCCTCCATGAAACCTACACTTAGCCATCAAAGGGTAATCATTAATAGAGTTATATCATAAAACATAATTAAACACATAATGACCCATCCCTTTTCAGGTGGATGATCTTAAAATTATAAAATAATAACCTCATGAAAGCTAGATAAGGATACATATGTTTTGAAACATTTACAAGGGTCCTGATTTTGCAAAGAAAAAAAAATGGGGTATGTTGTTCCCAACAATAGGTACTAGTATGGAAAAGTAGGTATCACTTGTCATCTAGGAATTTGACTCAAGAGAGGATGGTTAGTATGGTGTTAGTTCCAAAATGGAAACAAAGTGAAATAAACACATTAATAGCATAGCATCTCTAGGCCTAAACACTACAGAGAGCTTAGTTGATAAAAAAAAATGACAAGCACAACTAAAAATCAAAGAATAAAATAAAAGAGTTCCTTCAACTTCCTTGGATTATCCAAATTCCTTTGTAGTAGTGTCTTGCTCAGTTTATGCTCATGAAGTCCTTGGCAATCCAAGCTTGGCTACCTTCATCTCCCCTTGGTACCTTTGGCTTGTGGCTTGGATTGGATTGGAATCAATTTATAATTATAACACTAATTTCTTGAAGCTTTTTGGAGCCAATCTTGCATTATAAATTTTCACTAATTAAGATTTTTTGAAATGATGTTGTGAGGCATCCTATTTATAGATTTTTTGATTTGATCAAAATCAACCTCAACCATCCATCTCAAGCTTGAGATGTGTGGTTGAGGATTAATTCAATTTTTGGAATTAAGTTTATAATTATCCTCATCATCACATTCGAAGAATGGGAAATTAAGAGGCATAGAGGCCATCATGGAAGGCATTGATGAGGCACGAAAAACATGAATCTTGATATTTGTGGCATTTATGGCCTAGGGATGTCTTCCCAAGAAATG